>WBNO01024473.1:296961-319173 GCA_013400575.1 Peucedramus taeniatus
GGCGGGCTCGGGGCGGGCGGGGGCACACCCCGACATTCCGCGCCCCGACGCCGCCGCCCTCTCCGCAGATGCGGTTGCGGCGCTGGCGCTCCTGTGGCTGCTGGTCTGCGCTCCGGGGGACGCCGGCTGTCACCCCCTGACCGTGGCCGATCTCTTCGACCGGGTGATCCGGCACTCGGGCAGGATCCACAGCCTCTCCACGGCGCTCTACGCCGAGCTGGTGAGTGCCGGGCCGGTCCCGCCGCGGAGCTGGGCTTGCGCCGCCCCGGGAGCGGCTGCCGACGAGCGGGATAGGGGAAAAGGTGGGGGGATGTAGGGGGGTGGTGGTGCTCTCGCTGTACGTTTAGGTGTTCTTCCTCCGTAGGAAAAACACTTTCCTCCCCGTGACAACGAGCTGGGCAGGCCCGCTCGGAAGTGCCACACGTCGGGGATGCCGACCCCCAACGGCAAAGAATACGCCCAAAAAATCCCGGTAAGGGCAACGGCGGCGGACAGAGACAGGGCAGAAGGGAGTACTGCGATGCTTGAGGGACGGGAAGGGGACTCTGTGGGTCATACCGCCGTCTTCCTCCCTGCCCTGGAGAAAGGGGAGTATTCTCCCGTCTTGTCAGAACCACAAAATGTCTCATTCATCATGCTGTAATGGTCCCCCACTCCAGTCGGGCTGGAGATAGGCAGAGAGGTTTTTATGCTTCCGGAGCTTCATCAACAATCTGGATAAAAAAAGCTGCTAAGTTTTGACCCCAAACAGGTGCACATCACAGAAGTATTGCATATGAATCTTAAATCTGTATGTGGTACCTAAAATTGGGTCAGAAATACTAGTTATAATAAGGAAATTGCGGTAGTACTTTGTCAGAATAACTGACAGATATCCTTTCATTTTGTTGAGGCAAACCCTGTGGAACAGAAACTTAGAAACTTGTGTGTGTGGCAAAGTTACATAAATCAGTATCACTGCAAAGTACAAAAAGCAATCAGGAGAAAGAAATAACAGTAATATCTGAATCAGTAGTTAGGTAAGGGGAAAAGAGCAGCAAATTTGTTTACATCACAGTTGTGATGGCAAAGAGAAACAAATCATTATTAGTTCAGAGAAGAGCAGGAAGGGTTTGTTCATATAGAGAAAAAGCAAATTGTGATGCTGGGGATAAACCAGTGGGAGAAACTTTTGCCTCTAGGAGACAAAGACAAATGTTAACATTCTGGTTTTTGTTTGTGATGGACTGAGGAGCTTCCCTCAGGATGTCATTCTAGAAGGTTCCCTGGAAGGGCAGTGGGAGAGGAGGCGCTGCTCGTGTTAGCTGAAAACACAACAAATACAACTTCTGGGTGTTATTATATGTATACAAATAACCAGAGTGGTGTTCTAGTAGTGAATTGCAGATGTAAATCTCAATCCCACTGAGATTTCATAATAAGATTAAGAGTATTCATATGATCTGCTGCAAAGTAACAGACACATTCTCTACTGTTTCAATTTATAAGAGAGAAGAACTAACTCACCTGATACTGAAACTTTTGCAAGCCTGGAAAGAACCACTTTCCCACTTTAACCAGCATATTGAGCACCATCAAGAGTTACCTGATGACAGCCTTAGCAAAGCTAAGCAAATCAGCAATATGGTACATGAGCTGAAGACTGGAGTCGAGAAAGTAACAGAAAAGGCAAGATTTTTGATGTAGCTTTTATTTATCTCAGTTATGTGGCATGGGTGACTTTGGGTAGGGGGCAATGTCTGCTCCCACTTGGGCTTGGAGGCTCTTATTCAGCAAAATACAGGACTTTGTTAAAGATGCAGTCATCTTTCTGTCAGAGGATGTGACTTAGCTATAGATTGGCAGATATATAGATGGCATTATAGGAGTCCATATCTGTGAGGCAATATTTTATTGCCACATATATGAACAACACACATGAGTACAAAGGCTAGAGCCTTTTGTAGCTTCATATATGAGCCAGTAATGACTTGGGTTTTCTAGGCCAGGAGAGAAGATGTGGGTAGACCATGATAAATGCTTAATAATTGTTTCAAGTTCTATTTGGATTTACATTCTAAGTAATTCAAGTGTCACTTCTGTCTGATGCAAAGAGCTCCTTCCTAAGGCAATAACTTTATGCTGGGATAAGTTCTTTAAGACAACAGTGGCATTGCTTAAGACTGATGTCAGTCACAAAACAATTTCAAAACTCCATTCCAAATTATGGCAGATTATATATAAATCATTGGATGAAATTATTTGTTATTTCCATTTCTGTCTTCTCATTACTAGCTAGTGAGTCCTGACCTTTGCAATTTTTGTACATTTATATCTGAAATTAACTGTGGTTTTGGCTGAACAAATGAAATCTGTGTGCCCATTCTCTAAAATGGCTACAACTGCCAGGGTGTCTGTTTAACTAAAAAAAAAAAAGTGACCAATAAACTAGTATTTTGCTCTAGTAGATCACCTTTCAACTTTATGAACACAGGTGGGGAATACAAGTTTTAAAATGGTAAGCAGCTCATCACTAGAATAGGCTGAATTGTACCCTACTATAAAATGCAGCCCTGGTTAGGTTGACTCAGAGTTACAAATGGAAAATCCATTATCCAAATGCAGCCATGGTTCTGGGTTAAAATGGCCTTAAAGTTCAGAAGTGTTCAACCTCAAAGCTTGACCTTTGCTTCATTCTGTAGCTGAAGCGAACTCTAAACTAGTTACACGCTTTTGGTGTATTTACATGCTTTATCTTTTCTAAAACACCTTTGAAGCTATTACTAAGAGGGAAATCTTTGAAGTATTGACTTTTCTGTACTATGCATATTTCTACACAGAGTAGAAGTATAATTACAAAAATTAATGCATTCCATATTTTGCACCTGTGTTTTTCTGTTAAAAATTAGGAAAATTCTAAACTTGCTTTTGTTGTGAAGCACCTACTCTGAGAGCTGATCACAGTCTGTAGAATTCATCAGGTTAAATAAACAGCACTGGTGGATGCTCATGTTAGGAGCTTCCCTTCACAGAAAGCATTAAAATAAATGGCTAAAACATCTCAAGACTGATTAGCTATATTACTTCAAGAGGAAATATCGATTACCAAACAGGGATTCCTCTACTTAAACTCAGATGAAGTATTCATTACTAGTGTATCAAGAAATTTCAGTCTAGTTTAAAAGTTGCAGAGATATCATAAGGATAAAAAGGATAAAAAATGTTATTCTATGTAAGGATATTTACATATATCTTCAGTAAGTATGTGAAAGATCTGGAATAGCACAGCCCTATAGAGTAACACCTCAGTTGTCTTCTGCAGTAGTATTTTCAAGATTTGTTGTATGTGTAGTTACAAGTTGAACTTCTTTTCCTGTTTTCAATACAGATGCAGTCAATGGGGATCATCAGCAATTCATTAAATGGAATGGCATCATCTGAAGGCACTGGTTTATCAATTAGTAATGAAGCAAACATGATGAGTGACTCTGACTTCATTCACTGTTTTAGGAGAGATTCCAATAAAGTACAAAGCTACTTAAAAATTCTCAAATGTAGGATTATGCCAGAGAATACTTGCTAAATTTGTAATCCCTTGAGAAGTAGTCTTCAGCATGTTGCTTATAAAGATTTAAAGAAATAGAACTTCTAAATGATCACTTTCACAGTAATTTTAATAGGAAAGTGTTTTTGAAATCCTTTGGAAGCTGTCACAGTTGACCAATGCAGATGAAATTCTAAATAAAGCCTCGTGTGTGTATGTTGGTTAATGCACCGATAAAAAGGATGCTCTAGCATTAGATAAATAAATGTTCCTGCATGTTACACTGTAGCAGACTATACTATGGCTGATTCACACACTTTAGATAGACACAGTTACAGAATGGCTTGGGTTGAAAGGGACCTTAAGGATCATCGAGTTCCAACCCCCACTCTGCCATTGGCAGGGATGCCGTCCACTAGATAGGATGGTGAGGGCTCCACCCAAGCTGGCCCTGAGCACTTGCAGACATGAGCCATCCACAACTTCTCTGGGCAATGTATTCCAATGCCTCACCATGCCTTTGAGTAAAGAACTTCTTCCTGACATCTAATCTAAATCTCTCCTATTTTAGCTTAAAATCATTCCCCCTTATCCTATCAGTCTTTATCCATGTACAAAGCCACTCTTCCTATTTTTATGAGCAATCTTTAAGTCATGTAAAGCTGCAATGAGATTTCCCTGGTGCCTGCTATTCTATAGGCTAAACAATGCCAACTCTCAGACTGTCTTCGTGAGGTTCTTGTGGGCCCATTTCTTAAGCTTGTCCAGGTTACCCTGGATGACATCCCCTCCTTCTGTTGTGTCAGCTGCATTGCTCAGCTTCATATCTGCAAACTTGCTGAGGATGCACTCCATGCCACTCTCTGTCATTGAGGAAAATACCGAAGAGCACCAGTCCCAAGACAGAACCTTGAGGGACATCATAAGTCACACCTGGACATAAGCTCACAATCCCCTGGGTGCATCCAACCAGCCAATTCCTTAAACATCAATAGTCCAGCCTTCAAACCCATGACTCTCCAATTTGGAGATAAGGGTGTCAAGTGGGACCCTGTAGAAAGCCTTACAGAAGCTGAAACATAGGAACAACATGGCTGAAAGTAGGATTCAATCTGTTAAACCTTGGTACATCTCTATACTATCAATAAAGTATATTTTTACGTAAAGAAAATGTTTCCCCCCATTCCTACATACATACCTACCTGCAGAATATTGTCTAACACTAAAGAGGGATATTGCTGTTGATCAGCTCATTTAACTGCAGGGCCTGTGCCAGACTTTTACATTCATGTCTTACTCATTTCTGAGGGCTTTCATATGTGTCCCATAAAATCTAGTATTTTTATTAATTTTGAATGCTCTTTTATATCTGCAATGGCTTCACTGATTTCAGTAGAAACTCCTAAAGAAAAAGTTTGTGAAAAGTAAGTCAGAATTCTGGTCCAAATAGCGTTTCAGTCTAAGGGCTGAGCAGGGAGTAGCAATATGTCTCTTTCCCATTCCACAGGACTTGGGTTTTACAGTAATGATTACAAACTCCATTGCAAATAAAAATATGAAAGCCATCAGATATTTTAAGGAAATCACATTTTCCTACCAGCAGGGTGGTGCTGCTGGCTGTGCATACAAAACTTCTTTGCATTCAGAGCCTGCATTTGAGCAAGCAGATAAAATCAACATGGATTTATTTTTAATATTCTTGACTTTTTTACCACTAAATGCTCTTTTCTGGCCTTCCATGATCTTAATGGTTGCTGACAGTAGCAGGAGCTCAGGTAAGCCAGAACAAGGAGTAAAATCCTGATGATTATTCAATAATGAGATTAAATTTGGGCTTGAGAAACCTAGCAGAGAAAGAAGTCAAAGAAGCATTTATGCAGACCAGAGGAACAACATTTTAGTTACATTCCCGTGACTGCAAATATCCTCAGATATCTCCTATCTGGTAGATGGCTGCTGTACTTTTGCAGCTAGAAGTTTGAGTGTTCACAATTCACAACCGGTCCCTGCTGTGCCAGGTATAGTAGAAAGGCAATGGGTTACATCGTGCTTGCCCAGAAGTTGTTACTAGCTGCAGCTCCTCATGCAGTAAGGTACCACAAATAGATAATGAAATAGCAGCATTCATGGGCAGATTTTGAGGAAATTCTGGAAACAAAACACGGCTCCAAAGACAGCAAAGGAAGACTCCTCTGAGCAAACAGACAGAACCAGACGGGGATGCCCACACTGCCTGCATCTAGCTGTGATCACAGAAGATGTAGTAGCAATTAATAGCTGTAGCATTAATGCGGCCATCTGGTGTAGCCGCAGACCCGGAGTACAGCAGCCCGCTGGCGGTGTGTGCCTCCCATGCCAGCGAGGGGTCACTGCTGGCTCCCAGACGCTGCAGCGGGGCTTCTACAGAGGAGACAAGCGGTGCCAGGGTAATGCCGCCGCGTACCGGCACAGACACGGCAGCCACCCTGCCTCAGAGGCGAGGGGTGACAGACACGCTGGGGTCACTGCGTCCGAGAGACTGGCGGCAGGAAGCTCCCTCCGCACCGGCTGTGGCCCGCCCCGTCCCCCGGGGCACTGCGGACAGGCTGACAGGGTGGGAGGCGGCCGTGTTCCCATGGGAGGTGGCCATGCCCCCATGGTCCTGCTTGGTGGCCAGTAATTGCCAAGCGAATTGCATGGTGACTCAGAAATCAGCTGTACCCGCAGCTGGCAGGACGCCCAAGGGGTGCAGCTGAGGGTCAGGTGGAAAACCTCGCAAACGGAGCAGATCACACAAAAAACTCCCACCTCCGCCAAAGTGCTAAACGTTTTGCTGCACAGAAATGCGAAAACAGAGAAAATGAGTGAGTGGGTGGCACACGAGGAATAGTGCACCGAAGTGTTATCCCCAGTCATTCATCCTCATTAGTGTTGTATTTCAGTTTTGCCTTTGGCTGAAGCGAGGCATGTTGGTAAAACAAAAGCCTTCCTATATTGCTAGCATTGCTTTGCTTCCTCTTGCGATTGAGGAAACAACTGAGCAGCGGGCTGAAAAGGGCATGCTTTTCTCCGTGGCCACCGATGCCTCAAACAGAAATACAGTGATGGCTGCTTTCTGCACAGGGGAGTACTCATCTCCTGCATGATTTCCTCCAAGACAGCAGCATAACTGGTTAGGAAAATTTGATAATGTAAAATCGTGTGCTACTATCAAATGCTTTGGAGTTTGAGAATCCACCACTTTTATATCAGAATATTAATTTAGGATAAACAATTCCGTAAATTAATGGAAAATCAGGATTGGCTTCCAGTTAAGCACTGGCATCATGTGCAACAAAATAGGTAAGTAACGGTATAATTTCCATTTGTGAAACAATCTGTTTCCATTAAACTTTCTTGTCAACCAACTAAATTTAAGAATTAAAAACATCTCCATTTTTATTCAGACCTTATTCCATGAAGCACTGCAGGATAATCTCAGAATATTGACATTTTTGTATAGTCCAATTATTATTTTTTTCAATTATTAGAGCTGACTTTTGCACATCAGAGATTTCATCATGATGCTTCCATTTTTCAGAATGATGAAGGATACCACAGAGACACTCCCAGTGACTGAAAATTAATTTTGTTTCTTTCATAATGTGCTAAATGGTATTGATAGTGAATCTTGTATGTACTGACGTTTCCATGGTAGATAAGTGGCTAATGTCACTCATAGTTTAGCTCTTATCTAAACCCATGATTGCAAAACAGAAACAAATTGAAACAGTCTTCTTTGCACAACATACATGCATGTTCAGCTACCTGCATTCAAATATTGACCTGTAAATAAAAATTACTTGGAAAAACTGAAGAATTCCTCAAGGGTTGGATGCTTATAAAAAGTGGCATTTCTGTGTGCTTTAGAAAGCACTGGAAGATCACTATAGAGATGTTGCCTTCTGACATCCCTGTCCACCATGCCCAGCTTCAGTGCTCAGAATTACAACCAATATAAAAACAAGGAGTTGCCATTTTCTGGCCATGAATTTTGGTGCAAGTCTGCATGGGGGAATTTCAGACCCAGGTTTAACTATCCAAATTTGCCATACAGTGATGGTGAGCAGCAGTCACCAGGTACATAGCTTAGAAGCATGCTCATTTAAAGACTTCCTCAGTCCAGAAAAATTTCATCCACTGTGAACCTTTCTCTGTAGGGGCTTTTTTCCTTTGTAGGTCTCCCCGTGGTTCAAAGTTGAGTCTCAAGTTAATTGGACTCTAATTCCTCTCTGTTCCTTTCTAAAGGCACTGGATTTACAGCAATCATCATGAAATTGGTTTGTCTTTCCTTCTAGCATGTGAAAATCAGTAACAGTCTAGCTGGTGGAGGGTGCTGAAGCATGTGAATGTATTTAATTTATGTCAGTCTTTTGACTGCAGAACATACATTCATCAGAGGAGCTGTGTGGCTACAGTGATGGCAATTGGTATTTAAAACCCAGTACTAGTAAATCACAGCAGATAAAACAAATCTGATGTATTACTGCAGCTCAGGAGAGACATTTGACCTTTGTACTACTGTTCTGACACTGAAGTTAATAATGCAGTTTTGTGCCTTAAAGCAGCCCTGTTCTCAGCAGATCATAACACTTATTTCCTGTTTGGCAAAGGATCAATAAAAACAAGAAAGCTTTCAGAAAACCATTTTATACTGTAAATATGTACAACCAACGTTTAAGTGCTGACACACATGTGGTCAGCAAATCCAGCTTTTAACAATGTTATATGAGGTCCATGGAGGAGGTAGCTGGCTTTTCGTGTTCACAGGCCCACAGTTATTCACATGCAGTAAAACAGGACTGTGGCTGTGCCTGATACAGACTGCAAAAATCTGCATTGTGATAAATTTTAAAAATCCAAGAACCAGGCCTAGAAGGAAATCAGCAACCTCTTCTCAGGTATCAGGGAAGCACCTCTGCCTGACTTTAAGAACATACTTTCAAGATCCACATTCAGACCCGTATGGAGGATCTTCAACAGGTGGGATGAGAAAAATCACTTCCGTTCCTGAGTCTGCTGGGTTAGGCAGTGAGATCTCTGTGTCAGCAGCACAGCCTGAGGATATGGAAGTCTGCAGCTCGGTTAACAAAGCGAGTACTGAGTCTTAGCCTTCCCTCCCTTTCCTTGTTGTATTCTGTATTACATTAGCATTGATAAGTTGCCAGAACAAACAGAGAGGTGCCCAGTGAGTATAAGTATCTGCTTTGTTTGTGGCCTCTGAAGAAATGAGGTTTTTAACTGTGGTTTGCAATTTGAGGTACCTGAACTCTCTCCAGTCCCAGGATCTCAATAAATGTCCATCATAATACTCCACAGCCGGTAACTATAGTCTCAAAATGCTACGCACAGGAAACACCCCAGATACCCTACAACCATGCTGCAAGATCAACCATCAGGTCAAATCTTTGAAGCCCAAGTAGCACATTGCTGGTTTTAACCTAGGTGTCACTGGTATCTATCATGTCACTCCCTTATACCAGCTGCACTACACCTTTCACCTCTGCACTGTTTCTGTTATGAAGCAGTTCAAATATCTGCTGGGCACTTTGCATACTTGTACTTTCTTTGTTCTTTCTAAAACTAGTATGCATACCATATTTGAAGAAATCAAATACCACCTGATCCTTCACAAAGAAAAGACTGGCACTGTAAATATATTTCTGTATTTGTACAGGGTACTATTTCTCATTTACCAAGTTTTCACAGTATGGACTGAAGGGAAACTTCTCCTTTATATGGCACAAAACCAGAGGAATCAAAATTGTGTGTTTCATGGGCCTAAATCATAATTTAATCAGACTATTTGAGATATAATTTAAGATTTACATGTATACTTTTAGGTTTTTTTAAAAAGCTTGGTCAGCATTTTCAGGTAAAGAATCTTTTATCTGGCATACTGAAACTTCATTCTAGCTGTGGAATAAGAATACTGATCGGAGGTGTTAAGAGATTTGGAAAACCTTGAAATGGTTTAAGTTTTAACAGGAGACAGTGAAACCAGAACTTGTTGAATTCAAAACACCTGTAATATTACAACTGTGAAACCAGTGCTGCATGAGCCCTGCTTATCTTTGCCTCAGTGAGACAGCCTTCAGATGTATTTTGTTCAGCACATCAGCTCACAGTTTTGAAAGTAGTTCATATTTTGTGCTTGCAACACCATGAACTGAAAGAATTTCCCAAGGAGCATTCTGAATGGCATCTCCCATCTCCAAAAGTGTTGCTAGCACTGAGGCTTCATTGACTTGCAGTAAAATAATATGAGCAGCTGGGAAGGCTCCCTTTCCATTAAAGATGAGATTAAAAAAACCCCACCATACAGGTTTCCTCCAAAATGGGAAGCACTGATGAATAGATGCACACGTATATACCACCACCTGATCATTAGATGGTACTCTGAAATACCTGCAATGCAAATTCACAACCATCTGGGCTACTAACCCTAGCTGGTTCTTCAGGCAGGAGCTGGTCAAATAGGGCAGGATTTCAACACCAAATTCATCCCCATGTGTACACAATCTGTTTGTTCTCCCCCCCCCCAAATGTTTCTCACAGAATCTGAGTTGATTCCAGGGTTTCAATTGCAAGACAGGAATAAACTCCTCTCATTACTGACCAGTATGTAACACATGTTCAAGGGCTTTCTGAGGGTAGGTGTTGAGGCAGCTTACAACTAATGAAGATTTGTAAATGTAGAAAAAGATAACTTCTTAATTCTTCTGTAATTCGGGTTTTTTTCTTTAAATCAAGCAGAGGAAATCACGTGCAAGGAATGCCACATAATGCAAGACTAGGATAGCATATTTGGCCACTGAGACAGCAGGACATGCACAAGGCAAGGTACAAAACTCACCTTATTGTGCATAAATGTTACGATACAAGCATCATCATTGCAATCTCAAGTTTTTTAGCTGCAAATGTATCCAAACTTCACCTCCCAGATAATACAATGTAGCAAGGGGAATAGTAAATCACCTATCAAAAGGTAAAACATTAAATAATAACTTACTCCACAATAATTGCACGGCTTTTTGAAAGATGTACAATACAGTTCAAAATATCTGGAGCTCAAGGCAAGAATAATCAGAAACATTCAAGGCATATATGATAAGAAAAGCCAGAATAGATTATCATATTCTTTTGCCTATAAAATGTATGAATGCCAGAAAGAAAATAGTCCCTATAAAACCATAATGTTCTCTATAAGGTTTTGCCTGTAACATAAAATATCTTTAGTCTCTCTTCTCAACAAAGGCATCCATAAATGTATGAAAAAGAAAATGAAAGTTATGCTCCCATTTTGAGCTATAAAGATTTGCAAATAAAACAAAGAAAGATACACTTAAATTCAAAGGCTGACCTCCTTAAATTGGATTAAGCAAGCAAATAATTTTAAGTAGCTTTAATAATATTCAAGGCTACTGGTATTACACAGAATACTGTCCTGTCTTTGATACAGATATATGCTAATGTGTCCTTACTGGCACTAGTTTAAACATCAGTAAGCCAGAATAATGCTACTATGGCACATCATCTCCCTAAGTAATTTTATGAATTGGCTGTAGTAGCAATTTTTCCAGTTATGGCTCTGTTGCTTAGTGCATTTTTGGCTACAATTCTGCACACTGTCATTACAGTTTTGAAATACAAAAGATTTTATCAACAGCAAAAAAAAACAAAGACACTGCAATTTAAAGTTAGGAATGCTAGTAGATTCATGCATGGACAAAAAGACAGAAGTCAGTGAATTTCCAGTACATACTCTCATCAGAGTTACTTAAACATGGAACATTTTACAGACTAGGTTGGCGGCCTTTTGATATTGCATACTTTACCAAGGTTATCAGTTGACCTGCGACCGTACTATTTAAAGCTAATTGAACACTGACATAGGTGAGAACAGATGGAGAAAACACACCAAAATGCTTGTATTTGTCCATATGAATCTATTGTGTCATTTAATGAATTTCTAAAAGAACCCAAAACCACTTACTGTCTTGAGAGAAACAAAGTTCTTTGTATCTCATGCACAGAAGAAATTAATTGGTCTGACTACAATGACAGATAAAAGTGATTCCCTATCAGTGTGTTTTAACGAGCATCACATACAGTGCAGAGCTATAAATCAGAGCACAAATTCAGCTTCATGTTCTTCACTTCATTTTACTTACCATCAGTTCCTATTTACTTTTAAGGTCAGTACAAGACTTGAAAAGACACAAGAGAAGACTGAATATTGAAGAATACTTCTTTAGTCATTAGTTGTTTGTAATTTTAATGGTGTTAGACTTTAGCATATTTTGAAGCATAAACTAGTTAGCTTTACAATGTTCAAATATTGTTAATCTTAAAAGACTGCTCATTTGAAGCCTGCACTCTCCCGCTCCATTTACAAACTGACCCTACTCCCTTACACTTGATGATGCCCTGTTTGCAGTGTCTTGGTCAGGATACAAATAGAGTGGGCTCTGCAATGAATTTGCTCTTGGAGGTGGTTGGTTACTAGTCAGTCTTTCAGAATTTCCTGGAGAATTCTCCCTCCACCTTGGACTTGCCTGCTCTTCGGACATTTTCCACACAGATGGGCATGGAGAGGTAAAATTCATGGTGGGTTGTGAGAGGTAGTTCTCCTGAAGACCTTCTTCTTGGAGGCACCTGTTAGAAAGCACTTCTTTTTCTTTGGAGTTTCGCCATTTCATCCTTCGATTCTGAAACCAGATTTTCACCTGTTTGCAAGTTAACGAGAGTTTATTATCATCCTTTGCTTTAAACAACTTTGCCCTAACAAGTTTTTTTCTCCTTTCCATCCTCTTAGTTTCACATTCCTTCCTTATTTGTTGATACAGTAGAGAACCAGTGAAGCCTCTTACTAACATTATCTGAGGATTTTCCCATCACTATTTACTACACCTGGAACAAATATTCTCCTTGATTTTCACCTAGTACAAGTGATTACTTAGCTTAGACTGGAAAACTGACAGCCCAATAGCTGGTGACAGAAGAGTTTCCTGTAAGCAACGTCCTTCTAGACAGAAGAGAATTCCCAGAGAAAATTAGCACCATCATTAAGAAAACTAAATGATATTACTGGTGGTGTGAGACCTCTATTAAACAGAGGCTGTAAGAAGCATGACTGTCCCATTCACAAACATAGCTAAAATCAGCTTGGTCATACAGTTTTGAAAAGTGTGTTGTGACATAGGAGACGGAACTGAGGATTTAAACACGTTTTGTCTGCCTGACTACAGTTTTCCAGAAGTTGCCTAGAACCCATGTGATTTTGAGATAAAATCAACTTTTCAAAAACATTGAGATGCAACTCTTAAACACAAGCATTCAAAGGCATTTATGAAATGCTGGGGAAAGCTTGGGAACCAGGAACTGGTTTTACATGAAGAGAAGAAAGGTGGGTGATAAATCTAATCATTCAGATTGTGTTTTCTTTTCCCCTAAACATTTGCATTTAGGTCTAGTATTCAGATACGTGATATGAAGACAAAGGGGCTGCGGTTTCAAAGGTTTGAGAATCATTGTCTTAGGTGACAGGTACTGTTCCTCCAGCACAACTGGTCAGAAAATTGAAGAAGTAACCTTCACAGTAACTTCTCTTCCTCTCATAAGGGGAATTAAAAAAGAGACAAATATCATCTGGTCTGTCACTATCACAAAACTATATTCTTGTAGTAATAGTTGTTATCTATGTATCATTACATTATTTTTTACACACTCAAGCTCTCTTGAATAACAGGAGCACAGAAAATAATCTCGAGGAAATAACTGTACTACTATGAATTTGAGTACATTTTGGGAAAATTTTTAGGCAGCACACTGGTGAGTGTGATTGCACATTTCCATTGAAATAGTTTTCCTGCAGAGATTACAGCTCTGTACATCACACTGAGAAACACTACAGCTTGGTTTTGTGTTTATTGTTGCAGTGCCTGCAACAGTGTCAGAGTCATCAGGGTGCAAGGAACCACCACAGACCACCCAATCTAACCTCCTATGCAAACTGGAGCCAACTGCAAAGTTAGATCAAATTGTTGAGAGCCTTTTCAAATTTTGAAAATTTCCAAGATAAAGATAAGAGCTCTCATCACCACTCCCAGGCTTTTCTGTCCCCCAGACAGCTTCTGCACACATATCTTAAGCACTTTCACTCCTACTGCATTCAAACAAAATTCTACTGTCACCTCTCAGTATTTCAGCTGCAATCTAGAGGGCTGCATCTACTCCAGCACATTCAGAATCCTACCTGTCAGCAACTACCATGTTCGTTTTCTGCTGTTACATGCCCTCACAAACCTTTTCTTTTTTTTCCCAGTTTCTTTCAGATTTTGTGCTCTTCAAGCCATGCATTTTTCCTTTGTTTTTATCTTCAGATAGGTGAGGGCCTGAAGATTCCAGATTGGGCTACTGCTGCTCAGCACCACTATTAATGTGGTTCAGTGTTCAGTCAGAACACCTCACTGGAGGCATCAGATCCTCAGCTAAACTCTAAAATCCCACAGTAGACGAACCCAGACTCATGCAAAAAATCCCACAAAATGTGAATTGGCAAGTAAAGTGGGAGTATTTTAGCAGGTCACCCTGCAAAGTTTTTCTTCTTATGGTATCTCTCAGCTCTGAAAATCTCTTTCTTTGTGCAGTCAGGTGTCTTTCCATAGGAATAGTTGCCTGTCTCTTTGGGCAAAACAGTTCCAGAGGAAGTGCTGTTGACTGCCTTGTCCCTAGCTGTTCATCTGTGAGTGCAAAGGGTGCTCAGTGGAATGAAGGAATGCTCTATGCTCTCAGGTTTTTTCCATTGCCTTTAGAGCAGTGGGATGGAGCATAGTTCCCTACCCCAAAGCTTCCAAGGGGGCTCTGTCAGACAGCTAAAAAAAAGGAGTTAGAAATGAAATGCAGAGGTCATGTTTGTGTGAAAATGAAGCCATCAATTTCTGAATGTATACATACAGGAAATAAACCAGGAAACTGTTCAAGTATTCTCTGGTTCAAACTGCCATTGATTTACTGAGGTCTTTGCAGGTAAAAGAGCTCAGGGCTGCTCCTGCACTGTTCAATTTTCCTCTTTTAAAGACATTTTAAAGATTTTTCCCCAAAAGGACATTCCTTACCTGAGACTCCTTTAGACCCAGGTTAAGGGCCAGCTTCTTCCTGTCTGTTTTACTAATATACTTCTGCTTCTGGAACATTTTCTCCAAAGCTTTCCTCTGGTCTTCAGAAAAGACTGCTCTTCTTAATATGCCTCTCCGGGATTTGGAGTTAGACTCCTGGGTCAGAAGAGGCAGAACACTTTCCTCCCCTAGTAGAAATAGATGAGAGTTTCCCATAACATCTAGCACGTAATCAGAGAAATATTAAGTGCTGTTCATTATAATGTTTGCAGACTCTTGTCCCACTTTTGATTTGTTGGTATTATAAGTGTGTTGTAATGCTTCAGTCATGTTAACTAAGGATTAAATCCTCACTTTGATCTAGAGGTGTTGTCAGCAGTCAAGAGTCTCCCCCTGGCATGGTACAAAGAAAATCAGATGAGTTCACAGAGGAATATTAGGACAGAGCCCATGCTACTGCAAAATTCAAATACAGTCAGGGAGAAATTTCACCTTTCTTTGCCTGTCATCACCACTGAGTAAACTGCAACAAGTTTTCCTATGAGTTTATTTACTCCTTGTATGGAATGTAAAATGAGATGAAAGTGGTCTGTAATACTGGTTCAAAGAAACTAAGTAGGCTTTGCCCTATTTATTTTTTTTTACTAATGAAAGGGTTTCAGACTGATATATTTCACAGAAAATCCTTGGTCATTCACTTAGTTATTCTGGAAAATACAGCAATTTCTATATTAGAGGATTTGGAGAGTACTTGGACTCACTCCTTTCACCCTGGTTCCTAATCCTTTGACATCCCATATCAAGTCTTGGGAGGGCAGTTTTCAGTGAATCCAATCACATCCCTCAATGCATGCCTAGAGGGAGCCCTACCCTGGAAAACAGCCTCAAAGCTGGAGGACAGAACTGCAGTGAAGAAGTAGAAGTGTTCACACAAAGAGCACAGAAACCCCAAGATAAATATTGCGTGTTCCTCACACCCAATAAAACCTAAAGCCATAGTTCTTTCCCACGCTCCCTCTCCCCTAGAAAGATATGGTGTATGAGAAGCTGTCCTTGATGAGGCTTCATATGCTTCCAGTGCTCCCAGCTTCCTCAAATCTAGTCAGGAAGCAGGAGCAGGGACCAGTTAAATAGGGTCCATCATCCAGCACGATATGTGTAATTAGGGAGATGCAAGCAGGCCAGGAAACAGCTGCATTTTGGCTCAGAAACCTGTGCCAGGGCTGTGCAGACACTGACACCTACAATCTTGCTGTAGGAGTGGCAATTCAGATGCACTGCCCTCCTGCTGTCCACCTTCTCAAGTCCATGGGTCTAGATTGCCCTCCCAGGTTATAATTACAGCAGCTGCAAAGGTGTGTTGCTGCTCAATTCCTACAAAGGATCTGATCATTTTCATATCAAAGCCAAAAGCAAATTCCCCCTGACAAATAGCTTTTCTGAAATACTAAACTTTTTTTTTTTTGTGTAGAAGTCTATGTATTCTAGTCAGCTGTAATGGGGTGGGGGGGGAATAAAATACATTTTTTCAATTGATATAGTGCTCTTGAAAACACTAATGAAATCCAGATGCAGCTTCCACAAACTGTCCTTGGGGCTATACCACATTTTGACTTCTGTATATTATACATATATACACATGGGTATATGTATCTTTAAACACCCACAGAAAAACAAACACACATATACAGAGGATATTGTAGTATAATGATGAGAAACTGAAGTGTATGTCTTGCAAAGTTGACTAAATACCTTTGTAGCCATGTGTTACTGGTTTGATATTACATACACTACCCCTGCATCCTTCTTCCAGCTCTGACCAGTAGAGCAGAGCATCAGAACAAGATCATTGTACAAGTGAGCAAGTGTACAATGAATAAGTGTACAATCATTATTCCCTAAAATAAGACTACCCCTATGAAACATTACTGATTTAGAGGCCATTGCATTCTGTCAATTCTTTTCTTGAACTTTTCACATCAAGAAATCAAGATCTTTTTATTTGTCCCTCATAACAGCATGTAGTAAAAATAATTATTATGATTTGCAATGTTACAGTATAAATAATCCGTAATTTATAAAGATACACTTCAACTTTCAAAATTATATCTAAGACCAGATACAAAAATCATAACCTACTGGTTAATGTCCTGATATTTATTACACTGTGATACAGTCAGACTTCATCCAAACCAAAATAAACAATCTGCAGAACAAAAGTCAAAATACCACAATGGAAGTTTCCACAAAGGGCAGGCCAGGTTGATATTTCTCTGGGGACTGCAGAGCCCCTTCATAACCCCCACTGCATGCTCCAATCGCGCCTACAAAACTGGGAGCAAGCTGGGAGCCTTCCTTCCTCAAGCATGTTTTCTCTCTTTCTTGCTCAAACTTAGTGAGTTTAGGTACCTTTTTCCAGGTAGCCTCTGAGTAGTTTCTGCTGAATTGTCAGCCATTCTCAGGTTTATTGAAAGGTGCAGTCTGGCAGCAGCAGAACTGGTACCTTCTCTCATCCGCACTGTGGGACGAGAGACACCAGCAAGGGAAGAGGCGTAACAGGGCTGGTCCTTGCCTCCCGGCCTCTGTTCCACAATGGAGTTGTCAGCCAAGGACAGAGGACGCCAAATTATGTGACCCCTTAAAATTTGTCTTGCCTGGCTGGTTGTTAACAGTCAATCAGCAAGGAAACAACCTCCTGCTGGAGCCTCGAGGCACCAATTAATTCCTGTACAGGCAGTATGTAGGGTCCAGCTTAACACCTATATTAAACTAACTTAATAGTGAGGCATCTTTACACTCTGAGGCACAATATGTGATGGATTTTAAAAGATAAACTGAACAAAATTTAATGATAAGCAGAATTCTCAGAAGTATTAACAAACAGCCTAAGGGGCAAAAAACCTGAAACCTACCACCAACTGAGTAGTCTAGAGAATTTCTTTAAAAATAAGCCATATTCTAAAATGCACTCCAACTGTTACACAAACACTAAATTTCAGTTTGTGGATTATAGGATTTTTCAGTGCAGCAGGACAGGCAGTCATTTATACATTCCAACAATTCCAGCAAAATTAAATATGTCAGTTTGCAGCTTGTCACTCTGAACATGCAGCAGGTTTAGTGTTCTGCTGACATGAATGTGACCAACTATTTCCTGTGTTGCTGATTTGATTTTTTTTAAGTTTTTCCTTTGTATCCTAATATATAGTGATAAATGTCCTCTTAATCTGTGGAACAATCTTCATTTGCCTTCATGGCAGAGACCACCTTGAAGGAGCAAGTAAAAGCTTTAGTCATGGTTTCCATTTTTTCATTAGAATTCAATACATTCTAGTTAAATGGACAATTAATAGGTCACTTCCAAAATAGTAGTGTATCAGTCCTGGTTAATAAACAATCCCCACAGTTGATAATGGGCCTATGCATTCAGCAAGTCCCTGTATACACTCAGCTCATCCACTAAATCCCTTTTCAGGTAGACAGGGTTATATGGGAAGATGAGCTAGAATGAGTCTATAAAAGTCAGTTTCATTCACTGCTTTATTTTTCAGTCAAGTGCTTTAAATGGTGTCCAGAAAATCTCTTGGAATGTGAGACAGGAGAAAAGACTGGCACATAGAGTATTGCTTTATGGCCATACAAAAGGGCAACTGACCCTTGCCCAGGCCTTTTCAATGTGAAATGGTTCCTAAAGTTCATCTGCACAGTGAAAAATTGTGGTGAGGTCGCGTGTGGATGAGTAAAGTGAAAGTGGTGATTGGTCATGGTGCTGTCAGCCATTGTGGGAGAGCCCAGGCCATGTAAAACGCTCTGTGGGAAAGTGTCAGCCCCCTAAAGAGGTGCTCAGAAACTTGCAGCTCATTAAACTGCCAGCATTTGCTGCCTCACTTGTCAAGAATCATTCAACTTAGCAACTGCCCTTCTGAAACATTCATAAAATCATGCACTTTAGTCAGGAATGGTTTGAATGCAACTGTGATAAAAAAAGTATATGCTAGAGCATGTACAAACTCCTATTTTCATTTGGATTTGACAAGCAATTTGAGCTTTTTTTCTATTTTGAAGAAAGACAAAATGCTCCTTCTGTTTGCATTCCTGAGCCATAAGCACAAAATCCTGACTGTCCATTCTTAAACTGTGGCATGCAATCTTCCCAATCAAGGTTAAATTTTGTTTTGGATTCTTAATCCTGAATGGATAGTGTACACTGGTCAAAATTTTCTTCAACATACTTCTTCAATTTTTTACATTATGATTAAAAAAGCAAAACAAAATTAAACATCTGCACACATTTGACTGCTACAAAAAGAATGATTGTTGTATTTAAATAATGCTAAAGCTTCCCGAATCATAATTTACCCCTAACAACCCCTAACATTAAAATGCAGAACACATTTTACAATCCTCCACCTCTTTTCTTATTTGCAAATGTTTATTGACACTGATTTTTAAAAGAGTTACTGATTTTAAAGAATTGTTTCTAGCAAACTGAAAACAAGGCACTTTCCTAGGTTAGTTCTGTCTGGGTGTCTCAATGCCATTAGAAACCTCTCACAATTGCTCAGTGTACTTAAGTTTGATAAATCTTTGGAAACCCTCTGAATAGGATTGCTGTGATTTTACTAAGGAATTAGCTGCTGCCATTGCATCACCAATTAGTTTTCCAGAACACATTAAATCCTGCTGCTTTGGTTTACAGAATAACTCAAGCATTACTGATGAAGCATAAAAACTTACTTGGAAAAGCAGTGGGGGATGCAGGGTGCTGACAGGACCCACCGCAGCATGCTGAGTAGAATGGCGGGGCTCGGAGAAAAAAGTGTTTGGAAAGAGCTGCAAAGAAAGCATAGATCTAATTGATTATCCACTGAGCTTAGGTGATATTCATAACAACAGTCCTCCAAAAAGTCAGTGTGTAAAGTCCTGCCCCACAAGTTCTTTTTCCTTTTTTCAACATGGTGATATTTTTATGGCAAACAATGATAAACCAAGTAATTGCTCTTTAATTTAGCAAGGTTATTTTACATGTGTAGCTTAGCTATAATATGCAAAATTCTCCCTATATTTGTAAGAAAGAAGCTCTGCAGACTAGAAATTTCCTTCTGTAATTGCTGTAATTATGGGGATTTTCCTAAATATTGACATTGAACACATTGTTTCAATAATATGTTGTTGAAATAGTAAGTATAATGAATCTGAAAGTTATTTAAAATAACTGTAGTAAGCATGTCATCTTACAAAAAATTCAGCTGGTACTCCAATGCTGTTAACAGCACTCAAACCAATAATGTCCTCAACAAGAAACCATTAGGAATAAAATTTATAAAATGCAATGAGATTAAACAGCTGAGCTCTAGAGGCACATACTGCAGGGCCTGATTCTGTTATTCTGACTGTCAACTTAGTCTTGCTGGGAAAGTGCTCTAAACTTAAAAAAACCACTTGCTGAAGGCTCTGCTTGTTGGAACAAAAAAAATCTGCAAAATCAACTCACAGAATTAGGTAATGTTTGCTACATTTTTTTACAGATTTTTTTCAAATCAAAGTCTCTCATATCTACTAAGTGCTTCCAAATCATTGAAAGATCTTCATTATCTATTTATCCCTTAATTTTTTTCTACAAGGCTCATGGGCTTTTCCATTGATCTTAATTACCTATCAATTTCTGCTTGTACTAGTCAACTAGGAAACCTGGAATATTTTTTTTGAAATCTTTTTTGAAAAAGATACATCATTTCTAGAAATGTACACTTGTAAAATTTAATCAGCATCAAGGCGTCTATATCACTTTCTTGTTTTGGTTTAGGCAGAAAATAAGTGGCTCTAGAGCCTGTATTGTAGTTGTCCAAATCTCCAGAAAAAAAAAACCCATTAAGTAAAAGAAAAAAAAAAAAAGTAACTGAACACTTGGTTAAAAAGAAAAATCAACAATCAGAAAGAAAGGCAAATAGACAAATGTATCTAAGCCGCTAATGCGATACTGCTAATTTTTAAGTTTTTCAACTGGAATTAAAAATAAAGACCATTCTAAATTAGGCTTCTGAGTATGTATTAGGACCTCAAAATAAGTTTTCTGACCCTTAAATTTGCTGTTATCCCAGAGAAAAAAAACCTATTGTTTTAAAATCTAACTCTAAACATTTTTTAAACTATTAACTTGCAATTGCTGATTGATAAGTATTTTGCTGGTACAGCTTTCTATTGAAATTTTGCTGTTTCTAATGAAATACAAATTAATTGCCTGGTTTTGAGGCATATACTTGCAAAACATTTACAAAAAAGAACTATTTACACCAGGCATTAGTATTCTAAAGCTTCTTTTCTATACAAAACCATCAAATGTGGAACCACATCCTTAGAAACTTAAAATAGTCAAGAACATGCAGCCAAATACTACCTATCCAATGTATCCAAAGGGTTTCAATGCAACTGGTGAAGTGTGTAAGCTGGAAAGGATCTGAATAACTCAAGAAGCACAGGAACTGTAGAAGATAAATATCAACCAGCCTCCTGAACATTAGAGCTTGTCATTGACAGGATATTTTATCCTCTGAAATTCCCAGACTCAGAGGTGAAGAAGCTTTTCCTCCCTTCCTTGGGAAGCTCATTCCTCGTGCTTTCATCAAATTTCCCTTACAGTCAAGTAAAACTCTCCACTTCTGAAAATATAACTTGGAATACAGAAGACACCACACTCCATTCCTTTCCTTTCTTCTTAAATGTCTTGGGTATTCCTTGGCTTCCATAATGTCCTATTCCCTCCAATCACTGCTCCAGCACCTTATTCATGCCATACCATTTTTGTCAGACATGTTGTCCTGTCCTTGATATTCCCTCTTTTGGTTTCTTAACTCTGTCCAGTTCCTGCTCTGTTTTGATAATCTGGGGTTCATAATGGTATGTGACAAAGGCAGAAGACATCTGGATAAATCAGAATTGAACAAGCTATTGATTCAGACAGACAGCATGCTCCTGCAAGTAACGACAGGAATAGGAAAGGACAGTTTCTTCCATTCACTACGTATCTCAACAAGTAAGCTACAAGCATAAAGGCCAGAATAAAAACTTAAGTGTCTTTGCTTAAGCAAACTCCAAACAAGCAATATACTTCCATGGAAGTTGCTGACAATGATTTAATACACTAGCACAGTACCATGAAGCAAACAGAAGAGATCTTGACCCTAATTCTCCTCAAGTTGATGGAAATCATGAGCCTGGCTTTCCTGAGCATTTCACTTAATTATTTCAACCAACTACTGCTTTTTCTGCCTGCAGGGCACATATCTCTTCAAAGTAGAATATTTGCTTAAGAAGATGCAGGTGACATCCTCATGTAACTTTGAGCAAAGAGGTTCCTGAGCTCACTTCTCAAGATTTAGTCTAGATCATAAGGAATAAACAATGCCATGATGTCTCTCTATGTCCATAGCCAACATGTATGTCCAGTTCATAATCCTTTTAAATGTGCTGCAGCTATACTGAAGCACAGGTGAATTCTACATTATGTACATGAAACTACATCCCTACATCTACTGAAGCTGTTGCACTCAA
>WBNO01024476.1:0-26169 GCA_013400575.1 Peucedramus taeniatus
TACTTCTTAGACAAAAGAAGGGTCTCCCTAGCAGTTTTCAAGGGAAAAAAATAGAAGCAAGAATTTGGAGACCTCTTTCCATCAGTGTAAAAACTAGATAAAGGGATGGGTCATGCCTGAGTGCTTCCCAACATCCTTGCAGCAAAGGGGGGTGATATGGAAAGAAAGACATGAGATCTGCATCAGGGTTGTACAAGAAAAAAACAAACAAACAAACAATAAAGAAACAAGGAAACAAAAAAAAAAAATCACAACAAAACAACACTAGCCTCTGGAAAAACATTTAGTAAAGTACTTTACTGTCCTTTCATTCCAATCACTTTACATATTTGTCTGAACACCATGATATTCTTAGAGTTTCCAAAGTTTCTGTCTACTTCTGTTGTTACTTTACCTTGATTTCCAATTTTAAAACTCAGCCTGTGTTATCTCAGTAAAAAAAATTTCCCTTTTTTTGCATCAATCAATTCCTTCCTTCTTTTTTTCCCCCGTTTTCTTATGTTTGATTGGCAATGATATTTTACTTGATTGTTGCTAGAAAAAAGTCAGGAGAACTCATTCTGACAGAAAAGCTTTGCATGGCACTGAAGACACTAGGTATATGTTAAAGGCTTGAAGTTGCTTCATTTAAAGATTTCTCTACGTAACTGAATAAAACTACTGAAGTACTGAGACTCAGATCAGATCTTCACTAATCTTACAACTAAGTAGTCTAAATTATGTTGAGTATCTGAGTATAAATAAAATAAAGAATTAATAAGTCCTCTATCACAGAAAATGAAGCATATTTCAAAAATCAGTTTTAACCCCTAAACAGCTATAAATAAAGTGATATAATTTTAATTATTTCATATGAGAAAAATTGGTTTTGTTATTTTAACTACTATCATCAAAGAATAGATGTGTTACCTGGAAAACTAACATGCCTATTTTTAAAACTATTTTATAACTTTAATAATTCTTTAGCTAGTTGTGCATTATAACAAAAGTACTATAAAAATATTTGAATTGAGTGGTGGAATTCTAAAATATTATTTGAGTTCATTCTATCTTTTTCAGTGAAAATATTGACAGGTACATTTTTAATTCTCTCCTGTCTTATTCTCAATATGTATAAAATACATCTAATTAATGAATGTTAATCTAAAATGAAATCTTACAGTTAGGTATAAACAGAAGACTGAAATAATAGATTCAATAAAGGGTATATTTTCTTTAAATTTACCCAAGATAAATTTTGAGAGTAGCAGAGAAAAAGCAAACTGAACCATTTCCAAAGTCAAATGCAGAAGAAAATGGAAAAACTAGAAGTGGGAAGAAGTACTCTGGAAAAAATTCAAAATAAAAGCATATAAGTTCCATTAGATTTTTTTCTTCACACATATTTATTTAAATTCTACCATTTGTTGACATTTGATATAAGGGGCATGTTGTTAGGTGGAGATAAGGGTAAAAAATGGCAGGGGTGAGTGATAGAATGGCTGTGTATTGCAGCAATTGTTCTTCCTTTTAAATACTCTATTTTTGTAATTTTGAAGGTCGTAATTTTTAAACTCATAATTTGCCTGAGTGGTTATGCATGTAACAGCAGAATAGCTGCAGACTAATACTACTGCATACAGAGTATTTCAACATAATTTCAAAAATTATGTGTTTTCTACTTCCCCTCCAGCTGAAAGATCATACTAAGAAATTTGAAATAAAATTGCTGAACTGCCATTTTAAAGTAGTAATTAAATAGCACATAGCATGTCCTTGAGAATATGACCAAAAGAAACATTTTTTTTCAAAATATTTTGTCTTTGAATAACCTCTATATAATATATCATTATTTACTACTGGACCACAAAGCTTGCACATCTGGAATTACTATAGTAGTAGTGTCAAAAATCAGAGCCTGGTACCTCAGCTGCTTCAAGTCTGATACCCCAATGGGTTTTGATGATTTAGGTCAGTCCTAGTGAATATGCTCCTCTTTAATATCTTTTTTTTGGCTTTCAATGTAGTTTTAAATTGAGCTAATTCACAGAGATATTCTGAAGAAGAGAAGTTTAAGCATCACCAACTTAAAAACATCAGCTGCCAGCTGTTTGCTGAATGTGTGAATATCTTCCTTTTCTTGGAGCCCATGATAGTGGTCCTATGATGAAATCTGAAGCTGAAGTGTGTTCTGTATATAAATAGGACCTAGGGTGGGATGTGAGGTATGGGATATCAAGCCATATTGGATGTTTTTATAAAATAAGAATAGAAAGAGTTTTCAACTTAAAATTATTAAAGCTGAGCATGAAAAGTTGAAGAGCTGCATTCTGATTTTCAATACAACAGCCTCCCATGAAAAAAAAAACCTCTTACAAATGAGGTAAAATCTGAAAGTCAAGTCTTTTTTTTTAAAAAAAAAGCTCATATTAAGAATATCTTAGGTGCCAAATTATTTATAAGGTTTTCTAGTGAACTATTGACTCAGGCTATGAATGGCAACTGCAGGTGTAACAGCTACACAATTCACCACCCATTTAAGGTCTGACAACCAATACCTTCATGCTATTACAGTTAACTAGCCCAAAGGCTCATCAGATCTGCTAAGACCATCTGGCTATTTTCCAAAAGTCTGTTTTACCTAGAGGAGTGCAACAGAGTAAGCACAAGCAGGACTATCATTCTTGGAGGAGGAACACATTACCCCCTTTTGAAAATTCAGTGTATTGCAACAATGAAAACAATGGGTAGCTAGTAGTTTAATAGTCTTTCTTGAGATCCTTAACAGTTAGTTTAATGGTAATTTTTTTTAAACTCATAAATATTTGTTACAGTGCTTAAAAATGAAATGTATATTGAAAAGTTAACACTTTAATTAAGGAATTTTATAGAGGATGTATATAATGTCGAGGCATTTAGATTCTGTCAGAACAAAGACATCTGCTATGTGTCGAATTGAAAAATATGTTTCTGAAATACCACCAGAAAAAGAGTTCTTACTTCAGTGAACTTTTCAAGAACTGAGCCAAGTCAGAAAAGGAAGGATATCAGAAGAGCCACACAGGAGAAATTTGGCACTGTCTCCATCTTTGCTAGTTAGACTCTAATTTCCTTGGACCTCTCATTTTTAAGTGAGATGCTCAATTACTCAGGTAAGCAGTACATATGTCTTGTCTCTAGTCCCCTAGCAGGTATGTATATCTGCTAGTTAATATTATGGCAATAAATATTACTATTCTGGAGCATAGCATTTCAGATCTTGTCCTATACAAAGTGACAGCTACTTGCCACCAAAGTAAAAAGCCTGCAGTTCTATGGTCCCTGCTTCTCAGCACTTCTCCTTGACAAGAAAACTTTTTGTCATGAGTTAGTGTCTACAGAAAAAGAAAAAAAAGCCATTTTGTGATTATAGTAAAAGACTTCCAGTGTGACCTCCGGCTGATTATTCAACCTGTCATCTGTGCTTTTCTAGGTGGCAGGTCAGAGCGGCTGATGACGCAGAGCTTGGAAACTTATTTTCATGTCATTGCTCTTGTTCTCAAAACCAAGATGAGTTCAGTTTTGGTAAATTGTTTCACTTAGAGCCTTCAAGTCTGCGAAGCACTTATGCAAATGTTTAATTTTAAACATGTGAATAGTACTATTAAATAGTGGGACTGCTCATATACCTAAAGCTAAGGACATGCTTAAGTGCTTCACTAATAACAGTGAAGGAAGGGGAAAGAAAACCCATGACCTCCATTTATGCTACTGCTTCATTAATTTTTTTATTTACAGTCTCTTTTATGGCATTCATCATCACAATATTGCAGCATGTCAAGAATATTAATGTTGCCATTCATTTGCCTTTGCTTGACAACTGTTATGCTTCACAAAAAAAGAGGAGAAGACCCTGCAGAACACTGAATGGCTTATGTATTCATGACAATTTCTTAATGTAATTAGAAAAAATCAATTAAAAATTCACACAAATCCATCAGATGATTAAAATGATAACGACTTCAACTTTACTACACTCTAAGTTTTTCAACAATCCTTTAAAAAAAAAAAAAAAGCAAAACACTCCCATATGATGGAAATTCTTTCTGGAAGCATCTCTAGTTTATCAAAGTGAACCATAGGAAGCTGCCATGTTTTTGATATGTTTGCTTAGAATCTACTAATTATTGTGTAATTTCTTCCTTTGCTATTCCACAGAGGGTATGTTATAGTCCCACCCTGGGGACCCTCTAATGTTAAGTGTATGACCATGCATCTAATTCAAGAAACCCATGTTGCTTAAAATGTTAGTAAGATAAGATACTACTTCATACAAAATGAAACCCATGCCCCAATAGAATACATTTTGAAATCCGATCTTTTGGGCTCTCTGTTTTTCTTCCATTTGTTTCTTCAGCTAACATTGGAAATGCAAATTTTAATGGCTGACAGTTCTACTGGTTGATGAATGTGAGAACTTGAGAGCTGAATAAAAAGTAATGCCTAGTCTCTCAGGTGGAACTGCTGATTCTCTTGGGTGCTCTCCCTGAGTCTGTCCCCAATTCATTACTGACAGAAAAGATTACTTAAATCTGCTTTTTAAAAATGTTATGGACTATAATAAAAAAAATGAAGTATGACATAATTAATCACATTGGCAGGATGGTTACAATTTTCATCAAGTTAATTGAAAACTAAGTTTTACCATTATCAATTTAATATTGTATAGTAGAAATGTTTGTGGTAAACTTGGATTTATTATCTATGTTCCTGTGCAAGGATGAGGCTTAAGCCCTTGCTATTTTCTGCAGAAGGCAACACCCAGTAAGCTAGGTAGATTCCAAAAATGGATTCTATATTTAGGTTTGTTGACTACCTAGCGTTGACAGACCTGTGCTGCACCTGCAGACTGGTCGGTGTTGTACCAGCACCTTGCAGGAGCTTCAGGAATGCAGAGGAACAGTTGGTAGTTAGCTCTGGTAATGGCACCCCCCTCACATCCTGTGACTGCTTTCTGAGCTGGAATTGAGTTATGGGCCCAGCACAGGCAGAACTAGCATTACATACTGTCCTGGCTCTGGCCAGGAATGAGTTAATTTCTGCAGCAGCAAGCAGAAGGTGTGGCTAGGACTCGAAGGTTATTCTATACCACCTCACATCGTTCTGGGGATAGGAGAAAAGGAGTGTCTTCCAGGGAACAGGGGTTCCCTCTGTTTGTGTAAGCATGGCAGAGGCAGTGGGATAATGCCAGTTCCAAGCTGGAGGGAGGGATGGGGGTGGCGTGGCTGCAGTCAGGTCAGGTCAGGCTCTGTGGAGAGCATTTGGCAAGCGAATCACTCGCCTCTCTCTTGTACACTTTTTACTAATATTGTTGCTGTTACCATTAATTTTCTTATCTCATTGCTGATTCCAATAAATTGTTCTTATTTCAACCGGTGATCTTCAGCTTTTGTGCCTCCAGTTCTCCTGTCCAGCCCTCTGCAGGGGGAGAGGGAGTGAGCAAGTGACTTGTGGTTTGGAGAGTCTCAGTGGGAGCACTAAATTGGGGTGTCCCATTCCTAAACAACGACAGAAACCTGCATGCCTCTGTGAGTACCTGAAGCCCAAGTTTCCCAGCTCTTCCACTGAGCTGAATTTGTGTTTGAGATTCCACTACTGGACTAAATCTCGAAGCTGCAATACTAAACTTCAGTGAGAATTTGTGGATTAGTGCTAAGGGGTTGGGAATTTCAGTGTTAAATAGTAACAAACTAGTTTTGTTACAAAAGCCTTAATAGTTTTACTGACTTGTGACTATATTAAATCATAAGGTTTTTTTTTTTTAGGTAATATGTATCAGTTCCACCTAGAAGTAAAAAAATCAAAATTTGTTCAATTGTATTGTATAATCTACAATATATATTTTAATATCATTTTAGGTATTTTAACAACATTGGCTTGAAAGAGCTTTTGCTGTATATAATGTTAAAATATATATCTTTTCTCAAATGGTTGCTAAGCAAAAAGAGGGGGTTTTTCTAATGTAGTCTACTTCTGAAGTTGTGCAGCATCAGATTTCCAGGGTGATTCTGGTATGAAGACTCTAGCAAATAGAACATTTTGCATGCTACCCTATTAGAAAATGTTATGGATTAATGCAAAAGGTTAGTCTTATCACAATTTGTGCAGTACAGCATGGTACAGCACATTTAGAGTTGGAATACATCAAGGGCTAATATTTTAATACATTTTTTTCCTTAATAGAAAGACAAGAAACTAGAAGCTTTACATAACTAAGGTTAAAGGTTTCTGTAAAAGCTTAAAATTATGTTTTATTTTTAAACATTTAAACCTGCAATTAGAAGTGTATCCAAGACATACAAGTATGATCTTCAAACTCAAAGAAAAACTGGCCATGTTCTTAGATCAGAGATTTTTGTAAAATAATTCAATTTGTCTCAGAATGTTTTTGTATGAAGAAAAGTTAGAAAAGAACCTTAGAATTTGTACCAGTTCATTTTCTAGTTATCTCTGAGGCTGAATGTTTAATTTTAATGTCTTGATGTAGATCTGTTTCCAGGTTCAATCTCATCCAGACAGTGGACACATAACTGTTTTTCAGTAGATTCAATCTATTAATGATTGAATAGGCATAAAAGAATATGTATACTATTTCTTTTCTAAGCAATTTTAAGTGTAGATACATTATACAAGCTCAAATACTTTGGCAAAAGTTCTTCCATTACCAACATTTTCTCTTATTACTGTGATTAGCACTCAGAAAGTGGTTCAGCAACATAAGAGTTCTGTCATGAAACTCTGAGACCCTACAGATGTTACCTTATAATCTAAGTTTTTTGTCACTGTTAGGATTTACTAGACTGATTTTTTTTTTCCTCATTCAGACTGTACCATCCTCAGCTTTTAATGTATGACATGATGACAAAAGGTGATCAGGAGTAGTCAGCATGCATTCACCAAAGGTAAATCATGGTAGACCAACCTCTTGTCCTTCTGTGGTATAAAAAATACCTGGATGGATGAGGGGAGGGCAGTGGATATTTTTTACCGCCACTTCAGCAGGCTTTTGACATTGTCTCTCCCAATATCCTCATAGGCAAACTCAGGAAGTGTGGACTGAATGAGCAGACAGTGATGTGAGGTGAGAAGTGGCTGATCAGCAGGTCCCAGTGTCATAATCAGTGGCACAGGGTCTAGTTGGAGACCTATCACTTGTGGTGTCCCCCAAAGCTGTGAGGAGTGGCCAATACCCCAGAGTGCTGTGCAGCCCTTCAGAAGGACCTTGACAGGGTGGAGAGATGGGCAGAGAACTGTGTCAAATTCAGCAAAGACAGGGTCCTGCACCTGGGGAAGAAAAATCTTCTCCACCAGTGCAGACTGGGAGTGACCTGCTGGAAAGCAGCTCTGGGGAGAAGGACCTGAAGGCCCTGGTGGATATCTATATATATATATATATACACACACACATATATATGTGTATGTGTGTGTACATATGTATATATGTGTGTGTGTATGTATATATATGTGTATATTTTTTTAGCACTAATAGGTTTTTTAAGGAGTCCTGTGTGGTGTTCTGCTGCACTGAATCCCATGAGAAATTCTGTACAATGTGTAAAGAACAATATACACATTATACTGTAAATATAGATTCTGATGAATGCCACATTGTTTTATTAAAGGTAAAACTCCTGCAATAACATGATAATAAACCTTATTAATTTCAGTTTCATAGATAATATCGAGTGCATACTAGGAGTTCAGACTGAGTAAATAACATGGTTCTTTATTTGTATACTTTGCTGAGAAAAAGTACCTAAAACACTTTATCACAGTTATTCCAAACTACTAAAGGTTATCCATTCTCAGATTAAATTAATTCAAGATTGGAGCTCCTATGCTAAAATAGATCTTGACTTATTTTTACTTCATTGTTTTTTCTGCTGTATAGACTTGAGATACCTAACATTTATAATACACAACACTGAAAACTGCTGCATTTGCTAAAATGAGAAATAAGTGTTACTGAAATAAAATTTTTTGTTCTGTTTTTCCCTCCCAAACCAAATTTTTCTATGGTATGCATAATCTCCATATCTGTTTGAGGTAATTACTATATTGTATGGAGGAATGAAATGGCACCAAATAAAGAATCTATAAGACAAAAAGAGTTATTATGCAAATTTATGGTACTGTACAGTTAGAAATTATGTGAATTGAAACTACATATTGAAATTTCTATATGTTTTTTTAAGTTTTATAAATCTGTGAAGAACTGAAAGCACTAAATTAATTATTGCAAGAATGTAAGGTTATGCAATGTGTAGCAGAGACAGTGATTGTTTAAGAAAAGTCCTAAGCAAAGCAAGATTTGTAGGAACATTTTATCAACTAACTAAAAAGGTGAAAAAAAATTTAAAAATGTAAATACAGTGGCAGTAGTAATATTGAATTAACACTCTTTCAAGGCTGTAAAACTTTTTTAACACTTTCCTGATGATCTAGTATGATCTCTTTAATCTCATATCTAACTTACTCTCAAAAAAAATGCCTTACACAAATGAAAGATAATAGGCCTTAGATGATAAATATAATTGTCAATCAAATGTATAATCTTAAATTAGAATGTCAAGCATATTTGGCAAAATTGTTTCTCCACAACATTATGTCACTGACAGAAATAATGTTTTCATGTTTACTTCAGCAGAGGTATATGGACCTTATCTTCCATCCTGTGATTTTGCTCAACATCTATGCCAAGTTGCCAGAGTTTTTCTTTTTCCAGTGTCTGTTATTGGGAGCTTTGGAGTATCTACATTCTTTTTTGTCCACTGTCACTGATTTCAAAGACTAACTTTCAGCCTAATGTTTCAAAACAATGCAGACAATGGAGCATATTTTGGAGGCTGTTGTTTTCTTAGTGTCCATACTGATCTACAGTAGAAGTGAAAAAACTGTTATGAATTGTAAGTTCATATTTGTAAGCTCTGGATAGACTTTTGATACTGGTATCAAAAAGAAACAATATTTGTCAAAGGCTATTTACCTTTTGTGTAATTTAGCGCTCTGCTTTACTAAAAAAATACAAATCAGTTTTAAGCATTCTGTTGTCTCTGATGTATGCTTTAAAGGATGTTTAATGACAATTTAAAAGATGTAGAAATAAAAAGGCTGATAAAGTCTAGATTTCCTTCTTTTATTCCAGTGACTTGCTGTTAATATGCTGTTTCTCTTCCCTTTTTTCTCTTTTCTTTGTGACAGTGACTTTTTTTTCTTAATTTCAACAACAAAGAAGACATGCAGCTTTGTTCAATAACCTTGTATATTGACATACATTTTAGATTTAAGACCACAAATTTGTATCCAGGGACTACTATCACAGGATGTTTAAGCAGTGAATAAGCATATTTTCCTTCTTTTACACTTTCCTTCCTGTAGGGAAAGTTTTTTTGTAATTTAAGTGTAAGACCACATCTTCTCATCAGAATAAGTGGCTTTAACCAGAACATGCTGCTTTTTCCAGGCACATTAGCAAAGATTGTCTAAGTTTACAACTATAGGGTTTGTGAGTGGTCACAAAGTTTACATTTTCAGTAGTTAGTCAGCAAGACAATCTGTCAAGCATGAGTTAAATACTTTGCATAGGAAAACACAGTACTGCTATGACACTACAGAGAGGTTACCCTTGAGATATCATGCAGACATCTTAATTTATGGTAGCACATCAATTAAAGAAGCAATGGGAAGTGACACATGCTTGAGACCTGAATTCTAAAAGTGTGATGGCATATTGCCTGCTATGGTGACCAAAGCTTGCAACTCTAAAGCAAGCTGCAGTCCTTGAACTCAACAGTGTGGGAACACCATTTGCTGTAGGCAAAGGTTGCCTGTATTCAGAAGAGACAAGATGCTGTAATCTGTGGCTCAGAATTTTGATATCTTTAGATGCAAAAATAGATGGGAGTGGGGACAGGAGCTTTTAACATATGAAATTGGAACATGAACCAAAGTATGTTGTACTAAAACTTGGCAACTTCAAAACAGGATCCTTCTCTTCTCCCCCTTAACAAGTTAATCAGAAGGACAAGTTAGCAAGATCATAGTACATTCTCTGTGACTGGGAATTTTGGTATGGTGTACCTTAAAATAAGAATCACCATTTTGGTGTGTGTGCTGAGGCAAACATGAGCATCACAATAGTATGCATATAATTTATAATTTCTTATCAAGGGGTCTTTCCAAGAACAGGAAGTGGCACAGGGACATGAAAGAATATTGCAAATACGACTGAGAATTGCAATGGATGTGACCTATGGGTAAATACAGAAAGGATGTCAAAATTTCACAGCAATACCAACATCTGAAATATAGTCATATGGCTATAAATGATTTTGTTTTTCAACTAAAAAAAGAATACATTTAAAACAAACAAACAAAATACATTATACTTGAATATTCAACAGCATATGATCCCCATTAGATTACTGAGACAAGACCTTTAATTTGTTAAGGACAAAGTTTTGCCTGGAATTACTTTACGAGATAAATTTTCTTCTAGTATGAAGAGCTATAGATTATGAGAATCTACATTTGAAGAGTTCTATCCAGAATTTTCCTTCTTAAAATAATGGAAGCATTTTAAAAAATCAGTCAAATCAGCAGAGCTGCACAAACATAATTTTTTCACTGAAATCAGGATAAAGGGTAGAAGCTCTTTGTTGAAATAGGTTGTTAGTCATTATATTTTTGTAATATTAATAGTAGCAATTACACTAAACTGCTTAAATAAAGGAAATTAACTAGATTGGGGGTTTTAGGTGGGTTTTTGTTTGTTTGTTTTTGTCTGGATATAAGCCTCAGACTTAATGGAATATTATGTCAAAATACAGGTCTAAGCTAGTTCAGAACTGAATACTTATCAGACATCAGTGATGTAGCAATAATTTGATTTCTGCTTCTAAAACATAATACAAACTTACAAACTAAAAATAAACCTACTGATATTGACTGCTTTCTTTTAGGGCTGATACCCTAGAGGAAAACAGAAAGATGACAGACAGGACATGAAATGTCCCTGTGAACATTTCTAACAGTGTAGTGCTAATCAATAAACAATATTTTACTGTTACTGAAGAGTGGACGTTTGCCATCTGCTGTTCTTGAAGTAATTGCTGTGATACAGATTGTTAGAATTCACGAATTCAGACATTCAGGTGTAGAAAAATCTGTATTCAGACATAGTGGTGGTAAAGAAAAAAAATTGTTAGAAAAGCTATCTTATCATTCAGCAAAATTTTAGGTTTTCCTGCCTTTGCCTAGGCAAATGTGGTAATTACTGCTAATTTTCTAGTATTTTCTGTCTTTTAACTCCATGGAGACTTTTGGGTTTTTCAGTGCTCTAGTAGTTACTAGAAAGATTATGAAGTGACAAATCAGGACTGACATTATATTTTTACCACCAAGAAGCAAAAAAGATGAGCAGTATTAAAAGAAAAGCTGCCTGAAAATAAAGGCCCCAGGCAGAAGGAAGATGAAATAGAGTAGCCTTAGGTAAATCCACCCTAAAACTACAAGGAGTTTTAGCATTACACTGGCACATTGCTGTCCCAGAGGGAGTAGTGGGCTGTGAAAGGAGAACTTGAAGAACCAGTCTGAAGGTTTAAATGCAACTGAAGTTGGGGCCTGAGTCACTGGTTCATAGCTGTGTGAGGATGCTTTAAGCTTGCATTTCTGTCCAAGGTCCAACATTATTGCTGTACATAGATACTGTCCTCTACTGATTTTAACTTGAAATTGAAATAGGGCTCCAACAGACAGTCAGAATGGGTTAATTAATAGTAAAATATATTTGTCTTCCTGAAGCAGTTATTTGGGTTGAGCTGTGAAAGAACAACTCCTAGAAGGAGTTACAATATATCTTAGAAATAAAGATACAGTGATTCTGTTCCATTAATCAAAGTGTTTACAGTTTGTATTTCAAGGTGGTTGAAAGCATAATAAATACTGAACAAATAAAGTTAATCTGTTTCTGCTGCTTTTTGTCTCACCACTTCGGAGATCTTGAATATCTTTTCCTGTCCAGAGTCAAACACAAAAGCATCATGTATTACACCTGCTGCGTCCTTCAAATTGCTTTCTCCCTTGAGTGTATCTAATTCCACAAGCAATGTGAATGCCAGTTTACATTTGAGAATGTACGAGTTGTGACTTGAGAAGATACAAGAGGGAAGTGACCTAATTTTACTTCCCTGGATATTGGAAGAAAATATGTTTTTTTTTTTCTTTTTTCTTTTCCTTTGTTTTTTCTTCCTTTTTCTTTTCTACTTTTTTCTTTTCTTTTTTTTTAAATTTGAAGACAGAATGCCTCTTCAGTAAGAAATGAAGAACTGCTCCAACCCTTCAACTTCCAAAGTTGCGTTTGTCATCAGAGAGGTTATAAGTTCTGTAATTGCAACTTCTTAGCAATGTGACATACAGAGTGAACTTTATGATATGGAAGAGGTCAAACTGTGATATTCATCTGCATTAAATCCTAAATTCTGCTGCACTGGTGACTAATGTCCACTGTGAATGTGCAACTGCTTGTCCTGAAATTACTGGAAACTGTGCTTTAAGAAATTTAGTCTCTGAAATAAGACTGGCAGTTTATTATGTACTCTGTGAATCCAAGATATTCTCAGAAAGAAAAATGAATATAGGAAGGTAAATGTGTTACAAACTTGTGGCAAACATGAGAAAAGTTCTAAGGATGGAAAGAATAACCTAAAAATAAAACAAAAGTAATTGCTAAATAATAATGAATTTAGAGAAAAGCTCAGACTTCTTACCTTAGCAAAACTTAAGGTTAGTCTTAATGGAGGCACCAACGTCTTCATCAGCACAGGACAAGTGCACCAATAATCTCTTTTAGTTAATGAAAAGGAAGGAATTGGAAGTTATAGTCTTGTGCAGAAGTGAGGAAAAAAAGATTACAGTAATGTGGAAAAAATATTTTATGTTTATCTATTTAATGCTTCAGATTGTTGCCTAGAGCCATGCCAATATCTTTGGAGAAAAGCTGAAATTGAGAATGTCGCTCTTGTAGTCCTCTTTGAAATATTTTGGCATTTCTTTGGTTGTTGTCTGTTTGTATATTCACTCAGAATTAGGCAACTAAAATCTTACCTTCTCTTTATTCCTTTTTTAAGTTGTTTTGTTGTTGTTGTTGTTTTTTTTTTTTTTTTTTTTTTCCTGGAAAGTTGTTTTTTATAGCATCCTCTTATGAAAAAAAATACACATAGTCCCCAGATTAATAATTAATATTTACCCATATTTATGAGATGATAAGTGAATAGACTTTGCATTTTGGTTAATTTCCCTGTTTTAGACTAGCCCTATTTCTTTGCTTGTGGATTAGCACTCTTTCTTTCCATGGAGACTTGATAGTAATATTATAAAAAAGAAAAAAGAGTTAGATAATCCAAACTTTAAACAGTCATTGTGTCTGACAGAGGAAAATATTTAAGCCTTCAGCCTGAACTTTATTTTTAAGTGTTCTGCTGATATGGAGTCACTATAAATTAAACATTTTTCCTTTTTTCTTTTTTTTTAAGACAAGTATGTAGATTTTAACCAAATTACTTTGGCCACAAATAAAAATCACTCAGCTTCATGATCATAAATAATGCATTTTTACACAGAGTGCAAACTCAGTAGCATTTATAATCTGCCCACAGTCTTCCTAATAAATTAGGTCAAATTAATAGTTGATGTTATGCATACTGACATGAGTGAAATTACATTAAAGATTAATTTGGCCCTCTGCTTAAAATTCAGTTTTGAACCTCTAGGGTTAGACAATTTGCATTATGAAGAACTGATTCTGTATTAAGGTTACTTTTGAGTATGTATGTTCTGAAGTCTGATTTAAAGCTCAGATATATAAATAAATGCACTGATCAATTTTGAAGAGGAGAAATTATAATAATATTGATAATAACCACTATGAAACATTGTCTCATTCTTCCAACTGGCTGTCATTGCTTCTGTAAAGACACAATTCATTGCACAAACAGTTTGAGATAGAGCCCCTAAACAGAGCCCTAAGGTGTTTGTGTGGGAGAGTAGTGCTATGACCCACCCCTGAAGGCAGGATAACTGAGGTTCTTTTTAATGCTAGAACCCTTTGACTGGATTAGAGTGAAATGACCCTAAATGGCTGATATTTATAAATATATATATGGAGGGTTTATTTCAGAACATTTTTTCTTGGAACAGAAAGGAGATATGTACCTGGTTTGCTTATTTATAGAAATATAGCAATATAAAATTTAAACATAATACTTTAGAAAACATATAAAGAAATAAAGTGTAAGGAAGAATAAGAGTAGAAAGATATCACCACCTGTGAACCCAGTGAGGAGACCTGCAATCGGGTCTGTTTGTCAAAGTGAGAGTTGCTGTCTTGATCCTTTGGGGGTGGGGGAAGCCCACAAAACAGGAAGTCGAATGGGTTAATCAGGTGTGTTAATTGTCAGGTTCAGGTGGGAGAGTTGTACACTGTTGCAGCACTGTGAACCATGTGCTCTGGGGGAAGGCCCCAGAAATGAGTATGGGGGTACTTTGAGGGTTTATGACACCTTCTAAGACATGACAACTGTCTCTCATGCCAGCATAGACGAGCCAGGTAAGCCTCAACAGAAGGGATGAACACCTTCAGGACTACATTCAAATGTCCCAAAAATTCCCCTGGGTGTAAGAGAGCAGTTTCACACCTGAGCCAGTTGTGTAAGGGAGCTGTGTAAGGAAGGACATTGGCATGATAAAAAAAGCATTATGCTACCTAGCAGGATCTGCTTCTTATCAACTTTGTTCCTTATCTGGCTCAAACCCCAGCTTGTTGCTAAACAGGTTGGTTTGGCAAAGACATCCTACACCCTCTGCACCTGGGCTGCTCTCATGCAGATCAGAGCTTTCACCATCACACACCCTGCTCTCTTCCCCTGCTTCAGCTGGAGGGTGCCAACCTCAGCAAAGCGCTCCCAAGCTTTTGCCAATGGCCAATTGTTTGAGTCATTAACTCTTAACATTTCAGTCTCCCACAGGCAGGGAATATAATCTACCTTGACAGCACAATTTGTGAAAGCATCTTTGTACCCAAACCATGTTGTTATGGTCTAGCTAGGTGAATTATTAAAACTATGCTTCTACAGTAGCTGGACTGAGAACTGACTAACTTGGGAGCAGGATTACTGAAAAGTGCCTGGGTATCCCAATGAACAGCAGATTGAACATGTGAGTCCTGCCTCCTCCCAGGAATTAAGTCTAATGGCACACTGTGTTAGAAATATCACTGGTATATGAAGTGATTACTCTCCTATAATTAACAGAAAAATATGCAGAATAATGCACCCAATTTTGCCCTTTCCAATACAGGAAAGACATCTATAAACTGAAGTGAGCTCAGAGGATGGCCATCCTCTGAGCACTGGAGCTCAGATGGCTGGAGCACTTGCTTCTTGAGGAAAGGCTGAGAAGCTGGGAGAATGGGGCTTGCTCAGCCTGGAACTTTGTTTGGCTGATTAGATGTGGAGTCCATGAATCAGAACAGCATATGAAGGCAGGTTGAGACTTCTGCATAGCTAATATGACACAGAATTTATAGAGACCTATGCCCATCTGGAGCAGCAGGTAGAGGCCAGGCAGGATCAGATGCATAAGGCAGATCTAGAAACTTGTGTTTGAGCACCTGTGTGCTAAGACTGACTGATAAGTGGTAGTAGGACCCCCTAGTAATTAACTGTTTGTACTAAGTGAACATAAAAGTAGCAAGGATGAGATAGGGTCAATTGGTGTGTTAGCTGACCCAGTGACACACCTAAATGGTACTTATTGCATTTTCATATGTGATGCTCAGTGCTGCCCAAAATGTGTTAACTCCAGAAATCTAGTAAAAACTAGAAAAGGAAATCAAAAGCACTGTGAGCATATGCAACTTACTGATGGTTCAATGTACTGTTAACAGTAAACTGTTATCAATAAAATGAAAGAACTGAAAAAGAGCCAAGGATAGGCTTAGACCAAAGAGCTTTCATTTCACAAAGCTATAAGCACCTGAAAAAGAAATGTAATGAGAAGATTTCTCAGCTATAACCAATATTGTTAATTAAAAAATTAATTGTCCTTTACTACCCTAACCCCTGCCCCCTGCACTATAGTTCATTGTGAAGCCAGATTTCAAATATCTATATTTCATCATCCAACAGATTTCTTACTGTGACTTTTTCTTCAATGTGCCATAAGTATATTTGAGGAACATTGGGCATTTGTGGAGAATATGAGGAGATGATGGCTAACAAATGTGAAACAAATAGTAAACTAATAATTTATAAACCACATTACCTATGAACCAGATTTTTCCTGCTCTTTCATGTCTTTGAAAAATTTGGATATAAAACTTAATAAACATAATGTTACTCGGAAAACAAGGACATTTGTTTTCTGTCAGAGAAAGATAGTATATGTAAAATTAAATATCAAAATTTAAAGCATCCACACTAAAGTTCCAGTTGCATTTTTACTTACAGGTCAATACTGCCTACAGTCCCAAAGAAAGGCTAAGGTGGTGTTGCTATATACATTGAAAAAATACTTCATAAGATGCACTAATTCTTCCAGTTTAAGGAAAAAATTGAGACACCAAAGTATGGCATTGTTTCTTTTTTTCTCAGAACAAGTAGTGATGCCGAACTTAGATGGTTTCTTTAAGAGTTTTGTTTTCTAGAGTTGTAGCTGTATATAAGGTCTCTCACCTGTCCAAAATATCTTTCACCTCTTTTTGTTGATGTTCTTAGCGATTTAGGACTTTTGATATCATTAAAATTCTTTTGCTTCTTGCTAGTGCTCAGGCTTATCAACTTCAGCTCTGATATAATAGATCTAATTAGAAAACTTGCCATTCAAGGAATGTGTTTAAGGACACATTATCTTAATCCTGAAACCATGTACTTTCTTAGTGATTTCATTGGAGTAGTTAATGCTAAATCTCTTAGGAAAAAGTGTCATCTCCTAAAAAATTTCACTGATCCCTGTACAAGAGTGCATTATTATTTTATCATAATGTTGGCAAAATATTTAGATATTATGAAAATGGTGCTGTGAATTTTAGTTAATGTAAAACAATACTATAAGTGTTAATAGAAATTAATGCAGCAGTTCCTGTAAGATGTTAAATTTTGAGTGCTACTTATATTGGAAAGCAGAACTGGAATTCTAAACATATTACTGAGCATCAATAAATTTCTGATAAATATTTACAGACAAAAATAATTCCAGAAAAGTAGAAATACACTCATTACAGTATCTATGGTATTTAAAATTTTGTTTTGATTAAGTTTAGTTAAATATTTGTTTCTTTAAATAAAATAGAAAAAAAATTTGTAAAGAAAAATGAGAATGATATCTAGTGAAATGGGAACACAGTCCATATGCAAAAAAAAAAAAAAAATTGAAGTAATGTAGTGCAAACCCATATTTGAGTTAAACAACTTTCCTTCATCAGATAACTTTAAAAATCAGGATTTGCAGAACACTATTAATTTTTTGCCTACATAAGCCTTGTATTATATCTGTAAGAATTTTCAAATTAAATTCAAATTAAGTTTGCTTGGGCCTATATGTGTTTAACTAATGGGAGGAATTTGAGAAAAGGACACATGAACTGTGTATTTGGAGGGAAAAAATGTTAGTTTTCCATAGGGGGACAAAGAGATGCACATTCATATGGGCACACACTTATTAAACAATTTCTCTGTTCACTGACAGGCAAAATGTTGGAAATCTCCTGCCTGGGAGCTAGGAGTCTAAAGCCAAAGATGAGGAAAGACAAAAAGCACATCTGAGAGCAGCTGTGTGACTCTGAAAGGGGTTGATGCAGTTCTGCAAGATGTTTGAGTTAGCTTAATAGCCCTCCTTTAAGTACAGCAAGAAACTGAATCAGCTCAGCTGTACTGATTGCTCATAAATTCACAGCTTCCATGGTCCTGTCCTTTCATCTGACTTCTGACCATGCAAACTATCCCAGTAGAAAGAAAGGGGACAAAGAAAGCAGGATGAAAAGCTGGGTCAGTTTCCCAAACAAGCCTGTTTCAGTCTCAGGAGTGGCAATAGGAATAGAAGAATGGGTTTTCAGAAAAAAGTCTCAGGGTGAAGTTATATTTTGGATCAGACTTAGACCCAGATTCAATCACCTCAATTCATGTGTCTGCAGTACAGATTTCTACAGGTCCTTCTAGTGTCTTTACCTCCAAAGTCAGTGGAGGTCTCTGATGGTCCTAAGTGCCAGTTTAGGTGGTGCAAGTTATCCCACCTTCACCTCAGCTTTCAGAAGTATACAGGTTTCCCACATATTTCATATCTGCTAGTACTGTGTATCTCATATGCCTAAATACATACTGAGTGGTACTACTATAGCTCTGTTAAGCCCACGAACCTCAGCTTGTAGTCAAATTATAACAAGTACCTAGAAATCCATTCATCTGGTGAAATAAGGTTTTTACTTCTGGATGACAAAATTACTTTCCGTATTTTTCTATTTAGATCTCTGCTGACTTAGTCATAATGACTGCATTTAGACACCTTTTGCAATTGTAGGCATTTGAATTGTGTTGATCTTCAGCTGTCTTGATTAGAAGCTTTTCTCATCAATGATCTAATAGATCTGTTGTCTGAAGGGATTTGTCAAATTACACACCAACTGAAAAACAAACTGGAAGATGTAGACCTTTTACAGAAAATCTTTTCTTTCCTTCCTACACTAGTCAGAATACTATCCTTCTCAAACAGAATTTCATCAGTGAAATAACTGCACGTGCTGCTAATGTTTCCTCTTAATAAACCACAAGATCCAAAATGTAGCTTATTATGGAAAGGAATCCAAATTAATTCTTTATGACTTCTCAGGCAGTATTGCTTTCTAGTAAAGTATATATAAGATGGTCTTTCCTTGGTCTTTTCCACCTAGCCCTGCCATTTTTCTTGCCACAAAAGTCTATTGGTCTTTATCCAAGGGATGATCCAGTACAACTAATGTTCATACATTGCTACTCAGAGAGAGGCAATGTTAACACTTTCAGACCACCACTGGAAGGTTATACTTGATTAGCACTCAGAGGGTTTTACAACAAACACTTTGAATATGAAGCTAAAGTAATGAAATTGCAATATGGCAGTAAAGCAAAGGACAAAATGAGACTGAGTGTTGGTGTCACCTGGATCAGAGCCAAACTAATTTTCTCAGGAAATCTCAAGACTTCAATCTGCTCACTGGGTTTCTAGCTTATTTAAATACTTTTGTCTATGTGATTTGATGTGAATTACAGTTTTAGATTAAATCTAAATAAATTAAAGTGCTTCCTTAAACAAGTTTATATGAAATTGTGTGGGTGGAAGAGTAGTAGTGACTTCTGACTGCATCTTTTAACCTGATAGTGTGTATTGTAAACCAAATATTTAGCAATAGTCTGTGGAATTGAATTTTAGTAGAATCTGTCCTGGAGTAAACCAAGGAAAGCTTTCATGGTAAAGCGAACGTCACAGCAATTGTGCATGTCAGAAATTTTGCACATGTTTACTATGTCTTAGATTAAAAGTATCCTTAATATCTGCATTAATTATTCAAAAATAATTTGTGTCTGACTATCTATGGAAAAACATATACCCCATGACACAGAAATAAAATAAGAAGGTCACTGAACTGTGCCCAGGCTCTGCAGGGCACCTTCCAGGTAGATGCTTAGTAGAACAAGAGTGGTAAAAAAAATAATGTCTTTTGTGTTAAAAGTCAAACACATTATGTTGATGGCCGCTGAAAAATTCTTCCCCCCACCTTGAAATCCACTAATCATTGCTACAATGTTTCCATTGTTGTTACTGAAAGCAATTGCTCATGTATATGTGTTATGGTCAGTTTTCTGCATTTCAGTTTTCTGAGACACATTTAACATGTAAACTTGACTGTGTACACAACTACTACCCCACATCTGCTCTGAAAAAAAAAAAAAAATTACGACATGAAATGTCTTTCTAAAATACTGATTTGCCATAAAGAGAATCAGAATTCATTGACTATCTTTTTTGCTATTCTTAAGCTAAAGGCTTTCCAGAGGTGTGATGCAAATAGGTCATTTTGTTAGTTGGAAGTCACATTGCTTCTGGAGGGGCCCCAAGTTTAATTCTCTGGGCCACAGACCATAATATACCTTCGAGTGACTTACGAGGTCCAGCAGAAACTGATTTCAATATGAATGTGCCAGAACTTGATTTGCTCAGTGGTACCTGAATTTACCTTCCCAATTTTGCTAAAGGATGACTTTGTTCAAAGAAACTATTCATAGATATAAATGCCTGTGAGGCAGAGGCTTTGGGGAGATTTGTAATACAAGAACATTAAAATGGTATGAAACAGTAAAGCTAATATCAACAAACAAGTCAGACACATAAGTAAAATGTTAATTTTCTTTTCTACTTTTATACTGTTTGTATGTATCAAAGCTTTCTCATCACTGAAAAAACTTTTCTGCAAAGTTTTTTCTTAAAGTAGCACCTATAATATTTGCAGCACAAACATTTCTGTAAACACTGATAATGAGATTCTGAAACAGGAGAGGTGTAGAGTAAAGCATAATTGCTTTTTTTGGCTCCAGAGATTCTTGGATAAATTTTAACATCTGGCACCATACTGTATCCTGAAAGCCCTACAAGTTTTCATGGAGGAAGACCTTTTATGATTCTGTAAATCCAGGTCCTCCTTTTGACATCTGGTTTATTTTTTATGACTTTAATTTTTTTAAGATCAGATACTTTTTGGCTAGTTTTCTTTTCCTGTGCTACCCTAAAAATAGTTCTATTCAAAGGTAGATATGCTTTTCTTGCTTCCTCTAAATAGAAAATACACAATGTGCCTTGCTGAAAAGATTAATGATTAGGAGTTAATTTTTCATAATGCCTAATAATCTGTCCTCTGAATCTACCCTGCTGAGAGTGGAATATCATTTTCATGTAAGTGGTCTCTTTTATTAGGTGCTTATTCTTCTAGTAACTATTACAGATATATTGTCTAGTTAAGCTTACCTTGAAATATAATTCTCATTGGCACCTTGAAAGCTGTGTTATTTATCTTTTCATCTTCTTAAGATTCAGTCAGCTGTGTCCAAGAGGCCATCAACTATTACATCTTCCTTCATATTAAAGGATATCATACTAATATATTAATATATGAAACATGTTATCTCTTTACAGTTAGGAGAGTAATGTATTTCTGTTTGGTTTTATTGTAATTTGTCTATAATCACACTGTTCTCAGTCATGCTCTGGCAATATATTATATTGGTATAAACCTTTGACTAAACTAAATTCAATCAGTTACAAAAATTAACCTGTGATAGAAATGAGATTTCTCTGACTGGTAAAGAACAAATGGTCCTTCATTAGGAGTCAGGTTTATTTTTCAGCAGAAAAAAACCCAACTATTTTAGTATTAGTGTTTGGCATCTCTGCCAATGGCAGGAGAGTTGGAAATAAATGATGTTTAAGGTTCCTTTCAGCCATTCTATGATTTTATGATTTCTGAATAAGAAAAATCTGCCATTTGTAGCCACATACCTTTTGGCTTCTATGACTTTCTAAAGTAAATGTCATTGTTTTTCCCCCTCCTCTGTTTCACCCTTCCTCCACACTCCTCTTCCCTGATCCCTTGTGCCAGTAAAAAGACTCTTTGGTGACTGCTATGAGTTAATGCTTTGGAAAATATAATACTAATGGACATATCTCAAGATCACAGATATTGTCTGCTGAATAAAGTTATTTTGCTATGAAAGTAACTTTTTTGAATAGCAATGACAAAGAAAGTAAAATATGTCTGGTTTCTGTCTTTCATATGCATCCTCCTCCCCCAAGTTCAAATGCTGTTAATTCGTGGATGAAAAGAGGATGTGGAGGCTGGTGTCATTTAAATATTTTATTCATTACATTTACTAGGTGATTTGTGGGTAGGAAGTGGGTAGGGACTGTTAGGCTCCTTGGATAGTGCTACAATAGCTTTGAATTTATTTCTTCAGGCTTTGAACCTATTTAACTCCTTGCAATGAATTATAGGACAAAAAGTCCTGTAGAAGTACTTGTACATGTTGGCATCCTGCATAGTGAATAAAAAAGAATTAAATGCACTACTACTGTCTAAAAAGAGACAGTAGAGACCTACATTAATATATGCAGTGATATAATTGAACATTTCTTTCTGAATATGAGTGAATAAGTAATGCCAAGAGAATGATGAGGACATAGATCTTTATGCAGATTTCTTATAGGAACATAGAAGACAAAAGATGATATTGGAGGCTACAGAATTACTTCAGATATGTGGCAGTGAAGTTTTAAAAGACTCTCTCAGAGTAATTCTGATAACATGAGCATTTAATGGTGTTTTTTATCAAATACAAAGGAAGTAGCATTAATACCAGATCTCAAAAGTATTCCTTCTGATTACACTGTAAAAAAATTCAGTGTGTTAATTCACAGGGCATGAGAAACAATTTCTGATGGAGAAAAAAAATTAAAAATCCTGTGCAATTTCAGTCTCATTCTCAGCTAAATAAAGGCAATTGAGAGAACTGGTAGGTACTACCCATTTTATCAGGTCATCAGTGAAGATTCAGGTCTACATGATGTTATTTGCAGTTCTTAGTGAAAATAGATTACAGTGATAAAATACCAATTTCGGATGGTGTATTTTGAGATGACATGGGCTTTTATGTGACAATGTTGTGAGCTGTTGTCCAGGTAAATAGTAGACCTAAACCCTTTATGTTTTCTGCTTAGCCATTAAAATTTTTGCCTCTAAAATTACCTAACTAGGAGTTCATATTTCTAAACAAATAATGTTACAAATTTTATCAGTGAAAAACTGTGATTATAAAGTCCAAAATGCTAATTCCTAAGGTAATTTTACATATTAAAATTTCTGTGATTATTGAAAGAATAATTCAGGTTTTTTCTCAACTAGGGTTTTTAAAAAGAAACAAATGAACGGTTCTATCCTGTTTCAGTATACTAAATCTCACCAGGCATGTATATCCTCAAAACAGATATTTCAAATATTAATTTTTCAATCTCTTACAAAAGTCTGATTTTTTTTTTTGTTTGTTAACATGTCTCACAGGATTACCTATCATTAGAAGTTGTGTGTTGTTAAAAAAGTATCCACTGAGAGAGTAGACTAGTTAAGTAATACTGCAGTTAATGAAAATGTACTGCTAGAAGTTTCGTTCCTTTCATTTGTACTTAACCCTTGAGGCAGACAAACATATTTATGATTTTTTTTTCCTCTGATTCACCACTAGAATTCATATATTTTGAATTATATATATTATATATTAACTATCATTATATATTAACTATCCATTTTATTTCCTTATATCAGGCAGTTTCAGTATTGGAGGATGTCACATACATGTAGGTGGTCAGAGGATTGACTGACTGGCTCAGAACACCTGGTGGGGAGTGCACGTGTGGGGTAGGGAGAGTTCTGCACAGGTGGGACAGAGCACTGCCCCACACCCCACCCCAGAGCTTCTGCCCAGTCCCTAAATGGCTGCCAGCCACTCAGCATGCCAAAAACCCCAAAGGGGTCAGCTGACTACTGGATAAGATCTCCATAATTTCAAGTAGCCGAATAGTTCTCCTTGAGAGAGGGAAGGATTTTTCTTGACTTGATGTCATGTTTGGGGCAATTTACTTACAACCAAGAGATGTTGCAAGGAAATGGGGAAACTTTGGAGGATCAGTGTGGTGTCAGTAACACTGAATTATTACACATGGTCATTAAGGCTAAATGTACCCCAGAAACGAATCTGCAAAAAATCAGAGGATATTATAGGTTAGAAAGGACCTTAAAGGTGATTTAGTCCAACCTTCTCGTAATGACCAGGGGCAATTCCCATTAGTCCAGGTTGTCCAAAACCCTATCCAACCTGGACTCGAGCTCTTCTAGAGACAGAGTATCTGCAACATGTTTGGGTAACCTATTCCAGTGCCTCACCAACCTCATAATGAAGAATTTCTTCCTAATATTGAACAGAAACCTACCCCTCATTTGATGCAGCCCAGATAATATTTTATCAAATACTATCTTAGAGCAATTAAATTAATTATCCCCACAGCCCTGTATATAGGGTTATCTGAACAATTACTTCATGACTGTAAATGTTTTTTCTTATTCTGTCTGGAATTATACTCATAATCCATTTGTAGCTGTTTTCTTTTCACCAGCATTATCTTCCAATTTAATTAGTTCTTTTTCACATCTTCCAAAGCCCCAAATATTTAGCTTAACAAAATTAAATGACTCCTTATATAAATAAGTCAAGTCCTTTAACCTCTTTTCATAAGCTTGGTTTTTCATTACTATAATTATTTTGACATTTCTCTGAACCTGTTTCAATTTAAGTTCATTAATGTAGGTAACCAAGATTGTAAATTACATTCTAGATGAGGTCTAAACTTTATTTTTTAGAGTGTTATGAATATAGAAGTGATTTGGTTATTTTTTTCCAATCTGTGCTTTCTGTTGCTTCCTAGAAGTGTGAGGCTTTTTCAAATGATTTGTTACACTTGTAGGTCAAACCCATCTCATAGGATTTGAGAAAGGAAAAGAAGCAGTGCTCTTAAACTGAAGTAAAGGAGACCAAAGTTCACCTAAAGAAAAACACTCTAATGCAACATCAGAATAAATGGTTTAAGGACACTGTCAAAGAGAGAAATTTAAAGAACGGTTTTGACAAATATGTCAGGAAAGCTTTATTTTTAATTCATGTGTCTCTTTGTGTGAGAAGAGACTACAGGACCTTTTAAAGACCCTTTCATTGTTATGACTCCATAGCAAATATTTCTCCACCATCGTAGTAGCAGTTTATGAACTATATGGTTTATTACTTACAGCAGCAAACAGTATTCTTAAATTAAATTCTATTTCAAAATACTTTTCTAAATTCTTGAGAACTAAGGAGAAAATATTTAAATTTATTCTGAAATGTACACAGTGAGAGATGCCTACAATTATATTTCTCAGTTATCACAGAATACAGTATCATAGAAAATCCTGAGGTGGAAGGGATTCAGTGATCACTGAATCATTGGATCCTGGCCATGCATAGGATAGTCCCAAAAATCACACCATGTACCTGCGAGCATTGTCCAAGCACTTCCCGAGCTCTGTCAGGATAGGTGTCATAACCAGTTCTCTGAGGAACCTCTTCCAATGCTCAACCATCCTTTGACTGAAAAACCTTTTCCTAATACCTCTCCTGACACAGCCACATGACATTTCCTTGGATCCTATCATTTGTCACCAGAGAGATCAGTGTCTGCCCCTCTGCTTCCCCTCGTGAGGAATGACCACAATGAGGTCTCCTGTTTCCTCTTCAGACTGGACAAGCCAAGGGACCTCAGTCACTTCTCATATGCCTTGCCCTCTTTGCTGGACCACTTTAGAAAGGTCTGGAGGCAGCAATATTTGTGCCTAGCTGTGATCTCCTTGGGCTGCCTTTTCCAGCCCAACTGTCCCTGGAGCTTTAGTCTTTCTGTCTCTCTGGCTCTCTGAACCCTGACTCTAACCAAAAGCTTGGCACTGAGGCTGAGGTCCCTATCACTATGGGTGGCACAAAATAGAATTGTGACTGAGAGCTATTTTGAAGCCCTGCTGTGATCCCCCTTGCAAGCTTTTTCCAACCCCAGTGTCTCTGGAGATGTAGATTCTGTTGTTCTCTGTTATTCTCTGCTCCCTAACCTTAACTCTAATGACAGCTTGGCACTGAGACTGGTGTCACAATCCCAATGGGTGGCCAAGATTATAAAGGGCAGACGGAGCAATGTTGGCCCTGTTGTGATTCCCTTTGACTTTTTCAGCCTTTTTGTCCCTGGAGCTTTAGGTTCTCTGGCTCTCTGAACTCTAACCATAATCATAAAGGCAACTTGGTGCTTCAGCTGGGGATCTCATCATTGTGGGTGGCCCAGATTATAAAAGTGTGGAGGCAGCAATGTTGGTGCCCTGACATGATCCCCTTGGAATATCTTTTCCATCCCTGGTGTCTCTGTAGCTGTAGGCTTGGTAGGCAGACACTTGACAACCGTACTTTTCCTTCCTTCCTTCCTTCCTTCCTTCCTTCCTTCCTTCCTTCC
>WBNO01024476.1:26320-41576 GCA_013400575.1 Peucedramus taeniatus
CTTCCTTCCTTCCTTCCTTCCTTCCTTCCTTCCTTCCTTCCTTCCATTCCTTCCTTCCATTCCTTCCTTCCTTCCATTCCTTCCATTCCTCCATTCATCTCTTTGTTAATGTTATCTCTCCAGCATTTATAATAAATGCAACATAATGAGGCAGACAATGCCTTCCCTTGATCTATAGGCTCTACCTATGTTCATATATCTTGGGAACTGCCAGGACACACCATGATAGATGTTCCTACCACCAGCCCAGGCCTTTCTTACAGGGCAGCTCCATTTTTCCATTCTGTCTGGATCTTCTGAATGGCAGCCATGCTCTCAAGCATATTGACTGATCACCTCAGTTTGAGGTCAGCTGTGAATCTGATGAATCTGCTCTCCATTATTGCCTGTAGTTTGTCGATGAAGATTTTAAATATAAGAGGAGCTGGGATGGACACCTTTGGTATGACTCCTGTTAGAAGCATCTGGATAGAGTACAATCCATTACCATCTGGGTCCAACCATCAAAATACATTTTGTTCATCTAATTGTTCACTCATGCACTATAACATCCTAAGTTGTCCATAGTAATATTATGGGGGAAAAAGTCTAAAATGTTGCTGAAGTCAAGATATTGGACACACTCTCCTCTCTACCCATCTACATATTCAATTATTTTATCATAAAATGCAATCAATTTGGTCAGGCACAATACACCTATAGTAAATTGATGCTGTCTGCTCCCAGTCACTCCCACTTCCTTGGCTTGAAGCATACCCACGTCATGATTTTTCCAGGGAGGAAAGTAAGACCCGCTAGCCTGTTGTTGCCTAGATTGACCTTCTGGCCTCTTTTGAAGTTGATTATGACTTTTTATTTTGTTATTTTTGTAAGAAGTGTCTTCCAATCTCAACATTTTTCAGACATAATGGAGAGTGATTTTACAAAGATCATCATGGATCTCACAAGGTGAAGTCTGCCAGGTCCCTTGGACTTTCAATTAATCCATTACTTAATCTTCATCCATTGCTGTTTTCTTTCCTCCTTGAACTGTGCCTTCAGGCACAAATTTAATATAATTCATCTAATACTAGTAATTCTAAAATACATTTTTTTTCCAGAGCATTTGCAGTCATAAGTGTACCAAAATACTCAATCCAGCAAAGGACTCCCTACCTGAAAGTTCCCCAGACACTTAGTCTTAGTCACCAAAACATGCTCTATGGCATCATAATCACAAGATTAGAAGGCTTTTCTTGCTCATGAATCCCTTTGTCTCCTTCAGGAGGAAGATTTTTACTTGCAGCATTTCATAGTCTGATGATCACAGCAACAAGTTCAATCCATTGACTTCTTAGTCAAGTACCTGGGATCTCTAATTCCTGTCTGTTTTCAAAGCCCCAAACTTTTTTCCAAAAAGTGTTCTGATAACAACTGAGGCTCCTAGCATGTGATGATGAAATAATCCTCTTCAGCTGTCTCTATTCTCAGTGAAAGAGACGGACATAAACCGTAAGATAATTTACTATCACCAAACTCCCACAAATTTTAGTTTCATAGACCCTTGGGAAAAAAGGAGGAACATATATGAACAGCATGTCTTTTGGCTGTCTGGGAAATTATATTACTATGTAAAGTGGATTTCTTCTTGTGGAGGCGAAAATAGAATTTCATTAGCACATTTCCAGATCTAGACTTGTCTTGCTACTGTTTGCCATGTTTATTTCTCTTATGCCTTTGCTTTTACTTGTAAGTGCTGGAGTATTGGTTCTTGATACTTTTTTTGTTAGAGCTGAAGTTAAAAAGGCTTTGAACATTTAAATGTCTTCTGTTTCACTCAGTAGCTCACCTCACTTTTTTTCTTAATCTCTCTTAAAATTGTGTTGTGCTTGGGAAACATCCTATTACTGTTAATACTCTGCTAGTTTTAACTCCTTAGGTTTCCTGAATTTGCAACTATATGTTTTTATTATTCTTTCATAGAGCATTTTATGTTACTGTTTTCACTTTTTCTATGATTGCATTCTGGTTTTTAGATTCTCAAACAATTTTTTCATTTAGCTACATTTTCTTTGCTGACCTCCTAAGCTTACTGTTCCTTTATATGCAAATAGTTTACCTGAAAGCTTTTGATGTTACTGATTTTTAAAAAATAGCTCTTATTTTACACTTTTTCCTTCATATCACTTTTTGCATAAACAAGTCTCAGGCTTGTTTAATTCCTCTTTATTAAAGTACAAGATATGGTTTTGCTTTACTTTCTTCAGAATGGTGAAGGTCAATCCCTTTTTCTTGCTTTGCCTTAAAATTTTAAGTTATTAAGCATAATTAACTAAAAAACCCTCCAAACCTGTGAGCTGATTACAATACTTCTTGTAATAAAAAATTCATCCACAAAGCATTCCCCAAATTCACTTGAGGCTTTAAATGCTGTCATAGTACTTTTTGAACATATTGTTCTGCAGAAGATAGTTAAATCTTCCACTCTGGAATGCCTTTCCATTAACAGTAGGAGATTCTCTTCTGCTAAACTTGACTTCAATATTTTCATTTAACTTCCAAATTTTCCAAATGATCTACCAAGTTTGTTCAAAACCAGGAAGTTAGGAAACTTGGTTGGAATTTCTACCACTGATTCCCTATCCTTCCTGATGCATTTCCTGGATTTGTATTTTCTTTACCTCCATGTTGGGAGAGTTTATACTAGACAATTTACTGCCACAAACAGATAAAATATGTATCAAATATAGCAAAATGCATATAGAAGCTACAAAACATTCCTCAGCATTCTGGAAAGCATTCCTTGTTACCATGTACAGAGCAAAACACATTACCAGAAGACTTCAAAGCATTACTAAAAAGCTCTTTGCAGGAATTTACAGCCATGTACCATTTTAGAGTGAGTGGCTTTTCAAGCACCACCACAGTTACTCCTTGTTAGGGTCACTAAAGCTTTCAGACTTTTTTGCATTCTCTCTATTTAAAAATACATTGCTCACATATTTTATCTTTACAGAGAATGTCAATATTTCAAATTTTTGCACTGTAGATTTATTGTTAGTGATCTATTAAAGATGAAAGAGAACTGATTGATGTATCTAAACACGATTCTTGTTCAATTTTAAATACCTGTAGGACATTATTCCTTATGCTCTTCATATATCATTCTAGGATGGCAGAGATGTTCACTGAGATGCATCTGCCAGGCCAGTAGAAGCACCTGAGGTAGTGTAGTGAATCTAGGATAGGACTACCTGCCAACTCTTCAGCAACCAAGTTGCTGTAATTTTTTTCAGGCTATCATCTGACTCATCTCCTTTTATCTAACATGTATTGCTTATAGCCAAGTTTCATTTAAAAATCTTCCAATTATCTTTCAAATTTATGCCACTTTCTGTCTTTTTCCTTCGTTTCTTTCAGTTCCATTTATCTGAGTTTGTTAAAGGTTTTTGCTATACTGAGGAGTTTGTTAAAGGTTTTTGGTATACTGAGATTTAACTTCAGTATTGTGCCCTTAGACATGACAACATAGGACTTATTCCATGGATTAGAAAGTACTGGAAAGAGATTCAGAGGAACCTGTAAATTTGGCTGTTTCCTTCATCTATCTCCTTTTAACTGTCCCCACATCTTCAACTGTGGGCTGAAGACTCTGTCTTCAGATATGAGACTCTAATGGGTATGACTCTGCCTAATTCCTTTGGATTTTTTAATTACTAAACCTGCTTATACCTCCACAGCTTCCCATGGCAATAAATCATGAAAATTCACTATCCATTGGGAAGAAAAAAATATTTCATCGATTTGCTCTGAATCAGTGTCTCACAAGTTTCAGTAAGAGCAATAAGTTCTGTTATTGTGTGTTTTGATACATTATGATTCTTATTCTTCTGTCCAAATTTTAGAATATCAGATATTTTTTTTCTCTTGAAAAGCAGTGCCTCCATCCCCTTGTTTGCTGCTCTACTCCTTCTATAACTGCACTCTACTCAGTTTCATTCCTCTGGAGCTGCCTAGGCCTAACCTGTTCAGAGTACCCAAGGAAAAGTCCAACAAGCTCTTTTAAGGTGGTAAATTGAGGCCCTGTCTTCTGTTGTCTTTTTCCTCTGATTCACAGTATTTTGATACCTTTCCTTGTTTGTGGGCACATTAGGGCACTTAACCCTCAGAATTTCCTACCTGAGCTGTAACTACCAGACATAACAGAGAAGGTCCTATGTGACACTTTGGAAACTACACTTTGTAGTATGGATATATATCAGATTTGAATTTGAAGAACTATGCATAGGGAAAAAGCTTGGTGTTAGGTTATTTACAGAGTTTAGATAACCAGCTTTAAATATTCTTAGGATGGGTGAATAAATATGTTGCTACTTCAGAGTTTTATTTCTTGGCGCTTTCCAGAGACAACATATGTTGACCTGTTTGCTCAAACCTAATTTCAAGGGGAAGAAACATACAGACATATGGGAAGAGATGAGCACTGGGAAATGTTTAAGTGTCTGAATATGCATTCTGGTAGGTGTGTATATGTGTGATGGTCAGACGAGGATAATTTAAGGTTTACGAGGATCTACTACTAAAATTTTAATGAAATGAGTCTGGAAAGTTCATGCATCATTAAGGACATCTGTCATAGGCTGTGCATGTGAAATTCTTGCTAAGTGGCGTGCTGGAAATACATTATCAATGTGTTCCAGAAAGAAAAATGAGACTAAAACCAAGTGAAATGTGAAGCAAAGACAGAAAAGGATCCTTTTGTATTACTATCTTCAAACTTAATGTGGTTAACTGGTACTTTGACAATGAAATGTGTGCTCACCATAGACTGATTCTCTGATGATCTAAGTTTCAGGTAAATGGAAGTTTTTGCTTTTATTAATTTTCTGTGATAGGGGAGAATAGCCACCACTTCAGCTAAAAGATAAATTATGGAATATTATTATGTCAGGTAATTATTTTTTTTATTTTGCACAACTAAATTAACAATTGATGTAGTCAAAAGTAATCGTTATTTCTATACCTTCAGAAAAAGTTCATTAAAATGAAATTTTAGCAGAAAATTTCTTCATCTGGAAAACCTTTTAATAAAAGTTTTGGTTACAAAAACACTGACTACTTCTAGTACAGTGGACATGATTCAGCAATGTGTGCTTGCAGCTCGTAGAAGCAATGATATTCTGGGCTGCATCAAATGCAGTGTGACTAGGAGGCTGAGGGAGGTAGTTGAAAAGATAGGCTGAGGAAGCTGGCATAGCTCAGGAAAGCTGGGAGAAGAGAAGGCTTCATGGAGACCTTAATGCTGTCTTTCAATATATAAAGGAATCTTACAAAAAAGACAGAGATGCTGAGGCCTGTAGTGACAGGATAAGAGGCAATGGTTTTAAACTGACATAATGCAGGTTTAGTTTGGATGCAAGGAAGAAATTTTGTTTACTATAAGTTTGGTGGGACACTAGAACACATTCTCCAGAGAAGTCATGGAACCCCATTGAAAATGTTCAGACATGTAGGAAGGGGCTTTGAAGATCCTGATCTCGTGGAAGATGCCTTTGTCCATGACATGGGGGTTAGGCTAGGTGATTTTTGAAGGTTCCTTCCAACTCAAACCATTCTATAAGGCGCATATTAGAAGGGGTTTGAGTAGGAAATCTTGAGTAAATCTTTGGGGAAACTCGCACTACTTTAAAAGTAAAACATTTTAAACTTGTTGAACCAATGATAACTGAACTTGTTAAAGATAATCTTAAGAGAGTTCAAGTGGTCACATAAGCTGTCATTTTCTGGGTTGCAAAACTTGCACATCCCTTGCAAATTAATGTGTATTTCAGAACAGATCAAGAGCAACCTTGCTGAGAATGATTTGGGAGTTCTGGAAGATGAGAGGCTGGACATGAGCTGGAAATGTGCACTTGCAGCCCAGAAAGCCAATTGTATCATGGGCTGCTTCCAAAGCAGCGTGGCCAGGAGGGCAAGAAGGGATTCTGCCCCTCTGCTCTCCTCTGCTGTGAGCCCACCTTGAGTGCTGCATCCTGCTCTGGGGTACCCAGCACAGGAAGAACATCAGTCTGTTGGAGCAAGTTCAGAGCAGGCCTGCAAGATGATTAGAGGGATGAAGGATCTATTCTATGAGGAAAGGATGAGAGAAGTGAGATGGATCATCCTAGAGAAGAGAAGGCTTTGGGATGACCTAATTGCGATCTTCAGCAAAGGGGAGCCTAAGAGAATCCTAGTCCCCATTCAACCCAAATCATTCTATGGTTAAATGAAGAGACAAGTAAGCTCATGCCAAATTAACTGTTCATTTCTTCTGTGCCAGGGAAATGAAAATGATTCACTTTTAGTAAAATGAAAACAGAGGATAACCAAAAGTTATTTTGGTTTTTGTTCGCTTGCTTGTTTTGTAAGATATTTAGACAGCTGTGTCTCTTCATGGCTGAAAGAAAAACTCCCATATCCAAATCAGAAAAAAAAATCACTTATGTGAACAGAAGGAAAACAAGAATTGTGCAAAAATTTGAACATAACTTGAAGAATCTACAAAGAAATAAATTATGGACAAACAAAACAGTCGTCAAATCAAAGAAAAAACTAAGTTGCTTGTATTTTAAAAACATACAATATTCTCTGAAATGGCTTTGAACAGCATAGAATGGATGATGCAGGAGACAGGCTGCTCTATCATTTCATCAGATACAGAACCAGAATACAAATGGACTACACAACCAAATCTACAACCATGAAACTTTCCTGAAGTTATGTCTATTGTTTGTAATAAATACTAATTTCTGGCTCTAAAATCAAGGAGTATGGACTTGTTTACAACAACAAAGTAGTTGCAAATGAAACTTTACCATTTTTCTTGTGTTTGTTTCTTTCTCCACACAACATTAGTTTGGAAGTATGAAACTGGTATCCTAACTTACACAAGTGTCACTTACACTTATCATGGCAGATGGGAAGTGTCACTGAAGATAAAGAGATCTGGAGAACATTTTCATGACCCAAGTATGACTCATAGTTGGTTGCTGCATATAGAGAAATGGCCACAGACAACATTTTTTTAAGTGTCCTTATGATTTTAGCATCTTCACAAATGCTACATTACTTGCTGTAACTTCTTTTCACCCTCACATTTCTTATCTTCTCCTGGTAACCAAAAAGCCAAGATTAACACCAGTGAGGTTCATGGATACTATCTAAGTATAAATGACAGAAGAATTAGAGTTTTTTTGTACTTTTGTGCTTGCAATGGAGTGGTTTAAGAAAAAAAAGAAGTGCTATTTTCACTTTGTTCTCTGAGGCATTTTTCATATTCAAGTCAGGACAGAAGCAGTTACTGGCAAAAAAAAAATCTAGTCTAGATTCTTTTATTTCAGTTACTTTTATTAATATGAGAATTATTTAGGAAGAACTGCTTCAGTCTTTTAAAATTTATAGGCCTCTAAAAATCTGGCATACCTATTTGTTGGTGATGGATCCTCTGGATCAGGGGCTGAAGCACAATCAGAGCAAAAAAGCCAGTCTAAGTAGCATTGGGAAATATGAGTGCTTTATGAGTTTAAAGGAAATTTTGGACCACTACATAGACATAGCTAATTTAGAGGTCTACAGCATCATCAGCAACTAAGGGTGATCTGATGTTGGCAGTAATGGCAAAACAACCTGTCACACTCCACGGAAATCTGTTTTGCATTAGCCATGTGTGCTGTCATCCCTTTGTTCCTTGTGGACATGTATGTATCTAGCCCTGGGAACAGTTGTAGATTTCCCTGCTAGTAAATCTGCAGTTATTACACATGATGTTAGAACCTTAATGGATCCAACAGCATCAAATACCAGTCTAACACTTGTCATTCCCTTTTTGTGCTGCACCATTCAGAAACATAGATGAACCCTATGAGGAGATAACAAAAATTATACCAGATAAGAAAATACTGCAATGAACCTTACAGAACTCTGGACAAAGTCCTACAAGCCAAGAGGCATAGCCATTTTAATTATGCAGATGAGAAAGAGAAGGGTTAATCAGTAAATTTGCTGCCAACCTTAGCTCTTTATTTGCTAATAGAAAAGGATGAAGAACAGTTGTAGGAGGAAGTAGAATCCTTAATATATAATCAATATTAGAATTTACCTGGTTTGATGAAGACTAATGGACATATTTATCTCACTTTATTATAAACAATAAATAAATTTCCCAAAATATCTGTATCCAGTGCCATTGAAGCCAGTCTTCTATGTGTGAGGCAGCAGCATTTGACTTAAGCATGACATAGGAGCTACCTGCCCTTCTGAGGCAGCAGCTGAAGGTCAGCAGGCAAGGGCACCAGAACTAATACTAGATTAATTACTTATGTTTCTGCAGCTAAATTGTGCAATGGGAGGCAATGGATGAGGCTCATACACTTATAATGTAGTTGTCAGCATGTGATTAAGTATTTCATGAGCTAGCTGTCTGCATTGTTGTTGGGGATCTACTCAGTGTAGTGATTTAATAACTCAGTCCCTTTGAGATATGCACCTCTTGCCATTTAAAGCAGCACCCACAGTTATCCAAGACACCTGAACAGAGATAGCAGAAATAGCAAGGCAGGTAACTAAACACCTGATGGCTCCTCCTCCTGCAGGAGGCTGTCCTAAAGACAAGTATCAATGCCTCCATTTACACAAGTGAGGCGTGCGGACTGGAGTCTGAAAATCTTCTCAGCTGAATGAATACATCTTACACATTTCTGGGAGTGTTTCTGTCCATATAGATGTAACCCAAGCCTGGGGTTCAAGAGGCATAAACATTCCTTCTATAGTCTGAAACGAGACAAATGGAGGCAAAAAATAATGGGTTTATAGACTTAATTGAAATTACTGGGGAGAAATTTTGGCAATTTGTAGGTGTGAGAAAATTTGATTAGAATAATTTTGAAATTAAAGAATTCCTAATTTTTATGAAGGAATGAAAGCAAGAGCAAACTGATGACAATGGACAATAGACTTCTGCAGAGTCAGAGAAATGCTGGGATGCAAGGTCCCTAGGAAAAAAGTCTAAGAAATCAGGTATTTTAGAGAGCCAATGATTCCTTAAAAAGCAGTATTAGGAACAGAAAGACAAAGAATTGTGGTGAAGAAGAATGATAGGGCATATAATGAGATTAAATAGAGATAAGTGTTGGTTCTTGCATGACCCGAAACTATAAGAAAAAGTTGACAAAAATTAGGTAGTAGGCTAAATTACTAAAGGAATAAAATTTCAAAATAGAAGTAATGAAAGGCTAATAATTACTAATTGAACAGTAACAAAATTTTAGCAAAATCAGAAAAACTGAGGCACAAAATGAGGTACCTCTAGCCAAGGACATCAAAAAGGAACCAAAAGGGCATTCTTAGTGTATTTGAAGAAAAAAACCCCAAGAGACAGTTCATTACACACTGAAGATGAAAAGCAATTGAAGATTATGCTGAGTGGCCAAAAGGTTGAGTGAGTTTTTACTTTTCCTGAGATAACTTTCAGATGTGATCAGATAGCTAAGACAGTGAGGGGTCTGAGCCATATATGAGAAACCAATTGATATGAGAGTGCTCTGGTTAGTTAGAAGGCCTCAAATCAGCTCAATATCACTAAATCACTCTTGAGTAATAGGAGTACTAAATAAAATAATTACAATTATCGGTTGCAGAAGCATACTTTAGATTAAATTTCTAAAAGGGTATAAAAATAGTTATCTAGTCAGGGTAGTTACCACTTACATATTGTCAAGCTCATTCTAATAGGAAACAATCTAATGGTTATAGCGATTTACAGCATCAGCAATATCATGCTGTTGTGTAGAAACAAATATCACTTGATTCATACATGTACAAATAGAATTATTATTGAAAAATATATGCCATACCATGACTGGACTGAATGCCTGAAGAAGCCTAAATGTCAACTCTTTTGGTTTTGCATGGCCTAGTTCTTTGTCATGGGGGAGGGGCATGGAGGTGGCTTCTGTGAGAAGCTCGTAGAAACTTCTACCACATTCGGCAGAGCCAATTCCTGATGGCTCTGAAGTTGGATATGCCACTGGCCAAGGCTGGGCCAATTAGAGATGTTGTAATGGCCCTGTGATAACACATTTAAGAAGAAATCAAAATGAAGTTTGGTGAGCAGTTTTAATTCTAGCCAGAGAAGAGGAGGAGGTGAGAACTTGTGAGGGAAGCAACATGGGGACACCAAGGCCAGTGGAGAAGGAGGAGAGGAACTGCTCCAGGCGCCATAGCTGAGGTTCCTCTGCAGGCCGTGGTGAGACCATGGTGAAGCAGCTGTGCAGCCCATGGGGATCCACGGGGGATGCAGAGATCCATCCACAGCCCATGAGGGAGGTGCCCATGCCAGAGCAGATGGATGCCTGCAGGAGGCTGTGATCCAGTGGGAGACCCGGTGGAGAGAGAGGGCCCCTGCTCCCAGGCTGGAGCAGCCTGTCCTTGGAGGGCTGCACGCTGTGGAAGAGTGACCCCCACTGCAGCAGTTTTGGGAGGACTGTGTGCCTGTGGGAGGGGCTCACATAGAAAATTTACAGGGAGCTGCTGCTTGTGAGATGGAGCCACATCAGAGAAGTTTGCAGAGAACTATCTCCCGTGGGAAGAGATCCCACGGTTCAGTAGGGGCAGGACTCCTCTTCCTGAGCAGTGAGAGAAACTACGAGTGATGAGCTGACCTGTTTCCTCACCTCCCTGTTTCCCTGTGCTGCCGGTGGGAGGGAGAGGTTGAGGGGGAAGGTGTTTTTAATGTTTGTTTTTTTACTTTTCATTATCCTGCTCTGATTTTGTTAGTAATAAATTCACTTAGTATCTCTAAGTTGGACCTGTCTTGCCCATGATGGTATTTAGTTGATGATCTCTCTCCCAGACCTTAACTCATGAAGCCTTCGTTATATTTTCTCTTCTCTGTCAAGCTGCAGAGGAGTGAGCAAGAGGTGTTTGTGGGTGTCTGGCATCTGGACAGGGTCAAACCACTACACAACAATTTGAAACCTCCAGGAAATAAAAAGAATGATCAGTGGAAATTTAGGAAGCAAAATAAGATGTAACAGGCTTAAATAAACAAAAGGGCTGTTAAAATAACAGGAATGAATTACTTTTCATGTTCAAAGTAGATAGAAGTAGCTGTTGAAACTAATCACTCCAAGAGGTATTTAGTTTTGACATTTAAGTAAAACCTCCTAATCAAAACTAATTAATCAGAAAATTACCTAATCTAGAGATGTAGTAAAGTATTCTACAGGAAACATATACATATATAATAAAATGGAATAAATAAATATCTCTTGGGAATATGCAGATATAGTTGACAGTGAATTTAGAGTCATGGCTGGGTCCTAGAATTCCTTCATGCATTGTTTTCCATTCATTATGTCTGCAAAGTAGATATGAGGCTCAGTTCACCTGAAGTAATTGAGTGGAACAAGATTTACTGAAGCAATGTTACAGAGATGAATTTTATGTTGGTAAAAATTCTTTGACACCTCAGACGAAAACTGCTGCGTAAGGGAAAAATATGATATTGTATTACTAACTTCATGCATCACAGATATTTTGGGAGGAAAGAAAAGTGTAAATAAGGTCATCAGACTGATAATATTTGCAGACCTTTCTCCCCTCTGTCAACCTTATTTAGAATTTGCTCAATGTGCGCATTTGGAACTGCTGAGTTTCAAGAACTGTTCAAAATAATCTTGTTGCTCCACAGTAAGTGTTTGTTGCACTGTACTTTTGTTAAATATTATTGAAGAAAATTACAAAGGTTTGTCTATTTGTTTGGCAGCTTTTCCAATGAATATTAGCAACTTCCAAAAATGGTTTAAAACAAAAAGAATATAAAAAATAGCATCAAAGATAAAAAATGTACACTTAGTTTTCTTATAACTTCTGAGCTGATCAAAGCTACGTGGAGCAGATAATAATCTTTATGAGAAGTTTTTTGGATAATGTAGAATTATGAATAGTATTGAAAGAGAAAGCTTGAGGATACTATTCTAATGGAAAATTTTCTCTTAGATGTTCTTTTTACATAATCTTATAAAAAGAAAGAAGACAATTTATGTTATTTTAATAAAATTGCTACCTATATGCAATGGTTTTATATTCAAATTGGACATTCAATAGTATAAATCCAGTATAAACAGTAGCTGATGGAGAAATAAGGTTCTATGTCCTCAAAGAAAGTAATGCAATAAGGAGACAATGGCAGTAAGATGATTTTTATGCAATCTGTCTTCGTAGTTACTTACCACACATAATTCTTTAGTAACATCTCTTCAAATTACATTTTTTATCGAGAACAAATGCTGCTAGTTGAGTTCTCAACCAAAAGACTATATTTTCTTTATATAAACGTTGTTGATGAATCTTAACACAATTAATCAGCTATTTGGACCTGTGATGATAATTTTCTGATCTATTTATGTGTGATTCCATGAAAGATAATGTCATACCCTAAAGAAGTCACATTATACATAGTGGTAAATACTTTTTTTTAATCTAAATACCTTAAGGTCTATGTTGACCCTGGCTGGATGCCAGATACGCACCAAAGTTTCTCTTTCACTCCACTCCACAACTAGACAGGGGAGAAAAAATGTATTTAAAGACTTATGGGTCATAAGGACTGGGAGAGATCACTCACCAAATACAGTCAAGGGAAAAACAGACTCAACTTGGTGTCATAACTGCATTTATTACCAATCAAAATCAGAGCAGGATAATGAGAAGTAAAACAAATAATAAAAACACCTTACACCCCACCCATTCTTCCTTCCCAGGTTCTATCTTGTTCACTCAGTGGTACAGGGAGACAGGAATGGGCTTTATGGTCCATTTATCACAGGTTGTTTCTGCCACTGCTCAGGGAGAAGAATCCTTCCCCTGCTGCTGTAGTCCCTCCCTTGGAAGACAGTTCTCCACGACCTTCTCCAACATGGGCCCTTCCCATGGGCTGCAGTTCTTCACCATCTGCTCAAACATGGGTCTTTTCCAAGGAGTGCAGTCCTCCAAGAACCGTCTGCTCCAGTGTGGGTCTCCCAAAGGGTCACAAGGGTAACCAGGAAAACTGCTCCTGTGTGGGATCCTCTCTCCAAGGGTCTGTGGATCCTGCCAGGAACTTATAAGCCAGGAGCTTATTCCTGTGCAGGCTTTGCACAGGGTCAGAGCCTTCCTTCAGGTGCCCACCTGCTCCAGTGTGGGCCTCCTCCATGGGCTGCAAGTGGATCTCTTGCACACCCTTGGTCTCACCCATGAGCTGCAGGTGCACACCTTCCCAGAAAACAAAGCCCATTTTCTGTGAAACAAGTCTGTTTTGATCAGAGCCAAACCTCTGTGCTGTTTCTAGTCCTACCAGCACCCTTACTCTCTGATTTGTCATACAAGCAGTTTCCATACAGACCTTTCTGTTGAATGATGATTTGCTGTTTTAACCTTTATATTCTGCTTTCAAAGACAAGGAAACTATTGTGGCAGATTTTGATGTTTATTGAATTTTCTTTTTTTGATGTCCTGTTACAATGTTCACAGGTTTTAGATTTACTTCATATAAACCTTTTATTGTGATTATCTACTTTGCTCTGATTTAGTCATCCATAAAAGGCATTTGTTGCCTTAAAAAAAATTTGAGACTTAGTTTCTCGGAACTCAGGGTAACTAAATGTAGACAAGAGTACTACACATGTTCTGGGCCATACTGCTGAAAGTTTGTATGCACTATTTATGTATTTAGAAAGTCAGAATCCCTTTAGAAAAAATTCTTGGATAGTGGACTGGGGTTTTGGGATGTGTAGTTTCTACATTACATATTTCATTTCCATATTTTAAGTGCTATGAAGTTTTGGCTCGTGTCACAATGCTCTGATCATTTATGAGACCTGATTAAAATAAAGTCTACTCCACCATATTTATACTGCTAAAATCTTATTTTTAAATGGTGTTAAAATTTGTTTATTGTTTTAAATGCATATATTTATTTATTACATATTTATTTATAGAAAATCTATGTTTAAAAATTTAGCCTTTCAATTTGAAGCAGACATCTTACAATTAAGCTTGTATTATTTGTGGCTAGAGGCAAACAATGTCCTTAAGAACTCGGTACTTGATAATTGTACTGGGATGCTTTTCCAGTCATAGTGTGTATATTATCTCATACACAAAACCGAATGCCAAAGAATCAATTTTGCACAATCACTATGAATTATTTGTGTTTTGCTATTTGTTATATTCATTTTTCTAGTCCTAATGTTCTTGAAACTGCAATAAGGATATATTGTTTCAAATGAAATGTCTTTGAATACCTTTTTTCTGCTCTTACCACACTGTGAACTTCTAAGACACAATGGAACATAATACAATAATTTTTTCTAACTTCTTTATATATTAAGATTTTGTATTGGAGTTGAAAATGGTGCTTTTAATAGAGCTAATTTGCATAACAACAGTACAGTACAATTAGATTTGTTTTAAAGGAGGAATTGCTGAAACTTTTATTTTATATTAGATGTGAAACATTTGACACTATCATCAAAACCTCTGCTCAGTATTATCATGAATAACAGTCTTTTTTTAGTTCTTTTTTTTAGGATAACTTTTTATGCCAGCAGTGACTTGGCAAAGAATTTTTAAAATCTCTCAGGCTCTCAAGATCATGTATTCTCTCTCAGTAAGTATTGTAAATAGTGTAATATCTCTGTTTGCAATTATAATAATACATTACAATTTAAGGTCAACTTGGATTTGAAACATGTAATGTACACTATAAAAAAAAGTTGTTTGCTTAGAGTTCTTTACAGGTACTTTTCAATATAGTGTTCAATTGCTGAGAACTGTCATTCTGTTTCAAATTTCTGAAGGATGGGATTGTGCTAACTTTGAGGACTAAATTGTGTTGTTGAAACATATAAAATAAGGGAAGCATTTCTTGGTTTTGAAAATGCGTGATGTACAATAAGAAAATTTCTAAATTCTCAGGATTCTCTCATGGACACAGAAAACATTTTCCCACCCATTTCTTTTGGAGTGATTAGCTGTTTATCATATATTAAAACAACTCAGTGATAGTTTCAGGAAGTTGGATGTTTTTAACCCTAAGTTCTCAATGACAAGAATGACAACTTCATAATCTTCCCAGAAAAAAAAAAAAGGAGCTTATTAAAAAAACAGGTTCTAGAGGGCAGAAAAGAATATTTTCATTGGAAATGCCTAAAGATCTAATTTATATACAAATGCAAATCAGTAGCCCAGCTGAGGTGCA
>WBNO01024477.1:0-68452 GCA_013400575.1 Peucedramus taeniatus
TAGCTCTCAAGCTAGTAAAATTATCTCTATTTATATTTTGGGACTTTGATATTGAGAAGTGTCTTTCATTTCCTAGGGAAGGTCCAGCTGGATTCAAAAGGGCTTGCTTTAAATGGAGCAGGTCCCTTCAGTATTCTTCCCTTCATGTAATTCAGTGAGATTATCATGAGTTTAAACAGGATAAACATGAGTGTCTAGCAGCCTGGCATCCTTCCAGATCTGGTGGTTTCCAGAGTTCATGTCCTGTAGACAAGCCCCAGATTGGCTGTGGACAAGGACATGGGCTACCTAGGTTTGCTTGCTGATGTGTTCACTCCCTAATGCCATATCCCATACTGGTAGCATAGGAAATGCCATCACTTGCAAGAGCCCACGGGCTCTGTCAATGACTGAAACTATCCTGAAAATACTATCCTGAACTGATCTTTGTATTCCCATCAAGTGAAACACGTGCTAGACCTTAATTTTCCAAATCCTCATTGTTCAAGTGAAAGATATAGCTTTAAATTGCATCTTATTTTTAAGGTTTGTATTATAAGCAGAAAAGAGTGGAGGGAAAAAAAGAAGATGTGGTAAGTTGCAAGAACCTTTATATTAAGTAGAATGTAACTGGAGATAATGAGGAATGTCTGCTGGGAAATAAATGGAGCAGATTGCTTGGAAAACCTTTGGATTGTATCAGGGAAAATGTTTCTGATTCAAGAAGTACAGAAAGCAAGTAAAGGAGAGATTATTTTATATTTGTTGACACTCGTGAGGAATATATGAGAATTTGAAGCTGAAAGGTCCATTTAAGAGTGGCCATTAGAAAAAGATTCATGATTGTTCAGGACAAGACAAAGGAATAGGAGGTAGACTTCAATAAATTCACAGAATGGGTAAGCAATTCTTCTTTCATGTGAAGAAAAATGCTGCTAAAGGGTTAGTGCCTTACCAATAATAGACATAATGACAGTATTCATCCACAGGTGTATTTTACCCCACTGTGAAGAAAAAGGGAGAAAATGCAGTAAGAGATTAGCTTGATTAAAACATGAGCTGTGCATGAGCCTTAAGCACAAGAAAGAATAAAGCTGGAAGCAGAAACTAGGTCAGGCTACTGAGGATGAGTGATAAATATAACATGAAGATAGAGGAACAAACTTTTAAAAAATAAAAGCTCAAAACAAGATGCATCTGCCAAGGGATATCAATCAATTTGGAAGTGCAGTTGTAACACAGGAAGGTGAAGGAAATGGTGAATTGGTCAGCTGTTCAGCAGAGAGGAAAAGCTATTGCTGGATGATACTCAGAAGGTTAAATTTTATAATAACATTTTGCCTTAGTCCTTGCAAGCATGATCAAGGGAAAAATGAGAAATAGTACAGTAAAGTAAAAACATGAGCTTTGAATGGAAAAGGAACAATTTAAAGATTAGAGTTTATCAAGTCAGCAAGGGATTATGAGTGTCTTAATGAATTTTAGGAACTTTATGATGAACTGTTGGATACTCATGTTGCACTGGAGTGCATGTAATAGGCTTGAAACGTGAAAAGTTCATGAAGGGAGAGCCAGTGCCTGTCTTCAAATAAGGAGAAAGGAAGATCAGGGTATGATTCAGCCAGTAACTTAATTTCTGCTCTCACGAAATGCTTGAACAAGTAACTGAAACTGCTAGAACTGGAAGACAACAAGGATATGAGTATATCCAATACAAAATAATCAAATCCATGTAATTTCCTTTCACAGCAGGCAAACAGGATTTGAGAACATAAACATGATTTATCTTGACTTTATTAGGGCTTTCTGTATTGTCCTATGTAACAAATTGAAAAAAATATGATCTATATCAGCATTAGGCATTTGTCTAGATGGCCTTCAAAAGTTCCTTCCCGCAGAACCCCTGCTAGGCTACAATTCTATAAAGTATTGATATAGTGTGGATACAGAAGGACTGGGGTGGTTTCACAAGCCATGAAATGATGATCAATATTTTTCAACAAAGACAAAAGCGGGTATGGTTCACCAGAGATGATTCTTTGGTCTTTGTTCAGTTTTTTTCCTAATGATCCGCAGAATATTCCCATTGAATTTTCAGGTGATATGGAGTTGGGTGGCATGAGAAGACCAGAGAATTCTAAACTGACCTCAAGAAATTGACTAAGCAACTCGAAAATGTAAGATGAAATTGAGTAGGAACAAGTGTAATATTCTTGGGCAGGAGTAATCAACTGGACTCATATGAGAAACAAATATCTAGCTCAATAGCAAAACTTCAGGAAAGGATCTTGGGGCTGCGGTGGATCACAATGTGAGCAAATGACACAAATGGAAAAGGCAAAAGTAATTGTTATACATTCAGGGAATATAGTATGAAAGTCATAAAACACTGCTTTCCCTCTGCTTCTTAATGTCAAGGTAACAGAACAGTAACCCAGTTTGGGACAATGCATTTAAATGAAGGCATCTGACAAATTCAGAAGAAAGGATGAAGAATGATCACAAGATTGTAAAATATGACCTGCACTGAAAGATTGAAAAAATTATTCAATCATTAAGAGACAAGGGCTATGAAGACAGTAGTCAGAATGTGAAAGCATTGCAAAGAAGATGGTAAGTTGTCCCTTTTTTCCACAGTGAATAGGACAAAGAGTAATGAAATTATAGGAGGAAAGATTCAATTAATAACTGTAAAAACTTGTTTATGTATAAGGATGCGTGACCTAATGACTACCTGTAATCCCTTCTAGCTCTGTGATTTTTAAAGTTAGAAGTCAGGTCATGTAGGTTTGATGCTTATGTTATGAGATCCCAGCTGTCAGTCTGTCTTTAGAGGTTATAATGTGAAAATACTTGAAATGAAAAGGGGAAATGAGTAAGCCCCAAACATGTTATTGGAGAGTTAAGAAAATGTAAAGCAAGAAGACATGCATTGTTTTGTCTAAAATAAATCCAATGTAAAAGAAGTATGAGTTATTTTGGTCCACAGGTGTGTGAAAATGTGTATGAAAATATATGAAAATTAGCTATTTATCTTGTTTAAGAAAGGATTGCTTTTATGGTTGTAACTAGAAGGGAAACAAACCTGTATTAAATAGATCTTTGCTAAAAAAATAGATAAAAATGTTGTATGTACTTCCTGAAATGAAATTTGCCCTATACTTGCAGTATACCATCGTGTTCAATTGATATAATTTGAATAAAGGTTTAAAATGAAGCCTCTATAGACACATTGGATGATATTTATAAAAAAAAATTATAATCTTCAGCAATTCAGACTTTTCTAAAGGCAAAGACTTTGTTCTGCAAAACTAATTTATAAATAATTTTCAGTTTAGATGATTTAGCAGTATTCAAACAAGAAGGGCTTTGCAGAGAAGAAGAATACTCCAACATTTGTGAAACTTATTAAGAGATTTCTAGGGGGTCTTTGGGTTGTGAATACCTCTACTATAGTATCAGAAGTGCTCATACGAGAAGAAAAGAGATAAAACCCCAATATGGGTGAGAATGAAGGTAAGTACTTTCAGCTCTAGATGAGTAGTTTCATCACTACTTTTTTTACATAACAGCGAGTTGATTGGATTAAGGAAGGAAAAAAAAGCAAAGAAATAGAGAGTTCATTTTTTATCTCATCTGTCAAAATTTGTGTAGAACCTCTTAAAATGCTCTATTGTTAACATAAATTCTTTATATGGCCATGATTAGAAAGCTGAGGTTTATGCCTGCACATTTGTCTAGATTTTGAATATATTGAGCTGCTCAGGTTGTACTTGACTCAAGATAGAGCTACAAGTGCTGTGAAGTTGAGGCACCCTCATGACTGAAGTAATCTTTGTAGTGTTTTGAAGTCGCTGCATGTTCCAACCCTTCCAAACCACTCAGCTGAGGAAGAGGTTTGACTATTAGAGAAGGCAGATTAATTTTCCATTCGCTGACTGTGGCCCAGTGATGCCTGAAATGCAGGCAAGCAAATTGCAAAAAATCAAATTAAAAGCCAAAATGCCTTAAGAAATGTAGCTGGTTAGAGGTGTTTGTGTTCCAGTAAAAGCTGGCTTTTGATATGATTTTCTTTTGCGTGCTTAAGAGCAATCAGTGGACTTTTGGCTAATATCTATTAAAATAATAATTCATTAGTTTGTCTTGTGAAGGTCCTTGTGTGTTTAAAACACCATATTGAAGGATTAAATAATCTGTCAAGAGCAAGAGTAGCAAATAATGCAGACTTTGGACCTTGTACTGATTTTGATTGGGATAGAGTTAATTTTCTTCTAAGCAGCTGATGTGCATTTATATTTTGGATTTGTGATGGAAACAGAGGGGATAACACAGATATTTTTGTTACTGCTGAGCAGCCTCAAGTTAAGGTTAAGGCCTTTTGTGCTTCTCACCTCACCCCACCAGTGAGGAGGCTGGGGATGCACAAGAAGTTTTGAGGGGAAACAGCTGGAACAGCTGACCCCAAGTGACCAAAGGGATGTTCCAGACCATATGGTGTCATGGTCAGCATATAAAGCTGGGGGAAGAAGAAGGAGGATGGGGATGATGGGAATGATGGTGTATGTCATCCCAAGTAGCCATTACATGTGAAGGAACCCTGTTTTCCTGGAGATGGCCAAGAACCTGCCTGCTGATGGGAAGTGGTGAATGAACTGCTTGTTTCCCTTTGCTTGTGCACAGCTTTTGCTTTACCTGTTCAACTGCCTTTATCTCAACAGACAAGTTTGTTGACTTTAACTTTTCCAATTTTCTCTGCCATCCTGCTGGTGAGGGAGTCAGCAAGTGGCTGTGTGGGGCTGAGTTGCTGGCTGAAGTTAAACCATCATTAGTCCTGATTCTCTTCTTGCACCTTCTTTAAAATACTATATTCCAGTTGACTGCGACGAAGTTATTCTTTATGTGTACTGGAGTTGAAAAGACACAATGGTGGTAGACACATGCATGAACACAGAAATAAAAAATAGAAAAATAGAGATTTCACCTGTCTAGTGCAGGGTGACAATTACATCCTGACAAATGTAATTGCTCCAGACATTGATTTTCAGTCTGCAGGACAAGCAGGATGCGAATAAGGCTATGCTGCACTTCAGTAACCCAGCCACAACCATGCTGTAAAATGCTCCAGCCCTGGGTCCCATTGGATGCTCTTGCAGATTTCATTATTATTTTGTGTGTGGTTTTTCTGGTTTAAAGAACCTGGAATAGTCTTAGGAAAGTATTGTAGCCTATGAGATTGAAAATATTAAAAACAATAACATTTGTCTAGAAGAGGAAAAAGAGGGATGTATCTCATCTTTCAGTCTTGCTGGCATGCAGGGAAGATTATGGTGGCTGATGTGGTGTGTCTACATAGCCCCTCCCAAACCCACTCTGCTTCTCTGAAATGGGAGATTTCCACATCTGTCTCCAATGCCAGCTGAAACAGACAGCTGTGTCTGCAGGAGCATGCTGTGTGTCTGCATCCACATCTTCTTATAGGGACAGAAAAGGGAAAGCAGGAGGAGTCCTAAAGTTCTGTGGGAGCATCTGTGTATTTTGGGGTCTTCCATGAAGAGACATGTCAAGGAAGTCAGCCTTTTCTTCTGACTTGAGGAGTCGCTTGAAAAACAGCCCTCAGGGAAGAAGTTTTGCTAAGCTTAGGTCCAAAAGCTGCAGTATGCTTTGCATTCAGTGGATTGAAGAGGCTCTTGTGCATGTTGTCTGTCTTTCTCTCAGTCCTTTTCTCTGTGTCTTCCAGGGCTGTCCAATTTGACAGTCCAGTTGTCTTGATTTTCTTGTCTAAATTGTCCAGTTCCCTTGATAAGGAAATCCTTAAGATTCTTCTGTGGCTTCCAGTTTAGGTGCCAATACCAAGACAATACTCATCTGTAGGAGAGCTGTGGGATCCTATTTTCTGTCCACAGCTTCTCAGTGCTTTGTATAGAAATCTTGTAAAGACCATGGCTTTACAAGTACAGAAAAAGCAGCCCTAGGTATGGTTAGGGAAAGATTCTAAGCCTGCACTGAGTGATCAGTAACATCCATGGTGGTGTGTAGCACAGCTGGGGCACTCACCAGGACACCCTAAAAAAATAGGAAAACTTCAGGCAGAGCAGTTTGGTAAGAGAATTTTCAAGAAGGGCTTTTACTTAGAAATTCATGACAATGACAGGAAATGTCCTCCAAGTTACACTTTAGGCTTTTGGAAATATTTTTATTTAAATACACATTATCCCTCATAGCTTTTCAATCTTCAGGCATCATTTATCTTGAAGTTTAGCTTCCTCCATATGTTTACCATCAGCTAAAGCACCAGAGCTGATGAGCAGCTTGGAAATGTTTTGTCATGCAGTATATGAGGTTTTTTTTGCTTTTCAGCTAAATGTTTTTTACATTTAACTTGAACTCCTTCTGAGAAGAGCTGAATATTGAACATTAGTACTGTTATTTCATACTTACATAATAGCTATTCATTTGTTCGATGAGTGAATTTTTCCATTAAGGATTTTCAAGCCCCACATCACAGTAGTCTGGAGCTGCAATTGCAATTTGATGCAATCTTGGACTGCACGTAATTAGTGCAGAATGGTGTATGATGCCACCATCTTCCATACAATGAAAGCTCTGTCTTAGATGGTGCAGAGCACTTCCATTCGACCTAAACAAAATTGACTCAATTTAGCAAATCAATCTCACTAAAGAGCATCTTGGGACTTAATAACATGCACACAGTATGATAAAATGTTTGGTAAGTGCAAGGGTAAACAGGGATCTTATTACAGAAAGATATTAGATAAATTTGCAAATGGATTTGTTTGTTTATCTAAGTTTATAAAAAATTCTGATGCAGTTCTATAGTTGAATGATCTATCATTATACTTCATAATTATATTTATTTGACTTTCAGATTGAATTTTTTTCTTACTTTTTTAGAATTTGATCAATGAAATATAGGAAAGCAAAAGCAGAAAAAGTTCAAATTTGTTAGTATTAAGCATAATTCAGGGTAGGGTTACTACTCAATTCTTTTGACCTGTTATAAAGTTAGCAGATAACATTTATAGTCCATCAATTTTTATCAAAATCCTTTAGAAAGGCATGGGAGTAAGAGAAGAGTAGAAAAATTGCCTGTGTGATTCAAGACTATTGTAGTTCAGGACATACACAGCAGTTTTAGGGATTATTTTCTTGCATGACATTTGTAATTAAGAACCAAAGAAAGTTTGTGCCCCATTAGAAATTTTATTAAATGCATGGCTGTTTGAAAAATGGCAATTGAGAGCACTTTCCAGAAGCTTTCAATTCCCTCTCCAATCTGGAGAAAGGTTAATTTATTTTGGCCAACATTGCTTGCACAACAGTCATGTAAATTCTCACAGCCTTTCCCTTATCTGTTGATTTTACTAATAGATTTTTAAAATTTTCATCTTTGCATTTATAATAATTCATTTCTGTCCCTTCAGGTTTTTCTATGTTATGTGCATTAATAACATTAACAACATGTTAATGTTAATAACATTAACAACATTTTAAGTGCCCTTTGAAAATTTGGATTTGATTCCTACTTACATTTAGTGCTTCTTCTCTTGACACCTCTTGTAACAAACTGTTCTGTCTTTTCTGATATTAACCCGATGTATTAAAAAATTTGGTCTCCTTTTAATGTGTTTTATCTGAATATATTGGTTATAAAAGGTGATAGATTACTGGTGGCTTGTTTATTCCCTAGAACTGATGCAGACAGAAGCAGGAGTTCCTGCAGAGGGAACTCTGTCCTGATCCAGAGTGCTTTGACCCATAGTAGCAGGGAGGGTTCTTCTGTTTGTTGCAAAGTTTGGTAAAAACAACATACATTGAATAGGAGCACAACTCATTTCACAGGGGCTAGAAGTCAGTGCCAACTCTGTTTTTCAAGATGTCCATGTGTTCTGGATCCCAATGACTGACAGGGCAGGTAAAATGTTCCATTGCCTATTTCTGAACACTCTCTTGCTTAGCAGGACTGTGAATCACCAATGATCAAACAAGAATAAACTTGACTTTCTACTCTGTTTCTAGAGCAGACAGATTTTTCAGTCTCCATTCTACAACTTCTATCATTCACTGCAGAATCAATTGACATTGCTCCACAAGTTCAGCAGCTGTTCTGCCCAATCTCTTAGTGTTGCAATCAAGCTTCCAAATGCACTCAACTGCATAATTTTCCCCAAGATGAGAGTTCCCATCAGCTGCGTCTTTGTGGTGTCAAGAGCCACAACAGCCCTGCTGGGACATCCAAGAAATTGGTTGTATGCCATGAATCCATTGAGGCACCCACCCAGCAAAATGCTATATGTCATGTCTGCTGTGAAATACAAAAAAAACCCATGGTGCACCTTTGAAGTCAGACTATTAGGGCAATCAATTTAGGATTTAGGGAGAAGCATGAGCAGGGCCACAAAGTTTGACAGCTTTCCAAATTCACAAGAGTTTAACACGAAGCTCCCTCTACCAAAGGTAATAGCTCATCTGCTCTAACAGTGAACAGTCAGGCACATAAATATTAATACATAATTAAATTAATTTTACCAACCAACAACACAGAATAATCAAACAGGGAGACCAGATTACCCTTAGAAACTGATAAACCTAAGAAAGTCCAAAGACTCTTCTCTACCTAAGTATTGCTGTAGTGTACCCTCAGTTCCTTGAAGTCCTCATAGGAATCCATATTTCTTAGTCTCAAAACTTGTTACCAAAGAATGATAGGCTGAAAAAACAAAAAGAAGATCTTGTAATACCATGAATTTTAAAAATCTAAATGAGAAATTATATGTTTGTTATCAGCATTTTTTTTCTTTTCAGCTGCAGTGTTGGACTAAACACAATACTGTGAAAGTTTCTGTTTCTTTCCTGGACTAATAAAAATAGGAGCCTCTATAAACAGAGAACATCTATCAAAACCCACCAAATAGACATGCTTTTTTTTTTCAGTAGGGGCAGATTAGCTTTTGCAGAGTAATTTCCTCATATTTTCCCTAAAACCATACTTTTGAAAGCAATATCACAGTTTATGAAACTTTTGAAATGAGACATCTCATTTTGTGCTTTGATGCTTGCAGTTATTTAATGATGTTTACCAAAGAATGTTTGTAATAAGTGCATTTTGCATTTGAATGGTGCTGTGTAATTGATGTTAAAACACACAAGTTTGGAGATATTAGGCTATATTTCTGACTAAAGCTGTCTAAATCCTTGTCTTTTATTGCCAAATTAAGGCTGGGATAACTTGACATGCTCAGTGAAAAAACTTTTGAGAATCTCAAGTGTTTTGAATCCAGTAAGCGCCAGATCACTCATTATTCTGTGGAACATGATATCAAGCATTTTTGCTGGGTTGATTAAGCATGAAAAGCAGAAAATCTTTCATATCAGCAGGAATGATCTCTTCAAGATCCTCATGTCATAGTTCTTCCATTTTCAGGCATGGATTTAGACTCTTCTTTCCATGTGAGTCCCTTGAACACCAAACAAGAAGTGCCTTCTAATCTTCTGGGTTGATATGGTTTTTAAGTACAACCACTTTTCTGTGCTGAGCAATAAACACCAAGGTGGTGTTTCAGGCAGTACATTCTCTTCCCTATCTTTAATGAAGGTTTTTACAGCTAGTCTTCTTTGTATTTCTGATACAGCCTGACAAGTTCAGTAAATTAAATCATGAAGCGTTTCTTTGCAGTATTTAGCAAAACAGCCAAGAAAAGAGATGGCAATCATTTTCATTTTTAGTACAGAAGCTCAAAATTGTAAGGCAAGCTCTGCTACCTTTTGCATAATCCATGTAACAAAAGACAGAAGAACAAATCTAATTCCCACCACAATCTTAGCAGATCCTAAATCCTTCAAGGATACTTGTCCTGGATTCAATTACATCTGGAAAAAATACAATCAATTTTTTTTTTATTGCTACTGTATAAAATCATTTGCTGTTGAACTAAATATTATTTCCCATCCCCAGATCCTCATGTGATTTAAAAACACTGCCCACATCATTGCTATATATGGGTGTGTTGGTGCTGGCAGATAAATGACTGGAGATCATAATCTATGGAGATTTTTACAAAGTTTTTATCAATCATCATTTGCCTCTGAAAATATGTATTTGCATTATCCTAGGAATACATAGGTGTCGTCATATGTGGGAAAGCAGAAAGAAGAGTAAGGCATTGTTTTTCTTCTGAATCTTTTTCAGTGCAGGCTTACACAGAATTCCCATTGCATTTGAGACAGCAAAAACATATTCTTGCAAACTTGTAAAAAGTCTACTCTATATTCAGATGGAATAAAGTCAGCATAATGACAAAGCGGTGCTGGGTTCCACCTCTGGGAAAGGCACAAGTACTGGCTTTTAATTCTCTTTTGCTTTGCTATTCAAACAGACTAAAATATCAGTCATGTGCTTTTTTAATATGTCTGAATGAGTTCTCTTGACATTTCAAGACTTGGTGCACAGTGGGCTGGTTACTTGAGTTTTAGATTTCCTGTTCAGCCAAATCATACAACTTTCCATGGTCTCTCTTCTCCAGAAATCCTCTAATCAGTCTTTGAAAGGCCTTTATATCTTACTTTAAGTATATTTTATACCTCAATATTTGTTATACAAATTCTCCACAAACCACTGCCAATAACTTTCACTGGGCCATTAGGCACATGAACATTTGTTAGACTGTGAACAAGGGGTGGTTTTGAAGAAACAGTGTTAGATATTTCTTCTTGAAAACAGCTCTAGACAGCTCTGGTGGATATTATGTTATTCTCTGACACCTAGGGGAGCTAACTTTTAGCTCTGACCCCAAAGGAGACCTCAAGGACCAGTCTCAGCAATCAGAAATCTAAAAAGGTTACTTTGCACTTACTGCAAGACGACAAATTCTGTTTTCAGTGGTGTTAGGAAAAATATTCTTGAAACATTTCTGCCTGCCTCCTACACATGACAAGTGTTTCTGAAAAAATGCCTCTTGGTGGCTACACCTTAGTAGGTAGTAGCAAGTCATCTGATGATCTGTTGCTCAGAGAGAAATTTTCTGTTATCTCTCCCCAGACAAGCTGCCAAGACTTTCTCACGAAAAAGATTCTTGTTTTCACGTCCAAATATTGCTCATTATTTCTTTAGTCCCTCAAGCAAGTGGCTTCACTGATCCTAGACATGACTGCTAGAAAAAGGAAAGCATGACAAAGCTGCAGGTGCAACTTGTAGGTCTTGAAGGAATCTGTGGGGTTGCTGCCTGCCTGAGAAGCATCCTCACTTATTCCTGCCATGCTGGAGCAGCAATGATCCTGCTGAGCACCTTGGGGAGCAAGACCTCCCTGCACACGTGGGGGCAGCTTTGCAGCACCTGCATGTCTTCCTTCCCCCTTCAGGGACTAGATGTTCATCATAAGAAATGGATGCCACATGGCAATCAAAAACCTGCACACAGCCAAGACAGGTGTAATCTGGTTTAGGATCTGGAAGCAGCAGGATAAAACTAAGCGTGGGTTAAACTCCACCTTGGCGCTCACCCAAGGTCTGGGGTAGATTCTGCTAAGTTTTGTGTTGCCATGGCTACACGGGTGGTTAAAGCACACTCGAGGGTTTCTGTCTGAATGGCAGATTGTCTTTGACTGCATTTAGATGTATATTGTGTTCTGTCACTGGGACCATGAAAACTTTTTGCTGACTTGGTTTGTAATGCTAACCTCCCTCTACCCCAAAACTGCTTTGCAGAAGTAGGTTGTGTATTATTGAATCTACTTTAAAATAAAAAATAAAAATTAATATGGAAATTCAGGAGCCATAAATTTCAGTGCTAATATTAAAATTGTTTTCATTATTTTAGGGAAATATAGTACTCAAATAATTGTTCAGTCCATGCTTTTGAAATGCACAGCTGAGGCTAAACTTTCCTGTATCATATTTTCATACCAAAATTTAGCTCTGAATAATCATTGGGTTTAGTTTTGTACTCACAGAGGACACTCCAAAAGTGAATTGATTACTATGTCTTTGATGAGAATGAAATCTAATGAAGCAAATCATGTTTTCTTCACAAGTGAATTCAGTGGTTCTTGAACTGGGTGATCTTGCATTTTTGTCCTCAGCCAATTTTCCCTGTCCTGCTAAGGAGTAACAGATTTGGATCGGATTAAAGACTATACACGCAAAATAACTGAAGTCAACCTTAACTTTTTTAGTGCAAAATAATCTACACTGAGACACTGGAATCTAGAAAACTCTCAGAATGGAAGACTGTCTGAAAACTGATTTATACACTTTTATGGAAGATGGATAACACGTTCTGCTTGGCAAGGAAGCCCAGGCTTTTACAAAGCCCAGCAGCCTTCTTTGAATGCTAACAGTGTGTCTCTGTTTGTGGAAACACAGCATTCCTGTTTTGTCTCCTCTATTTTGAGCTGAGTGCATGTAACTTTTTCTTATTGGGTGTCTTTGTGTTATAAAGGTCAGTGGAGCAGTTTTCACTTGCCTTTGCAGGTAAGGGCCAGGTTACTGATGGCTGCTGTGCTCCAGCATCACTTCTTACCCTGTGCTCAGTAAAAGGACTAGCAACATCAGCTGAGGATTTCTCCAGTATATGGGAATCAGGAATAAACCCAAGACTAGAGAAAGAATAAATTGTGAGCCATACTTTTCATAGTTACTGTCTGGTTTACAACATTAAATAGAAAAAGGCATGAGTTTGCCCTTCGGTTTTGATATAGTAATTTCTTTGCATTGATTTTCAAAATCAAATGTTTCAAAAGACAAAATTTCCAACATTCTGAAGCCACAAAAGTGAAGTTAAAATATGTAGACTTCTTACAATCACAGTGACTCCAACACTGAAAATCCATGCTGATATGGAAGAATGTGTAATGATTCTTACAGGCGTGGAGCTTAATTCAGAGCAGTTGATGCTATAGTGGATGTGACTGTGGACACTGGTATGCCTTGAGCACTGGGAATGTTTGTAATATTCCGTGAGATCTGTCATAGTGTCAGCTCCACCTCATTTTCACTTTGTTTTGCTTTCCTTTCCATGGTTGTTTCCAGCCACATTGAAAGCACATGGGTGAGGTTAACATCTGGGTACAGAGCAATAGGATCGGGAAATGAAACCCCCACAAGTTTCCTTGCTAAGTGGAAGGTAAAGCACTATGGTATGTGGCAGGAAATTTTCTCAGCATGTACACAGATAGACAGTAGTTATCCACTTTATCTGACCTTTATTTTCTCCATCTTCAGTGCAATCATACACAGCTATTTATGCTCTTGGTATTAAAATTTCGTGCTGTTATATCTGCACACACAGCATGTGTGTATTTAACCATGCATATATCGCATACAAAACACCATTACTACATCAGAATACGCAAAGGTATCTTCTTCTATGTCCAAACACACTGTTAAGACTTTCAATTCCTGACCTGCCAAACTACTTTACATATTTTTCTGTCTTTCAAAAAAATTCACCTCTTTTTTATTCTGTGATGGTGGAGGAAAACAGGAAACTGGATATCAGCTATCTAATCTTTTGGTTTTCCCTCTTCGGAACTGGTTTTATCTTGTACTCCCAATTGCTATTGTTGGTCAGGAAAAAGCTTTTGCATGACTTTGCCAGAAGTCAGAAAATAACATTGTTGGTTTTCTGTTGCTTTTTTTCCCCCATTGCCAAATAAACATTTCTACATAGACATAGATATGCAGGCATCAAAGCATAGTGGAAAACACTGTAAGTAAAGCATTCACATTTCAGAAAGGAGATAACAAGCAGAAAGGGCTAATGTGGCCTCCTTTTTGTCATGCAGCTGGTAGCCTGCTAACTCTCATATCTTATGGGGACAGATTATTTTAGGTTCCAGAAGCAGAGAGAGAAGGACCAAGCAGAAAATAGAGATAGTACTCAGCCTTTCCTTTCTGCCACATGCAGACATGCTCTGTCCCTGCACTGGGGTGTAATTGCTGCTGGAAGTTGCAGTCATTTTCAATTCCAGCTGGGAACTTTTGGAGTTGAGTTGCCAAGGTCTCCCTTCTCTCCAATCAACAGCCTTGTACAAAGAGTTTAAGTGCCATGTGGGGGTCAACCCCATCTCTCAGGGTGACACTGGGGCACCTCTTGCCATGCTGCAGGCTGTGAGAATTTTCAGTTCCCAAGTCAACCCTCCATCCTGAAATGGAACAAGTCACAATTTTTAAGCCCTCCTCTGAGATTCCAGGTGGATAGCAGCAGGGTGTATCCCTGCAGATAGAGCTGAAAGTCTTCGATATGGTTATGGCACTGGAGTGATAAGGCCAACATAGGTACTTAAAATAGGAAACGTTTCAGAGACGGCTAAAAAGTGAATAGCTGGCATTTAGGCTGAAGTTTGAAGTTCTTGTTTCATTCCACTCACCCAGGACTGAAATAGAAACAATTAGCAAGAAAGAGGAAGAGGTAAAGCCCAGTATTCAGGGATGACTATATAGCTTGCAGCTCAGCTTGTAGGCATTTGTTCCTTGAAATATGGCAAAAGAAAGAGCTGAGAGAACTGAAGAACAAATTTTTGTTGGAAAACATTAGTCAGCTTGCGAATAAAAATAAAAATTTCTATTTGTATAAGATTTACAAGCCACCCTCATCTGGAATATTATGACAGGAGATGTCCAAGAATGCAAAATTTGGTAGCTAGGACACAAAAAAGCAAAGCCAACCATGACAAGAAGGAGTATTTTAAAATACTCCTCCTTCAAGGACTAGGAAATACCTTCTAAAGACTTTTTCTTTAAAGTTTGAAAAGTTTCAATACCTGATGATTTTTTCTCCCAAAATTTTGTGATTAAGTTCATGCACATTATTACAAAGAAATTTTTTATTCTTGCTTGAAATGCATATCTCTGTAACCCAAGCTGTGGTTTTATGATAGCCTGAGCTTACTGTGTAAACTGATTTCATTTCCTTCATTGCCCGTGCATCATTTCCCTTTTTTATGGTGTTGCTGTTCTTCATAACTAGTATTCTGTATTCTTCCCTTACAAAGCACAGAGAGTAGTAGAGGATGCCATAGATTCTTTAGACAGAAGCCACCGGTGAAATATATGTATTTACATTAATAGAAAACAGTGAAATTGAGTGATGCTTTTGCAGTTTTATGTCCAGAATAAATAATTTATTTGTCCTCTGTCTGTGACAGTCTGCAGTTTAAACAAATTATTTGCTGACACAAAATGTAACTGAAATTCTAGGTTCAGAAGCTTTGCTGTGCTCTTTTATCTGCTCCAATTTCTTCACGGACCATTTTGATCTCCCCTGAAAAAACACTTTGAAAATATAAGGTTTTTGGCTTTTTTTTTTTTTTTTTTTTTTTTTTTTTAGTAATGTGCTGCATGCTGGGTAATAATATTAGGACCATGTTCTAATTGAGCAAAAATGACTTCTCTTTAAAAACAAGAATTTTCTAAGTTTTTCCCACAGTGACTAGATTTTTTCAGCTGTGTGCACAGAGGGATTTCCTGATGCCTGCTTTACACTCCTCCTTCCCGCAGCTTGGTCTCCTTCTCCCATTGTATAGTGCTGTTTCCTATGTGGGCAGTTGTTAGAAAAAGATGAAAAAATCACCTTTTAATTTCTGCCTTTCCAGTAACCGAATGATTCATTTCAAAGCCAGTAGCAGAAAGGTCTGATTAGAGCTGACCTGGCACAGCAGCACTCCACGTTATGCAGAGTATCCATTATTTCACTACATGGAACGTTACTTTTGCTCCTGCTGGAACCACTCTTGATGTGACAGAGAAACTCTAGCCTTCAGAAAGTGGGAAGTAACATCCCAGCGTGACTGCCTTCTGCAAGTTCTTACCTCCTGGAGATGGGAAGTCAATCAGGGCTGCTGCCAGAGAGAGAGATGAGCCCCTCCCCTCCTCTCTCAGTGCTGATCTAAGGTAGGCAGGAGGAGGTGAAGGCTGTGCCATAATGGGTAGCCCTTTTCTCTCCTTTCACCTGCAACTTTTGGGCTTGGGGAAGAGCAGAGACAAGTTCTTCTGGGTGTCTTTGGCAATGCCACAGCCAGATTTAGCCCATAGGGGTGAGATTACAGAATTTAAAATTTTGTTCAAATCCAACAGGATTCATTGCCCAGAAATAAGTGGAGGAATGACTCAGAAGTTGCCTGCTCAGTGGGAATTAATATCCAATGACCAGCGCGCTTGGCTACTGGGGTAGGATATTCCTGGAATATAGAAGTGTCTAGGTCCAGCTACCAAGGCCTGTTTGGAGTTACTTCACCAATCCCCATCCTCCTACCTCTTTCTACCCTGCTACCCTGCCTTCCAGTGTTGCATCACCCTTCCTGCACGAATGGTGGCAGGAAACTCTGGACAGCTGCAAACGCCTGAAACAGTCTTTAGCAGCTGATGTGCAAGTGGTAGATAAAGCTGCAATGCATGGGGCATAGTCCTTATCCACTGAGATGGCAGTTCAGGGAATGTCTGTTTTCAGTACTTCCCCTTCTCCCTCCTTCTTCTACCCAATGCTACAGCCTGTTAGTGCTTTCTGGCAAAATTAGAGAAGTGTCAACAAACTGAGGGTATTCAGAAAGCTTCACTTCTGGTGCTGGAGAGGACAAATGTTTGGCTTGTAGGAAAATAAGTGTGCTGCTATGTCTGCACCCTTTTGACTCAGACTCTTCCCTTTGTCTGCTATCCAATGTAGTTTAACTTCCTTCTGCATACAGCAGCACTGCTACATTTCTGTCTCCCTCTCTGTATTGCAGCTTCCTGTACTATTCCTTGTAAATCAGCTTTTATACTCTAACTTCAAAGTTAGAGTGGGATATAGACCTGATGGCCCCCAGTGGTCCCTTGCAGGATAAATTGCTCCCAGGTGTATGATTCTGACTTCACTTTTACATGTTTTAATGGCAGGCCACTTTCAGGGATCTGTGACAGACAATGAGGTTCTCTCATTGCACATTTGTTTGGAGGACTGAACAGCTGCATCTATTTGAAAGGTAAGGTAAACTACAGAATTTGTGCTGTGAACAGAGGTGTCAGACATTAATATCTGTTCACCTGTTACAACTGGAATATGGACAACAGATTTGGAAATTTTACTTAAAATGTGTATTCCAAAAAAAGAAGGACATCATCAAATACCTCTCCCATGTTAAAGAGAAGCAGATTTCAGGATGAAATCTTGAAGACATACATGCACTGCACTAAAAGTTACTCAGCTCACAGGTCTGCAGGTTTTTCAGCCAAAAAGAGAGAGACTCCTGGGGCAAAGGAGGTAGAGAAGGAATCTACACTCCCAGGAATGAGTTCAACAAACATTTTTCTCTTTTCTTTGTTAATGTTTTTATGTGTCCTATAAACATAAGAATGGAGGAATTCATTTTGTCAAGGAGTTGAGCACCTGGCTCTGTAACAGTGTTTACAGTGCAGATTTGTTGAGCCTGGGTCCCATCACGATGACAAATAATTCTCACTGCTCTCTTTGACTGTCCCTTTCTATCTGTATCCATTGTGTATCTCATAATTTACTTAGATTAGTTCAGATTATGAACACTTTGTGACAGATTGGTGCTGTCTTGTTCCATGTTTATGAGATACTTAGTATGATTAGGTGAACATTTGTTGGATCACTGCATTTTAACCTGCATTTGTGCCATGGACATATGCACCTGAAATTTGTCTTTATCTACCTAGGGAGCAGCTGTGCTACTTTAAGTGACAGAGGAGGAAGCAGGAGAGCATTTTGAATTTTAGGAAGCAGAAACCTCTGTGGTCAGTGGAAAAAGACTCATCTTCCGTGTCTCTCTTGGTGAAAATATGGTGACTGTGACTGCTTTTGTAGTATTAACATATCATGAGCACAAGCTGTTCCTGCTGCATTTTTGGCTTGGCTGTCTCATAGGAAAAACAAGAGATGAGAGGGAAGAAAAGGAAATATCAAAAGGACTCTGAGTATCTGGTCATGTGTGTGTGTACATGCATGAGGTGGGAAGAGGGACAGAAATAGTAAGGGAGCAAAAATAAAAATGGTATGAAAGGTGGGAGGGAAATAAGCAGAGGAAAACAAACCTAAAAAGAAGCAGATTGCAGAAAGACAGAAATTACAAACCTGCCGAAAAGGATGCAGGAGAGAAAAACCCCCAAACCACCCCAATGGAAAAGTAAAAGAAAAAAATTAGTCATTCTTGGATTACTTCCATCAGTTTTGTCAGAATTTGAATTTAGCTGTTTACCAACCATTTGTGTTGCCATCTGATTTAAGTGGTAAACATATTACTGAATTACCACAAAGAGCTGGTTAAGCATCTCTCTGAAGTCCTCAGGAGTTAATACTGAGGGAGAAACATGAATTTTGTTTTTCTGCTTACATAGTTATCTAAGGGGTTTGATTATTTTTAAATTTTAATAAATAAGGTATCTATGACTTCCTTTATTGTTATGACCAGGTATTGAGGGTATCTGAGACAGCAGGCAAGGAGAAACTGCATGAACTATTTTTTTTTGTAGCTGCTACTCTGTCTTTTCTACTTTCTGTCCCATTTTACTAAAGGGTAAAGTTTTATGGCTATGGACTGATATTTCACAATCCATCTTTTGATGACAGTATTCCCAAACATTGTATTCTGATGTCAGAATTGTCGGCACAGCATGGGGCAAGCTGTGGCTTTTTAGAGGCTTTGTACCTGTGTGGAAAGGACAGGCTGCTGAGGGCTTGTGTGAAGAAGAAATCCCTTGTAAACGCTGAGGAGACTGTGCTTAGGTATGCCCTAAAGGGTATCTCCTCACCCCTCCATGTGAGGTAATCCAGATGTGTCTCTGCCAGAAGTCCTTCGGAGAAGCCAGCCAGGGAGACACACAAATCCTCCAAGAGCTGTGCCATGCAGATGTGCAGCGCTCCTGGTCACACCAGGGACACCTGCCCGAGGATTGAAATGCCTGTGAGGGCAGCCAGCCCCCCTCTGCAGCAGAGCTGAGCACTGTGGGTCACTCTGCAGCTCAGGGCTGCACTGGGAGCATCAGGAGAAGAAATGCTGGGCTCTGCTTGTCCTGTTTATCAGCTGTACCAGCCACGACTCTCTGGCAGGGTAGAGCTGCTCAGCTGATAAATTGCATCTGCTTTTAAGGAGGGCAGCTGTGCAGCAAGAAGTCAAGCCACAGTCAAGAACATGTACCAGCAGAGAAACCATCACCTGAGGCTGGAAATCGAGGATGTGGGAATTTCCAGCAATATTTAAGTCTTTCTGAGGCTGTGGGGAGCTGGATACCCCTGACACTCATTGGTATCCTTGGAGTAGATGGGATTATTGGTTTCAAATAAAATTTTGTATTTGCTTTTTTATTACCCATTCTATTTCCAAATTGAATACTTTGATTTTTCACTTTTACATCTGTGCAATTTTAGTTAAATAATTTGGCTTTCAGTTTTGACTCAGAGCCTTGGGACCAATCTATTCTTTCTTGTTGTTATTTCTGTCCATGGCATAAGCTCTGGATGACATATGTAGTCTGTCTAAATATCAAAGGTTTTTTAAAAAGGGAGCAAACGAGGGAAATGTCAGGAAAAAAACATCACAGACTAGCTGTGATTTACATGGAAAAACAATTTTAAAATCAAAGGTGATTGCCAAGATAATGTCTAACATTGAATTCCGACGGAAGTCCCCATTGCTGGTAAAAAGTGGACACTGTTCTTTGAACAAAGCCACCCACACCTAAAAAAGTGGTTTTATCCTGGGGGTAAGTGACTGCACTGCAGCTCTCAAAACCTGATTCTTTACCACAGTACTTCCATGGAACAGCAAGTTGACACATTTCCTGACTCCATGACAGAGCAGGTATTACAAAATCTAATGAGACTAATACAAATCTAACCCACATTTCATGTTGACCAAACAGGTGTTATCTGTTCTCTTTGTCTCTGTCTTCTTGCATGCTGCTTGTAAAATGGACATAAAGATACCAGTTCCTATGACATAAATTCTCATGTGATAGCTAGAAGCTTTCTGTCTCATTCAGGTTAACTCACTAATTAAGCAGGTAGCTGCAAAGCCCAAGCCAAAAGTCTTATAAGAGAATGTCAGTGAAAATCAACAATGTTTCTAGCCCTTGAACTATTGTGGGGGCAAAAAAAAAAAAAGTCTATTTTCAGTTAGAATGAAAAATCACTTAGCATCAATGATTAAGAATAAGTACTGTCAAGAGCAAGAAATTGTCATTTCACTGTTAGTCACTGAAGAGATAGGCAGGGAAAAGACAAGAGCAGTTTTCAAAGAACTTGGGAAGAGGAACACAACTTACAGAAGTCTCCAAGAAAACATGCTGTACTGTATTTAGCTGGAGTGCTCCCTGTGCCTACTGAAAAGGGTTTTCTTATAGAAATAAGTAGGCCTGTTACTTTATAATCCAGCATGTGCTTTATGAGACATATGGTCAGGGGGCTAGTGAAACTCACAGCAAGGAATAAAATCTAATTAAGAAGCAGACAAAGCTGAGTAAGGCATGTGTGTGACAGAAGCATCCAGTGGAGTTGTGTGCAAGGATGCAAGCAGTGTTTGACTTGAGAAATGAGCTACTAGGGATACACTGCGCAACCATGATGGTGCCAACAGGAAAACACAAGTTTCTTGTTCACAACAAAACATTTTTGGAAGTTTTCTAGCTCTTCTATACATTGCTTCATATCACATATTTTATTGCAAAGCAAAACTGAGAGAAAAGAGTAGAGTTAATTAAGTCCCTGTTAGAAATTTTAACAGACTATAAAGATGTATTTCATGGTGCTGGTGTGAACATGATGATGGGGAAGTAATGAGATTACTGGCTAGCCAGCAAAGGAAAGGACTTATACACTGATGAGTAAACCATCAGTCCTGTAAATGTCAAGAAAACTTTTCAACTTTTAGAACAACCAAAGTTTTATATCAGAAGGTGATATTTGCATTAAGTCTCTGAACAGAATCCCCACTGCCAATGACCAAATTTGAATTTAGTATATGTCCTATGAAAAGACCATACTACATGGTGATGCCACAGCAAGGCAGACTATAACGCTGCAAAGCAAATGTTCAGGGGTGAATACTGGACTCAACAGGCACTCTGAAGCTGAGGAAAACTTAGATCCTCTTAATTAGGAATCTATTGGCTTCTGAAGAAATTTGGACAGTCACAGGGAAACTAAAACTTCAAGAGAGTATCTAGATCAAAATAAATGAAAGACCCAGGGATGCTGTCAGAGATCTGACAGATCTTAGGTTTTATTGGAATCTCTCAGATTCTGTTATGTTCTGCTCTTGAAATGTTACATGATGGCAGCATTGAGACTCAGAAATGCCTTTTTCAATAAAAGCAAAACTAAACAACCTTCTTCACCAAGCTGTGGAGCAGCTGAAGCAAGAGAATAATACATCTGAAAGAGACGTGACAAAACCAGCTTTGTCATGAAGGTCCTGAAAAAAAGGAGAATAATAAGTCTGGATTTTAAAAGAGGTGCTTGTTGATGGCTTTCCATTATGGAACAGTTCTGTCTTTCAGTCTTAGCTATTTCAATGGTACAAACCCATCACAAACCACTGAAAAACATCGTGTAGGAGCTATTTGACAAATATTATCCAGGAAAGATAGTCCCTATGACAGATAAACTGAAGAGGGTGTCTTTTCCTGGTTCTTAAGTGGCTGGGGAAATATAATAACATCATACTTGAATTTTTTTACTCTTATGGCAAAAGGCCCTAGGTTGAAGACCATCACCTTTGGCAATGCTAGGAACAGAAAACTGTTTATGTCCACAAACTGTCCAATCCATAGGGAGACAATGTCATGGGGACACGATTCTGTCACTGGTTGGAAGGTAATCAATCTACATTAATGATGAGGCAGTAAATACAGATAATTTGTGCCTAGGATATTAAAATATTTTGGTGAAATAAACATACTGTTGAGGAATGAACATCCAGTGAACCTTATGAAATGTGTTAAGACTACAATAGTCAGGAACAACAAAGAATATTTTTGGAACTTCCAGCCCACCTATCAGAAAGATCAGATAAGTTTGTTTTTACAAGAGAAAAGTGTGGCCAAGAATTATTTCTCCATTCTCTGGAACATGAGCTATCCTAGAGAAGCTGAAGCCAGGAAACAGAAGGCATATGGAAACTGAAAAGCCCATAAGGATGTGTAATTCTTTCACAATGCTCCAGTATGCTGGAGCAGAATTCAAAAAAGAACCTTTGCTGTGTTGTTTTAAATGTCCAGAAATCTTGAAGAATAAAAGTATTACTTTTCTTAAGACCCAAAAATGAAATAGGTGTTTACTTGGAATCCAGAAGAATAACTTCCCACACTTGTGAAATGAACGTTCTTTCACACAGAAATAATTGAGCCCGTATTTTTGCATAAAACCTAATGATACACTAAATGAAAATCATGACTGTAATCCTATACTTCCTTTGAGTCTGAAATAAGAAACCAGCAAAGACCATTACATTTAAATTACTATCATTGTTTTTCTCAAAGCATTTTTTTTTCCCAAGGCTCCCACAAAGCCATATAAAAGGAGTGAAAAATAAAAAGAGCCACCAAGGAGCAGAGGTTACCCATGCACAGCACTGCTGCTCTGCAGAGAGCAGAGATAGCAGAAGTAAGTCAGAAAATGAAGCCTCTGCTTCCTGGACTCTGTTTCAGGAAAAAAGTTGGTGTTTACAAACAGCTCGGACAACATTTAGTGAGCAGAGACCCAGCTGCAGTAAACCAGACAAGGCAGAGAGACTGCTGGGCACCATGTTAGTCATCCAAAGTCCACATAAAATAATGGCAAAGGAGGGACCTGAGAGTCCTGATTCTGGAGGTCAGAATAGTAGGTTATAAACTCAAGACAATAGTGAAGCTGTAAATAAAAACTACTTCAAAGTTGTGGCAGACTACAAAAAGTTGAAGTTTTTTTTTATTATTTTTATTAAAGAAATCTCCCAAAATTGGGAAAAAAGCCAGCAAGCTCCTTTTCCCTTCCAGCAGCTAGAGGGGAGTGGAGTTTCAATTTTATATATTGGTAACTAATCTGGAGCTAATATAAACTACTAATCTCTTACTTATGCCCCAGGTCTAACATCTTCCTCACTCCTGCATTTAAAAGTGCCATTCAAAATGTTCAGGATATTGAAGTTTCAGCTTTCCTGGGGAAATGAAGAAATAACTGTAGTTTCTGAGGAATATTTCAAGATTATTTTCTACTTAAAAAGCTGTTGCCACAGCTAAATTAAAAAAGGATTTCCAAAAAGTCAAGATGTCCAAAATAACACATGATAATTGACTGTCTGGTACATCATCACTCTTTCAGTTATCCAAATAATGGAGAACCTCCACATGCATATAATTAGGCCACTGAAACAAGCTTGGCTCTGCCCCATAGTCCCATGGTGCAATAGCCATAAAGATTGTGATTATGATTAAAGCTTCTCAGACTGAAGTCCCAGGGCAGTATAAATTTCTTTTTCATTTTATAATGTTTTATTTTCAATTCTCTTATGCTAACCTCTCTTACCTTTGCTGCAACGAGTAGAATTTTGAAAAGGCTTAAGATTGCATGGCATTTGCTGCCAAGATTATCATAGCTAAAAATTCATCTGCATATAACTATTCCCATCAGTGAGGCTATCAAAGAACTTCTCCTTTCAAAAAGGTTTTCAACCCTGTTGCTCTAAATGGGACTGAGGACAAATGTTCCCTCTTGTGCTGTGATGGTCAGCACCTTGTTCTGCTTCCAACAATGATGCTGACAGCAAATTAAACCCCCAGCTAAGCTGCCCCACAGGGGCACCTAATTGGTAGGATGAATTTGCTCATGCTCCTCTGCTGCCAGCTGATCTAAATCTCCACTTTCTGATAGTGCATTGCTGCTGTTAACTAGCTGAATTTTGTCTACACTCTCAGAAACCTGGAGTCTTTGGTAGGGCAAGGTAGGTTCTGTTCTATGAGGAACATAAATGCATATTTTCTTCTAACTCAGGTAATGGGCCTCATGTTTTTGTAACAGAATTATTTGAGTTCAATTTTCCTTTTGAACCTCCAAGTATAATGTCAAGGTTGACCACACATTTGTTGCATCTCCTGGTTTGGAACATAGAAAGTCAATGCACATCCTTACTGATAGCTGTGTAAAGTGGTAAAGCTCTTTGCTGTTTTTGAGCAGCACAAGTTTTAGCTGGCTTGCTTTTCCAAGACTCTAAACTATTCATTCTTGCTTCTTCCCATTTCTGAGGCTTGTTAGGTTGTGAATTCTCTTTCTCTTTGTCTGCCTTTCCTAACAAGTGTTCTCTTTGCAGCTAAGTCCTTCCTTTCTGTTGCCATGCACAATTTTTTTCCCCTTAGGTTGCTAGGTATTATTAGGTTTCTTCTTAATTTACTACTCATGTGACTTCTGCTCACCGTCCCCTCCCAACATTACCCCACACCTTTTATTCGTTACCATCTCTGCTCCCACATACAGAGCTGAATAAAATTTTAAAAGTGAACACTGTAAGATGCTTAAATGAAGATTCTTTACTATAGCTAGTCTTAAAATGTAAAAAAAAAAAAAAAAAAAAAAAAAAGTTCAAACTTTAAGGAATGGGATTTCATATTCTCCCTAAAGAATGCCTTTTAATAAACCCCAAATTTAATGAAAACGATTCTGGTGAAATGAGGAAGTCCTTGGCTGTAATTATCTAATCTATTGTCATGCTCAATAAACATAGCACAAATGATCACTGAAGTTAAGCTACACTTCGCTATGTTTGTTTAAAAAGACATCATAGACTCTCTCTGGGATCTAATTTATTAAACCCACTTCAGCAAACAGTGGCATGAAGAACAAATCAATTCATTTTCTTCCATCAGGAAGAGTAACTAAACAATTGGTGTTCCATGCCAGGTAATTCAAGTAATACATTGTAGACGTTCTGTCCCAGATGACAGTATGGAAATTACCTTCCTAAAAGCTGTGAAATATGTAGGGGGTCTTTGAAATTTCCTCCAACTTTTTCTTTCACTGATGGTGTAGCAATGATTATAGTGCTCCCCTACTGAAATTGCTTCTGTCATACAATTTAAGCATTGGCTTGAGTTCAAAATGACACAGCATGGAACGTATGGGTCATTGTCAGAGCCGATAAACTCAAGAGGTTCACCACTGCCTCTCCTGCACCTAACTTAATCTTCTTTTATGGAAAATTGCTTGTGCTGCCCTTCTGGAGTTCACTTACTTCTCTTTATTATCCAAACCTCCTGATCTGCAAGTTTCTTTTTGAATTCTCCTCGTCTGTTACTAGAGCCCAAAGACCAACCCTTGCTTGCCAGACTTTGACTTTTCTCCATTCATGATGAAGACTCAGACTAAAAGAAGCCCTGACAGTAGTGTTTGTCCCATTTTCCTCTCTACCTCACCCTCCATGCACAGCAGACCTTGCTCTTCACTGCTTCTATAGATGGAAAGAGCCTCCCTTGGCCACAGCTGCCCTTTATGATTGCTCCCTTCATCTGTGGGAAAATCTAAGAGGATAAATGGTAGCATAAAATAATAAACAGAGGTGATACAATAATGCTGAGTTAAAAAGAACAAAAAAAACCATAGTAATCTAATAATCTATCTGGTTCAGCCTTATGTGATGATGCCAAAACACCTTTTACTACTCCTCTAAAGTGCTGTACCACAGCATGGCCTTTGCTGGGGTTTCATTTGAGCCTGAATGGAGGGTCACAGCTACATGTTTTTTATAAAGGTTTTACTTTGTTACATGCAATAGAATCACTGTCAATAAATCTTGGTATAAGAGGAAAATAAAGCTGACTTCCTGCTCTTTATTGAATAGAGACCTCTTTTCGCCTGCCAGAGAGTTTCAGTTCCTCTCACATATCAGGTCTATAAAAAGAAAAAAAGTCTGTTTCTAGATATTTCTTTAACAGGTTTTATATTAAAACACCAGGGTAAATTCTCAATTAGTATAGATCAAAGTAGTATCTCTGACTGCAGAGCAGATTTGTGGCAGCCAAAATCTATGAAAACCTTAAAAACCAAATTGATGGGCTTCTTTTGTACTACTAAATCCCATCTCTTGCTATTGCAGTCTATTTTGCCAAATAACCTATTTCATAAACCAATTACACTCTTTGGTTTGATATGTGAATATTCCTTGCTTTGTGATAAAAAAGCAAATATTTTCCCTTTTGTTTTGTTTGGGGGTGGAGGGAGGAAGTGGGGGTTTGCAGGGTGGGGAGAAGCAGAATGTATCTAAAAGAAAGCCATTATTGTGTGGAATATGAAAGAACTATTTCCTTGGTGAAGCAGTAGGAATGGAAAACAGTAGAAAATTTCTAAATAATAGAAGGCCTCTTTTCTGAATCTTGTTTCAGCTGGAGTTGGCTGCCAAAACCATAAACTTAAAACTGAGGGACAAGGATGCCCTATGCTACAATGTTTGTTTTCTGTACCCTGCATGCTGTGCAATTAATGTGGCCCCAATGTCCCACACTGCCTGAACTCTCTTTCTAGAGCACGTACAAAAATTCCATGTGCTTCTGAGTAATTTCACTCACATCAACTCCCATACAAGCTTGGTTTAGTAATCTCCATATCAGGAAATGCTACCAAGTTCCTCCTTCAAGTCTTGTAAAACACGTGTTCTTTGGCGGGCCACTCAAGGATCAAAGCACAGTAGCGTCCTTCCTTATAAAGTTAAAACCTAGGAGTGGGAAAAGCCAACAACATTGTGCAAGAGTAATGAAGAAAGAGAGTCACAGGTCTCAGAAGTAATACAGCTGTTTCACTATGATGCCACTTCTGCACCAATAAATGTCAACTTTCAGCTGCCTCCCAGTCCAGAACAAGGCAAACCAAGCAGTATCTGCAGACTCCACACTGATGAGGTTACGATATCCCCAGAGCACAGCTTTGTCTTGCTGGTCTTGCTGGGAAGGGAGAAGACATCCTGCCTCTGCAAGTCCTTGCCTGCTGTACTATCAGTGTGACCCATCTTGTTTTGGAAAATTGAACCAGGCCCAGAATAAGCTTGCCTACTTTTTGAAGTTTATGAGTGTTGCAGCAAAAGCCACTTTCAAGAGAAGTTATCTGAAAGAAACTGTCTTCAGGAAGTTTTAGGAAGTTTTGAATTAACTTTACACTGTGCAGCACTAAGCCATTCTGTAATCAAAATAACAGCTTCCTGTTAATTTCTCTTGGTAAGATGCCTCCATTTCAAATCCTGATGTGTTAGAAGCCAGATCCCCTGGAGCTTCCTTTATAAGGCCAGGTCTTGATGTGTATGGCTGTGAGATCAGATTGGGGCCTGAAGGATGATGGCAGCTGGAGAAGCACCTGCTGAGTTGCAGGGCAGGGGACCCAGAGGGTAACAGCACTGTCACCCAGTAGATCTAAAGCGGCATGGCACAGTCCAGACCTTAATTTAAAATATGGGACACTCCCTTAAGCCAAAGGCTTTAAAGATAATGTAGAAACTGGAGAGAGGTCTGTTTTGTACTAAAATATGTATTTCTAGTTAAACTACGTATTAACTGAAAATAGAAACCTGTTTGTGGGGCTTGGTGTCTTTGGCTCCTGTTCATCTGAGTCTCCTATTTTTGGAAAAGGATTTCAAAGTGAAACTCACCATACAATCCTGTGATATTGCAGGAATTTATAACTGTTCCAATGGTTTCTGTTATTTCACTTGGAAGGTAAGAATAATTTACATGTCCCAAGCATGGGCTTATGTAAAACCCGGCTTTTTCTAAGGCTATATCCCTGTACATGTTTAGACATTAAGAACTCCAAGAAGAGTTGGAAGTGACATTTGCTTTTCAAAATGAAGTCTTAGGTTATCTACATCTGGTTGGTAGCACTGCCTAGATGCGGAATGAAGCAAAACAGGGAAGAAATGGAGGTCTTGAAAAACGAAGGACTTAACTGCATTTGAGAGGAGTTTAAGATGTGACCAAATAGAGAATTTCATAGTGGCTGTCTATCAGATGGTAAGCAACATCTTCCTTCATTCATTGTTTTTCCTTTAGCTACTTTTGCATCAGGCTTCTGTACATCTGCTGGACCCAAATGATTACAAGAACAGTAGCATTTTTGAACAAGTGTCTCAAATGCATCTTGACAACAAATAGCCACTCAAAACCAGCAATCATATCATCCCTCAAACCTCTTTAAAATCTAAAGACTTGATGACACAATCAAATAATTTCTTTACAGCGCTGGCACATGGAGGTTCAGATGTTTTTTTTTTTGCCCTCCTGAGCCATCCCCAACAAATTCCTATCCAGTCAAATGGTTTTTATGAGCCAGTGGGAAAATTTCAAGTAATCTGGCTGCATTGCATTAAGTCATCATTTGCCAAGAGCTTTGTTGGAAACAACTTTTGCTAAAAGAACTGGTGAAGTATGTGTGTCATTGTACAAAATGAACCTACTGAACAGAAGAGGACTTTGAAACACCTTCCAAGTGAGAAGGCTGCAAGCCAGAGCACCTGGAATGTAGGTTTACACAGTGTGTTTCTAGAGGCTGAAACAGGAGGAAACTGTCTTCTAGAAGAGTAATACCATGCTGATTTTCTTCCTCTAATGACACTGTTAGTGCATTTCATATCAAAGTAGCAAAAATGCTGGTCCCACCATTTGATGGCATCTGGGATAAATTAAAGCTATTGCACTCATATTAAATAAGGGGTGAGTTGCACAGTGCAGTGAACCAGCTTCACTTGGTCAAGATATTAGTCCAAATTTACAGCTCTCATAAGGAACCACAGCTCAGCTGGGCTCAACAGTCTCACACGCTTTTACATCAGCAGTTAAACTCAGCCAGTGTCTCTCTGAGATATTTTTGTACTCTGTTCCCAAGCATTTATTCGGCTTCCTGGGCCAATGTCATTCTCTTAAATAAAGTGGCAGCAAGTTAGCCATTTAGATAATTTTTGTCCAAAGGAAAATACTTCCAGTTCAAATGATTTTTCATAAAAAGCATTTTTTTCAAAGGCTTGTCTGTGTGGTTTGGTACTTGCTCCTTTCAGTGGGAATAAACTGCATCTGAATATAGAGAAAATCTTAATTCATGTGAGACAATGGTTCTTGCTTACATTATGAACAAAAGGTCACACCCTCAACACTCTAAGGGCATGGAGTCAATACTGCTCCGTAGATAAGATGTCAGAGTTTTGTGCTGAGGATCCCAGATTAGTTTTGCTGTGTTGGCTACCATGCCATGCAGTAGCTGGGACGCCAGTCTTCATATAATTCAGGGTCTCTGGCAGTCTGGGCAGGTTGTGATGATGCCTGGAAAAGTATGGAAATAGAGTGAAAGGGCACAGCGGGTGTGAGTCTGTTTCTGTGCTGCCGTCAGACATCCTCCTGCAGGGGCATAACCTAATTCTGGCTGCAGGCTTGCACAGCTCTGGCCAGCAGTGTTTACAAATAGGAGTGTGAGCTACTAAAAAGTTTCTAAATTAAATTATTGCTTTTTATTTCCTGTGCCATTGCAACAATGATTATTTTATTTTGGTTTTGCGTGCTATTATTCAGTATAAGCTTTCCTTGTACAGGTTTTCTTTAGGGTCTTTTTCCTCTTCTTTTCCCTCCTATCCTCACATTTTGTGTTTCTATTCTGCATTTGTGGATTCATTTGTAACTGGCAACTGAAAATAGATCATCTTTTTTTTTCACCAGGTCTAATATTGAAACTAAATCAGGAAGAAAGAGAGATGAGCTGATATTGTCAGAAAAGGGAAGGATACATTCCTGCTGTGCAGAAAAAGTGATGTCTGCTAGCAGTAGTACTAAGTAGCTACAGAAGGGGCAAACCTCTCACAAGTTAGTCTCTTGTTTGTGCTTGTAATATCTCACTGTTTTCCTTAGGCTTCATGTTGCTGTCTCCCAGCTGGGGGCTGAGCCTCTCTCTTCTCCAGTACTCATGGTTTGCAGCCTCCCAAGGTAGTGCCAAGAGGCTGAATATGGGTTAGGGGCTGAGAACACTCTGTATGTGTATATGGGCACGTGTCTGCGTGTGTTTGTGCAGCAAACATGCCCCAAAGCCCAGCTGGAAGCAGCTCTTAACAGCAGCCTCAATATACAAATGTCAGCTGTAGTGCCTTCACAACCTCAGGTGTTGGAGATACCAGCTCCAGGTGCCCAGCACTGCCTTCAAGATGCTGATGGGAGCCCTGTGTCACTTTCCACCTATGGACATAGTAGGCAGAAGTTCTGAGAGCTGGGACAGATAGTGCTGAGAGGACTTAGCAGGGCCCAAGTCACAGTCCTCCTGCAGGAACCATCCCCACCCCCTGCTGACCTTCTGCTGGAGCTTGGGTGGCTGGTCTTGCTGTGCATCATGGAGGAAAGCACAGAACAAATGACAGGCATTAATTTTCCTTGTAGGACTGGCAGAACTAGCAAAAATTTTTCTTCACTAATCTGTTTGCACAATGTGTCCACTGAGCAAGTGCCTCCCAGGAATCCTGCAGGTGAAAATTGATCTCTCCTGCAACATCCTACACCTAGCCCACACAGCTGCCAAAAATCATAGGACTACTTGTGCTGGGGCTGAGAGTTCACATGCAGGAAGGACCTGTAAATGCTACTAGTTTGACACAAAGACTTTACAACTCACCACAGAACTGTGTAAGAGCATTAAAGCTTTTTCCATCCACAGTTTTGAAATTCACAATGAAAAATTTTCGATATTAGTGTTCTCATTTCACATACTTTCTGAGAAATGTGCTCATTTAATCCAAATTTGCAGTATAGATGCATTCATACTGACATAGAGCTGTTCATTCAAACCAACTTCATTTTGCACAGATTGCCACAATTGATTTTTTTATGATTTACTAGTGCCCCAAACTCAAAATCAATGGAGCCATTGTGAAAAATCTACAGATAGCCAGAAACTATTTGCCTAGCCCTGGCAATTTAACTTTCATCATCACCAGCTATTTCACTGCAGAGCATTTTGATGGAAGTGCTCACTTTCTCCCACTGTTTTAAGCTTTGCTGGCATTTCATGTAGTGTAACTATTTGCTGAAGGGGCAGGTGGTTAGAGGTGCTTCTGGAGTGATAAAATGAGAGTTCATCTCCTCCACACCTAATCACAATTGTTGGTAACATGGTGTGGTATTAAGAAAGGGAAATGAGGGCACACGACACCATTTTGCTGCTTGCTCTCTAAAGTGAAGCCTGAAGAAAATTGACTCTGTAGACTCTAAACAAAAGAATTAATTCATTGATGTCAATGTGTATGCATTTTTGCTGGTTCCAACTTTAACACTTTTTTTTCCTAGTTATTGTTATTGTAACTAAAAGGCTTGTTTACTTGATGAATTTCCCATTCAACTTAGGAATAGGGAGATGGGAAGAAAAGACACCTGAGCAACAAAGGAGTCAGTTAATGATGGAGCAACAGAAGGGATGTGTGCTATGGTGGCTGCCATCAGTGGTCCCATGTGGGCAAGCAAATCCCAAAGGAAAAAATGCTGGCCAAAGTTTCCAATTTAAATTCCAAGTACATATTTTGCTTATTTTTTTTCCCTGAGAGACACACCTTGACTTTTCAGCTCAGCTATGACATACAAGTCTCAATCTTCAGCCTTTTTTGGAGCAGATTTAGATGTTTTGTGCATCACTGAGATGCTCCTAGGATCCCCATAGGAAATCAGGTGCTGGTGCTCATGCTGAATGCAGATGTCCAGCAACTCACGGGACAACCTCTATTGTATAACTCTATTTTGATAACTCTATTTTGCTAGTACAAAATGGTTCTGTCTTCAGGTGGTGTGAGACAAAACAAAAGCCTACAATTTAAAGGCCTTGATTTAATAGATTTCTTCCACACACCTGCTTCCTTCAGATTACACCCAAATAATGTACTAAACAACACAACAGTTTGGTATTAAAAGGAAGATACCCTTCATGTCCGGCTGCATGTTACAAGCACAGGATCCCAGGAATGTGCTCTGATAATACACCTACACAGATCTCTTCTAACTTCAGGGTCAGATTTAGCAGCAGAAATGAGAAACAAAACTATCACATAAAGGGAAAGATAAAGTAAGATGCGAACAGTTTATGCACTTTAACACTGCATCAATGAGGGTCATATAATTTCTTTTGTTGAAATGAGCAATCAGCAATTTGCATCCTAAAAAGTACTTTTTATATATATTTATATATATATATGAAGTCTAATAATAGTATGACAGGCTTCATTCCTATGCACTTTCAAACTCATCTGAGATACTAGAAGAGGTTTTAAATGGAGGCTTTTACTTTTCTGTAGGCAGTTGTGCACTCAAACCTACTCAATATCTGCTCCACCTATACGTCCTCACTCTCCTGGGGTTCAGTCTTCAGTCTTCTCATGGAAAATGAACTATAGTTACCTATAGTCTATGCCTGTTTATGCACTGGTTCCTGAGGTTTGATGAAATGAGTTGCACTGGGGATTCGTAAAAGGCAGTATACACTAGCAAATGAATTCCTGGAGTCAAAAGGAGTCAAACACCTTGAATAGGATTTTTCCTTCTAGATCTTAGGCACATAGGACAGCTGACTTACCACAAGCTCCTGCCTTCCAGCAGTAATCACCCGTCTCAGCCATGCGATTATGGGCACTATGTAAACCTCTATATTTGGGATTTTTATGTGATTACAGAGGAGGCTGTCTGCATCACAGTGCACCTGATAACTGTCCTCTTTGAAAGACTAAGGGACAGTTGTGGTCTCTACATGAGTCTCTGTTTTAAGGAAGAAAATGTAATGGGCTTTAAGCCTCTCCAAAAATCAAATGCATCAGCAACAAAAAACCAATGAGGCGATGAGCTGGATGGCCTATCAGGACCAATAAAGAAACCAATAAAAAGCAAAACGATAGTAGGTCATTTTGAATAGCTCTAGCCTCACATATTAAAAGCTCAAACCCCTCAGAAATGTCATGACATTACATATCAACATATTCTTTTCTCTTCTTTTGTCCTGGATTGTTCTCCAAATGAGACATCCTTGTCATAGTTCGCTCTGAGGATGTTGGTAATGTAATAGACATCCTAGAGCTAATCTCTGTATACTTCTGCTTATAATTCTTTACAGGGTAAAAGCTATCATTTTCTGCTCACCAACTAACTGGTGTTCTAAAACTTGCCAGAAAAAAATGGTGCACAAATAATTGCAGACACTGTCACAAAAAATGAAAACTGACCCCAGCGTGAATGGCAGGTTAGCAGGTCCCAAATTATTTATACATTTTAACAACCATACATGCCAGAAATCTAATAAACTGACAGCTGCTGGAAAATTGCATCTTAGAAATTGAATACAGAAAAGCTGTTTGCAGATAGTAAAAAGGAAAACAACAGTCCTAGATTACAGGAAATCCTGGGAAATAACAAACTTTAATACTATTCCTCTTGGCTATATGTTCCCCACATCTTGCTGGTCTCTTTTTTTCAAAGGATTGCAGTCTCTAAGTGATCAGTTTGATGGATCTAGCCTGTTGCTGTTATCTGTCTTCCCTTCCCAACCTTTCCAGCCCTCCACAGAGAAATTCAGCCCTCGAATGTTGTCTGACATGGTTAATGCCTTCCTTCTCAACCCACTTCCCTGGCATACCTGTAATATTCCTGATATTTCATATATTCCATGATGTGTCTGTCCTTAATCACATTTCCTGACTTGCTTCGTCATGCTCCAAGTGGTTTCATTTCTTGCTATTGAGGTTGTCACTAGAAGAGTTTTCTGATAAGGGGGGAAAAAAGCCCTAAACACTCCAGTGCCTTTGAATACAGTCCTCTGGATTTCACCAAACTGGCCCACCCATGGATTTTAGTCTTTTTTATAAAATTGCTTTCATCTGAAATACTTTTACCTTCTTTAAGAAAGGGTCTTACCCTGTGATTGTATAGTACCACCATCCACAATTTCACACTTCACTCCAGTGAACAGCAATGGTTTTTTCTCTGTCCATATGCCCATCTGAAGAGATGTATTTTATAAACAGTGAGTACTTTGGCACATTTAAATAAGCTTTTGGGAATACTTAGAAAGAAATAAGCTGATTTATATGGAAAAGAAAAAGATGAGGCCAGTGGTGCAGGCTGAATCCTTAAGCTGTGTAGGCTAATTTTATTTAGCTAACCACAAAATGTCTAGAATATTTAAGCACCTATTGAAAAAAATGAGCATAACGTAATGTTAGCTAAGAAGTCAGGAAGAATAAAAACTGCTACCAGTAGAGAGGATGTTGTTCAAGACAAATTGTCAAGCAACAAGGCTGATGGACAAATGTTTAAATGCCCGATTCTGTCAAGTTGCTTGAACCAAGGAGAACTAATCCTGAAATAATTACACAAGATTTAGGAAAACCAGAAAAGGGAAGCTTAAAGAAGGCTAGAACTGAAGCATAAAATGGCTTTACAATCCATATAGGTTGTGTGTTTCACCACTAGATTCAGGCAGATGAAAACATCAAGTCAGCCTGAGGATACCCAGATTATCTTGACAGAGCTAAGCTGTGTGCCTGGCCAGGAGCTGATAGAGAAATGATAACAGCCAGTGGGTAGGCACTGATTTAAAGAAAAGCAGTAACAGTTTATTCGGAGAGCAGATGAGGTGCGGAAATTATATTTGTCATCGGTTCAGTGTTTTGACCTCACTTGTCTTTGATTTTTTTAGCATCTCCTGTGCTGGCTGCACCATGTCATACTTGCAGAAGGAAATTCAATAAGCACTACCGGTATTAGTGGATATTTGTCCCTCCCTTATGAGAAAACAGTCTCTAGTTTAATGGCAGCCCATGCTTCATGATAAAAGTCTGAAAAAGGGCATCAGCCATTTTCAGTTACTTACTAACATGACTAACGTTATGCAGACTTTTTGTGATGTTTTGCCCAAGTTTTTCAAATGCCTCTTTGAGCATTTAAATGAGCTTCCAGTATTTCTACAGAAATTTCTACTTCCACAGACTAATTACATGAAAATATTTAATAATAACTTGTGTTTTCAGTTCCTTTCTTAAATATTTCTAAAAAAACCCAAGCAAACAGGGATGACTTCATTACAAACAAGACTCACCTCAAATACAGCTCACATAAGTCTGTACAATTTTCTTGTTTTCTCAGTGAGACTGATCTTTCACATACAGATATATTGGCATTAAATTTGATTTACCATGTTTGAAAATAATTCAGTAGTGGATTTACAGGAGTTGGTATTGGGATGTATCTTTTTTTGTTGTTGTTCCACTCTGACGCAAATGTGATTTCCTGCCATGTTTAACAAGATTAGGTGATCTTTGTCCATTTTCTCTCTCCTTCCATTCTTTCTGTGCAATTTAGAAGTTATAATTTGAAAGAAAAAGAGGTGACAATGGTAGTGTATTTGTGCCTATTTTCCAGCAGCAGTAAGAGGGAGAAGACAAATACAGTGATAATAAGCTCATAAGGGTGGCATCACCATGGTAAATTGTCAGAGTAACTCCTCAGTAGGGCACAGAACTAAATTTAGAAGACTACGCTGCTGGTGAGTCACTGATCACTGCACAAGAAGCATGGTTTTTCTGTTGTGAATACATCTACTGTGTTTTGCATGCATGGGAATCCAGGTTGGCAGGGATCGAATTATACAGTTGTACAAGTTATGTCTTGAATTGTCACAGGTGAGATGGAGCAAACAACAATGCATGGTGGATCTGGATATTGGGGTTTATTTAAGACTTCTGAGATTTAAGCTTTTGCTCTGCTTGATTTCCTCACACACTCATCCTCTCCCTCCCCAGCAGCACTGTGTTCCCCAGGTCTCAGTGTCCCTCTGCACAGGGAAATGTTTGCCGGCCAGGGGAGGACAGGCAGAAAGCCCAGTCAGATGATGCTGTGCCACTGCTCACAGGTACCAGTCTCAGATGCGAGAGGTCTCTGGTCCCGAGTGTCTGCTCATCCCCCAGCACTTGTCACCAGATAGTGATCTGATCTCCAGGTTCTTCTGCAACTTCCAGGATCTTTTCTCCAGTCGTGATCTTCACCGCCTTCTTTTGCAGCCCCCAGATTTCTCCATCTAAATAGTCAATGTGCAGAAGAAAATGCACGATCAGCTCCTAATTGGTGGTTCTGTCTTACATTTTGTTATTAATTGGAGGAATCAGGACATGCCACAGTTATTTAGTCCCAGTGTTATCAAAATTTAGTCAGCCCATGCCATTTGCAGCTAGCAGGCTGCATACTCACAGCTCGTGCTTGCTTATGAGTTCAAAAGTTCACTTTCAGATGATCACCCACTCACCCACAGACATAAAATTATCAGTGTTCAGCTTGTCAATGTTCAGTCTAAATTATCTTCACCTACAATAGGTATTAAAAAAACCCAAAAACCAGCTAAATCTTGATGGAAAAATAGGGGTTTTTTTCACAAAATAAAGCATCTCAATGACTCTGGTGCATCTATGGCAGTGACAGCTATTAGGATAGCTGCCTTAGTGAGATACCAGGTACAAAGGCATGCACTAAAGTTAGCTTGTTATGGTTGCAGTGCAATGACTCTGAACTAGAAAACAGGCTTTTTTTTTCTCCTAGCACACTATACCCTGTCCCGAAACTATTGTAAAATTCAAGGCGACCTCCAACGTGAGGGAAGAATAATGCATCTGACTCCATGTTATCAGAAGGCTAATTTATTATTTTATTGTACTATATTATATTAAAGAATACTATACTAAACTATACTAAAGAATAGATACTTACAGAATACTTCAGAGGTAATAATGAAAATTCGTGACTCTTTTCAGAGTCTCGACACAGCTTGGCCCTAATTGGCCAATGAGTCAAAACAACTCACACTGGAGTCCAATCAAGACTCATCACTTCAGGTAAACAATTTCCAAACACATTCCACATGAGCACAACAAAGGAGAAGCAAATGAGATAAGAATTGTTTTCCTTTTCTCTGTGGCCTCTCGCTGCCTTTCAGCTTTCCTTCCCAGGAGAAAATTTCTGGGCGAAGGGATCATGTTCAGAGAATGTGGATGCCCCATGAAACAAATTTCAAATTTCAGTGTTTAGGTTTAGATAAAATCAATAGTAACTTCAGGTAACATTTAGAAGTTGTTTTTTCTTCTGAAATTTGTCGTATTAGAGCACAGGTTAGAATTTCTAAGAGATTTCCAGGGACCATGGCTATTTTATATGACCTTTGGAAAAGGACCTGTAGGACCTGTGTAGTACACTGGCTGTCTGGAAAAGCCAGAAGAACTGAAAAGGGCTATATTAATTTTTTTGTTTTGTTTTGTTTTGCTTTTTTTGTTTTCTGATACCCTTCCTGTGGGAGACCCAGAGAAAGAAGAAAGAAAGAGGCAATGCTACTTCTGAAAATGCACAGAATGTGCACAGTGGCAGGGTAGATATCAGTAGGGAGACCGCTGCCTAAGGTACACATCAAATGCATGAAGAAAGTTTACATATATCTCATACACAGCCAGCAAAGAGTTCAAAAGTGTCCAGTATATCTATTCCATTGTATTTTAGTTTGGGTGTTAAAAATATTATGAAAATAAAAGTTGTTTTACAACAGGTATTTCTTTCAGAAACTTCTGCATATAGTCACTCTTTCAGTACTGGCTATATAAAATGATAGAATGAGATTAAAAGAACTAGATTATGCTCTTAGCTCTGCAAACATAAATCTGGAATAGCTCTGCAGAGGTTTGAGGAATTATTTCTGATTTACTGTAGTATAGCTGTGAGACAAATTGGCCTAAGGAGTATAGCTGTCTCATATTTTCTTCTGTATACTGCTTTATTACTTTGCACACAGAGAAGTAGACAACCTTCTGTTATAGGGTGATTCAGTAGTTCCCCAAGACACTGTGATACCATTATAACCACACAGCCAGCCAGATGCATCAAGCTGACAGCTAAACAGACTCTTCAAATTCCTTGGTGTCAGTTGCCACCCAGTGATTTACATCTGGAAATGAACATAAAGAAAAATACTTTGTGACAGCCCACCATTTGGATGATGTCTTCATTGATCTAAAACCACCATGGGTTGAAGCAGATATTTAAAATTTGTCAAGAGAGTAGTCTCTGTGTCCAAAATGTCTGTTGTTCTAACAGAACTGACTTTAATTTGTTATTACCTTGAAAAAGGAGGAAAATAAAAACAGTTAGAGATTGCCAGCCACATCACAGATGCCAGGGAGCCACGCAGATAAACATTTCAAAAACAAAGGTCCCTCCACACTGGAGGTCTAGTAGAATGACTGTTTGCTGCAGAGTCTTGCAGCAAAGACCTTGAGAATTGAAACCATGATTCTGAGCAAAGGAGACAACCCCACTCTCTCAGTACTGCTGAGATTCATGTTGCCTACAGACTGGCATGGGGAGAGGAAGGATCAGGAAGGAAAGCAAGACTTTGAGGTTCCTTTGCCCTGTTGTTGTTAAGATTTACAAGGCTCAAATCCTCTAAGAAAATAATTTGACTTAGGAAAGTAGGATAATAAAGACTGTGTGGGTGGTAAGAGTTTCAGCTTCTTTAGAAGGGATGAAAGTTGGCCCAGGATGTTGGGATAGGAGAGAGTGGCGTAGCTGTTGAGGGAAGAGTCCAGGTGAAGCAAAGGTGTGTGAAAGGGTAAGGAAAACAAAGCTGAGACACATGCTGGACAGATCTTGCACTGATTTACAATGATAAAAAGGCTCTTTTAGCAAAGTGTTTTCAAGTTCTGGCCTCTGCTTGTGTAACCTAAATTCAATTCCTCTCTGAATTCTTTTGAGATGTAACTGCAACTAAACTTGTTTCCATAGTGTTCTACTTCCATATGCTGTGTATAGTTTATTACTGAGGTTTATAACATTTCATTTGTAAAATTACAGGTTGATTAGCATTGATATCAGCATTGCTAATGCAGTAGTGAAAATCAAAACAGCCTCACTTGTACATGAGACCCGACTTGTTTGGCCTATGGGTCTCACTGAGGCAAACTCAGTGAAGATTAAAAAAAATTCTAATTAATGATCGAGCACTCTGGACAAGATCTGTGCATCCTCTTTCACAAAGTCTTGTTTGATGCCCTGAATTTACCAGCACTTCAGAACACATAGCTGGGAAATGCTGCTTGCTGCGTGCTCCCAAAAGCCTGATGTAAAAGTCTTCTCACTACACACAATTTAGCATATATGGAAATTTTCACTTAAACAGAGTAAAAGGGTTGATCTAGGAAGGCATGCAGCCATGTACAGAAGCAGGTCAAGTTGTAATACTGTCTATAAATCTTATATTTGAGAAAATGGAAGCACTCAAGCACTGTGTAATTAGAAGTTCACGTGAAAAAAAAACAAAGGTTCAAAGGAGAAGGAAGAGTTACTTGCCCCAAAACCATGGAATGTTGCTGCTTTGGCAACATCCCTGGATGAACGAGTCAAAGTTTGTAGGGAGAGAAAATGTTTTTAGAAGTGGGAAACCAGACAGGCTTTCAGATGGGTAATCTCTTATATATATATGACATGGAAACAGAAAACTTTAAACACAGGCTGAGAACAACTACCCTGAACAAAACTATAAACTTTTATAGAATAATGTGATAAAGTTGTTGTAGCCAATGTGAAGAAGAAAAGTTGTGAATTTATTACTTGTCAAAAATGGTGGTATGTGAGGAATGGAATGTGAGAAAAATAGATTGGGTTTCTACAAAAGCCATGATTTCTAATATTTAGTAATTTTAGTTCCCAAGACCATCTTTTGGAGGCATTTTATAAACAGGAGGGATGTCTCCCTTGGTGTAGAGAGCAGGGAAGATGGTGCCCAAGAACCCATACCGTGAGAAATATTTTCCTTCTGATTAACTGGGTATTTTGATCCTTTGTCTGTTGTCTGGGTGTGTTCTTTTTGGTGTGCAGTGGCACCTTAACTTCAGCTATATGGTTCACATGTGGGCATCTGGTGCGCTGGATCTTCCTGCAAATAGAGGAGCTGGAGATTTTGATGGTACTGTTACAGGAGCATAAATTCTAATTGGACATGGTAGTATAGTGGCAGTTTCTATGCTGGTTTATCCATGCTGGTCATAAGGAGAAGCATGATGTCCTAATGATGATTTTAGGCAGGTGGGACAGATGTCCAAAGATTTTTTCCTATAAAAATTCATAAACAACATTATCCATTCCTAGCAGGCCTACCTTCCTCACACCCTTCTGTTGCAAGGGCTGGACCAGTGTTTCCCACATCACTTTTCTTTCTTTCTTTTCCATTAAAGAGTCAGAGAGGAACCAAATGTTGAGTAGAGCCATGCCCAGTTTTTTAGATAAGTCACTCCAAAAGACACCACTGCCTTAAAGCTCTGCCTCCCTAAGTTGCTTGTACCACAACTGTTCTCTTCCACGCAGGTGAGCTGTTGAGGTAGAGAGCAGAAGCTGTACCTCATGCTCATGTTTTCAAAATGGCACCGAATTACAATTCTGCTGAAAAACCTAAGATTGCATTATTCTAACAAATAAAATACAATTTTTTCCCCCAGGAATAAGCTAAGCAAAAATAAGATGATACAGCACAAGAAAACATTCAAGAAGCATACAGCTGAGTACTGCTTAAAATTCAGGGTCATGTTCTGCCCTCAGGTATACCAGATCACAAAGCTTGTGGACAACATCATACAAATATGTATATTTATCTCAGGCCATAAATTTTCTTTTAATTTGGACGTACTTAATTTTCCTGCAGTCTGACTGTCTACCCCTTTGAAGTCCTCTGTAAATTCCAGATCTGCCCTGCTGCTATTTTCCAGTAAAGAAGCACATGAAATTGGGAAGAGAATTTGTTTAGTAGAAGATTTTTTTTTTTCAGGAAACTCATCCAGAGGTCTAAGGCAAGAAAACCACTGGGTCAGTTTTTGCATACCTGTTTGGAAGCATGAAACACAAGAAAGAATGATTGGAGGGGTCCCTTGTCTAACAGCCAGAGTCTATAACTAACTTATAAGGATATTAAGTAAATTTTCCAAGAGCTTAGGCAAATTACAGGTCAACTCCCATTTTTATAACTGACTACTGAGTCTGAATGTCAGTAGTATGAAATAATTTCAGTGTTTCTCCTTGTATCTGAGTGTACATTTGGAACTAACAGAAAGCTACAAAAGGTAGTATCTGCAGCAGCACCAGAGACCTCCTATGTTACCTTCTTTCAAACCCCTTTCCCAACCTATGCTTGACAAAGAATGATGTCGTTGAATCAGCACGGTGAAAGAATTGCATGAAAGTCAGAAGAAAAATGGAGGATTCCTTTCTAGAAGCCATGGACATTCATAAACATCAGGAACAGACAGAGGATATATGGGAATCAATTCAGCAGAAGTTTCATTTTCATCTGCTTGTAGGTGTTTTTGGACCGTAGGAGGAATATGTAATAATGGTTTTATAATCACAAGAAATTTGGCTGTAGGATGAAGTAATGATAGAGCAATTTATTTCTGGTTTTACTCAGATTATTCACTAGTGTAAGCAATATGTTTGCATGGACAGTGAAAATAGAAAGCTTATTTTTGCCATTTTTAGTCAAGGATAACTAAATGTATACAATGTGCAATGTCAAAAATAGCCTCACAGTGTGCATCGTACTTAAAATAGTTACTATTTCTGTCTCACTTGCATGATTTCATTAGCACATTTATGTACAGGGCCTAAGTGACAGAAGAGTAGCAGTTCTTATAGGAACCATTTTGATAGGACATTTAATTTCTAAAAAAAATTTTGAAAAGAGATACTATTGGAGAGATTAATGTGTACTGAAAAATTACTTGTGATGCAATGATTTTTTTATCATTCTTTAGCCATTTTAGCTTAAAGGTATATTTTCTAAAATACAAAAAAAAACCACCCCAAAACCTAAACTGAGCTTTATCGAACTCAGAAATAAGAAATTATTGTAGTTTGGTCTTCTCCTACAATGAGAAATCAAAACAGAGATGTAACTGATCTTAAGGAATTTTATTAAACCAAAAAACAGAATGTGATTTTTGAAGGCAATAAATGATAAGACTGCCAAAGACACACAATGCAAGTAGACTTCTGCCAGCTGTAACTGAGGAGGATGCATCCTAATCTTGTAGGGGTTGTGTTCAATGTTGGAACAAAAAGCCCTGCCAAAATGCTCAGTAAGTTTGGGGGACCTGCTCTGGAAAATTTTAAATGAACTGTCACTAGCCAGTTAATGCCTGACTTCTGATTTTTTGCTCATGAATGTAAAAGACAAAAATGTGTTAAGAGACATGTTCCAAGGGTCAGAGATCAAGGGAAGCTGCAGCTGGCTCATTTCCAAGGAGGCAGCCTGACAAGGGTCAGAAAGGTATGACATAGGGAATGGGTGAACACTGATGAAATTACCAGTGGTTTGACAAAATGCCAGACTCACAGAGAGATGGTGCTTTCATATTCAGAAAGATATGTTATTTAGGGCTGTGCTATTTGAAAAACTAAACAAAACCCTTACTGCATTTAGCCCCTCAAGGACTAAAACTCCAGTGATTAACAAATTCCATTCAAAGTTCTTTTTCTTGCTTGTCAGCCTGGACATTTGTAAGGAAACTCAGAAAGGGCAGAGCATGATGTGGATTCTTGGGGGTTGTGTGGAAGTGAGGAATTACTTGGTGAGCAGAGAGGCTGTTTCCGGTGTTGGTCTGCAGGAAAGCATAAGTAGATACAGTGTGTCAGAGTTTTTTCTAGAGATAAAGGTTTTGGAACCAGCAAGGGATGGGAAATCATATTAAACACTCTACATGCTCTGAATTAGTTACCTTTTTGGATATATTGTCATCTTTTTGAGCTCTGGCCCAGAAAGAGTTAGTCTAGAACATCATCCTTTCAGTGGGAATTTTATGCTCCTTCCAACATGAGTGAGTCACCATTGCCTGGCTAACAGGCAATGACATTTGTTGATAAGACAGTGCATGTAGAATGAGAGGCGTTGCAAACGAAATTGTGTCAAGCAGAGGTCTCACCAGAACCACAGAGTCTTAGAAGGTAGGTGAGCCTACAAGGGTCCTCTGCAGCTGAAAGAGAGGTACAGGCAAACATAGAACTTGTCTTACTCAGCTGGCTTAATATCTGGGTCACCCTCTGAAGATGCCTCTACTGACTCCATAAAGATCCCAGGGAGACTCCTAAATTAGGTCCCTGAACTGCCTAAATGTCTGTGTGATCAACTGAACCATCTCTATGACTTCAGGTTAACTTTGCATCTGTTCCTAGTACAGAGCTTTTGTTTAACCTCATACATATGATAATAACCTTCTGAGTAAAACTTCAGAAACATTTTTTGAGGATTAACCTTCTCTTTGCATCCTCTGCTCAGTTCAGAAAATTTGGAGATAGCTTTCTTTAGGCTTTTTATTTAAACTTAGGGAAATGGTATTGGCTTTTGATAAAATCAAAATATCTCTGTCATCCTCTATCAATCACTGTAAGTTTCTTAATGAAGAGATTTGTTTTGTTGTTATGGCAGCTGGGCACAGGCTGAGAATAATTCAGAGGCATTTCAGAGATTTCTGATTAACTGCATGAAGTGACACTGTTTTTAGATGACTTTTTATTTTCTCCTGGTCTTCCCATCTTCTTCTGGTGTTTGGAAATTATTTTCTATTTTTGTAAGTCACTGGACATTAATCTCATTGCATTTCTGCTAAAGTCAATCCAGGAACATTATGGTTCTTCAGAAAAATATAAATGACACAATCCACCCACAAGCATTTCTTTATGCAAAGTATGTGCTTCCTTACCTAGTGACTTGGTGGCTAGTAAAAAATTTTAGTATTTATTTATGAATTTTATGAATATTTATAAATTGAATAAGGCTCAACTACAAAAACGTAGAAAGGTCAATACAAAGCATATTATGATGTCTCATTTTAATAAGAGTCCCATCCTTAACTTAAATTGTTGAAATTCTGATCAAAATTTACTCATCCTATTTTCTTGCTTCAACTGGCAATGGTACCTATATTTATATTTTTTCTACAGTAAAAATGCTCAAATGCCGTAATTATTTGGGGGTATGGGCTTTTTATATCTTGTAGGTTCTTCAACATTATGAAAAGATTCAGCCTCTAAAACTTATGACAGCACACATTTTTTTTCCAAAAAGTGTGGTATGATTATATAGTCATAGTATTGAATGTTCTTTTGTTCCTACCTCAGCTAGAGTAATTATTTTTAATATGAAGTGATATGGTGACAATACTACTTCACATAGTAATTCAGCTTTCTTTAGGCCTGAAAGAATATGATTCTTTGTTTGTTATAAACAATTACATTTCAAATTCATAATATTCAGTTTCAAGTAAGAGTAATTTTCAGAATGGTATAATGTAGAAGCATGAGTAATCACGCCTATCTTTCATGTGAGCACTTGAAGTGACACTGATTGCAGTGGCATTCTGTATCCCATCTTCCCTAAATAAAATGAAACAAGCTACATTTCACTGTGATTCATAGGGGTTTGGGGACTGGGATGCCTATCTCAAACTCACACACCTTGCCAAGGTTGTCATCATGGTGCTTAATAGGGGAATTCAATACTTTGGTGAACTAAATCTCTGTTGCATGCTTGTCTCTTTCTATTGACAGTAAATAAAGCATTGAACAGCTACATTCCTACGTGGAAATCTCAGCTGTCCACCTGAATTTGGGCTGACTTAAACATGCAGATAATGTATCTTTTCCCCTTAAGGTATTTTGCAACTGTACAAAATAAAACTTCTCATTTAAATGCTGCTCTGAGAATATAGAGTATTTCTAATAAAAAACCCAAAGGCTTGTCAGAGGAAATATTAACAGTTTGGGAAGTATGCAAAATACCATAAAAAACCCTTATACTAAAATGGAGACTACTTGCCATCCACTTCTGGAGTTTGTAGATCAAAAAATGAAAGGACACTTTCTAAGTGCAATCTGTCTTCCATAGCTTAATCCAGGAATGATCTCTATTTAAAGCCATTAGCAGATTGGACTCTATTATAGAATAGTAGAATAGTAAAGGCCCTCTAGGCCATTTTTTTCATGAAGCAGCAAGAAAGTTGGATCATCATAAAGCCTAGATGGCAGTCTAGATTCATAAGATGTTTTTCACACAGGGTTTTCAGCAGGATTGACAAAGATGGTAATTTCCTTAATTTTCTGTTTAATTAAGATTTTCCATATCACATTTACTGCCATTGCTCCCAACTCTTTCAACTTTCTTTCCCTGTCCTTTTTCCAGAAAATTATTTTCTAGATCTCTTGAAAGGAGAGGGGCATAATGTAGGCAGCACTGTACACAACACAATCTCACCAACTGCCTTCTTTAAATATATTCATTTTGTGGTATCCTATATGTGACAGAGCAGCCCCAATACTGGGGACAGGCAGGGATTTAGTGCTGAAGTTTCTCCTTGGCCCTTTAATTCCATAGGGTGAATGCACTCTATAAGTTTAACCCCAGAATGTGAGTTCCTGTGTAGGTACATCATTGCTTTCAGTGAAGTCATTAGGACACTTACATGCAGCAAGGCCTACAGCCATCATTCTGATATCTTGTAAGTCAGCATAAATCAGATTGAATTCTGGTTTCCTATTGCCCGGTGTCATTACCAGGGTAACGGGAGAAGGAAAAAAGAAAAAAAAAGTCCCCAAAAGAAGAATTATTATAAATCTGCCCTCTGTAATGCTATTCAAAGGGTTCAGTTATTTGAGAAAAGTTGCCTGGATAAAAATAGATTCCTCATTGATAGTCAGATCATTGAGACTCCATAAAAGGATATGCTATTGAAAAAGTTCCTTCAAGCTGGCTTTGTTTGGTATCTGACTGAATTGTGGGAGCCTTGAAGCTACCAGCAGCTTCCTGCCTGCCACTCCTGGAAATCCTTTAGATAGTACAAGCAATAAACACTACCCAGTGGGAAACTGCAGAGTAATGTTTTACACTGATTACATGCTAACAGCAGGGAGAAGCTTGATGTGGACTTTCAGAAGCCAAATATATGAGCTGAATACCCTTTTCTTATAACAAATAACTTATCAAATCTAGGACACTACACTATCCTCTCAGATAAAAAGGGCTTAAAATTACATTCACGCTCCCCTTAAGTCAGTGACAGTGATATGGCTCTGAAAAGCATGAAATTATTCCTGATTCTCCAGTAAGTCAAACTATAACCATTAAGGTTGACTGAAAAAAAAAGAGCAATGGGATTTGTATCTTAAATTTCATGTTTACCAGGCAGTACAACTGATTGAAATTTATTTTTTCTTCTTGTTGAATAAAATAATTGTCATACATGTATTTTAGAATATACATTTTTTAAATTATTTAAAAAAACCCCAAACCCATGGAAACAAAATAAACACAAATTAGAAAAAAACCCCATAATAAACAAATACAACAAAATAAAGAAATAAAGTGTGAATTTAACACACTTGACAAGAGAAAAAAGTGAATTGAATTCTGATTGAAAGGTGTGGTTTGGTGACTTACTAAATCTCCCTATAGCTCTGGGCATTGTCACAAGAGGAGATGCTCTTGCTCCATAAGGAATAGATAGTTTCACAGAATATTCTTAATGTTATGTTATATTTACATGAATGAAAACTTCAAGATTTGGTAACTAATAATACTTAGTATTTTTAAGAATCAATGTGCATAGACTTTATATCGAGGCTAGTGACTTAATAGTTATATGTGGGTTTCATTTTTGCTTATATCATTCATTACCTTATATTGCATTTAGTAACAGCAATGGTATCTCAACTGCCTTTCTGTGTGGAAAATCTACTAGACGACCTTTTTGTGAATTTGGCAGGTTTTGGGGGTTTTTTTTCCAAGTTTCTGGTGTGCTTTTCATTGGTGCTCTTTTATAGTTTTCTCTCTGCTTTGGACACTGCGTGCCTTTCCATTGCTTTTCCATTTAATAGTTCTAGCTCCAATTCTCCTGCCAAGTCTGTTAGAAGGAAAGGGGCTGGGTTTAATTTTCCCAATGAAGGAATCATCTTGAGCCCTGGAAAAACCTTCCAAAACTAAGCTATGGGGGAGGCTGCAGTGCTCCCACTGATACAGGAACTACCTTTGATGGATGTTTCAGGACAGGCTGCCCTTAGGAGCTATTCTTACCCACAAGCATCAAGTACAAGAGACTGAGAAAATATTTGAAAAGAAAGAATAAGCTATTGAAAACCACTACAACAATGCTTCATAAGATCTGATGAGTACTCTCTTCAGTCCTCTTTTAGTGCTGCGTTGCTAACAAAACTATGTGTGAAGTCAGCTGCTCCCCTCATCCACTTCATATCACTGTGAGCTGCTGAAACACAATAATTCAGCAGCTCCATCATCTGGCTGTATAAAGCTTTGGTGAAGCTACTTAAAGTGGGTCCACTTCTGATGCCAAAAGCAGAGGGTATCAGCTGAACCAGCTCAGGCGTTTTCAAACGCCTCTGAGAATGGCTGTTCCACAATGTTCATGGGTTCCAGGTTTTAGAGGGACTTGGACAAACTTGAGGAGAGGGTCTGTGAGAACCAATGTTCAACAAGCCCAAGTGCAGGGTGCTGCACTTGAGTTGGGGCTTCCTCAGATAGGAGTACAGGTGAGGAGAAGTCATTAAGACTAGCCCTGCAGAGAAGGAATCCCCATGGATGAAAAGCAGGAGACAGGAGAGAAGGGGCTCAGTGGGGCTGGGCAGGGTGGAGCTGGTGGCAGAGGCAGTGGGAGAAGGAGTGCCAAGGACCTGGGAGCATGTAGGAGAGGAGGTGAAGGATCTGAGTGGCACTGTGTCCTCCCTGGGCTGGACACCCTCTGGCCCAGGAGCTGGCATTTCTGCCCTGGCCATTGTCCAGCTGAGCCTCCACCACATACCCTGGCACTCACCCCTGCCCAGCCTGCACTACCACAGCCCTGCCTGCTTTGCAATGCTTTGGTGATCATCCCATTGTGATCTGTCCCCTCTGCTGTCGCTGGGGATAGAATCCTAGCAAAGACCTCCTCACCTCTCTCCTTCCTTCTACATTTACTTCTTTATACTATTCCCTTTTTTTTCTCCACTTTTGTCCGTCCATTCTCCCATTTCCTTTCTTCCCCCTTTTTTAAGGCCCAGTTGCCTCTTGGGAGACAGTCTCTTGGGAAAGAGTCTCTTGCGATGTAGTCCTGAAGGATAAAGTAGTCCATGAAGGCTGGGCATTCTTCAGGAAGAAAATCAGTTTCTGGGTAAAAAACACCTGCAGGGCCAGGCTCAGACAGGGGTGGTGCATGGAATTACATTCAACTGGCACTGTGTCACCAGTGGTGTTCTTCCCAAGGCTCAGTGTCGGGGCCAGTCCTGTTTACTCCCCCTCCAGCAAGTTCATGGAGAGAACTGGAAGGGTAAGAGTGAGAAAACTCTTGGGCAGGGATAAAGACAGTTCAATAGGGAAAACAAAAGCTGTGCAAACAAGCAAAGCAAAACAAGGAATTCATTCACCCCATTCCATGGACAGGCAGGTGTTCAGCAATCCCCAGGAGAGCAGGTTCCCATCACATGTAGTGGTTACTTGGGAAGACAAACACCATCGCTCCAAATTTTCTCCCCCTTCCTCCTTCTTTCTCCCACTTTATATTCTGAGCATGGTGTCATATGGTCTGGAACACCCCTTGGATCTGATTGTGTCACCTGTCCTGGCTGTGTCGTCTCCATGCACCCCCAGCTCCCTCACCAGTGTGGCAGTACAAAAAGCAGAAAAGGCCCTGGCTGTGTGCAAGCCCTGCTCAGCAATAACAGAAGAATCTCTGTAACATCAACCCTGTGTTCAGCACAAATCTGATACACAGACCCATATCAGCCACTGTGAAGACAATTAATTCCATCCCAACCAAAACCAGCACAAGGTGCATCTAAAATGTCTTCTTTAGGGAACCACAGAGGGTTTTTTTAGGTTAGAAGCAGCAGTCCCTGAGAAACCTGCAGTTCATGACTCTCTGGCACATTTTGTTCAGACATTTTCTATGATATTCCACACTGCAGAAGATAAAAAAAAGATTGATGAGAAATTGACTGAATGGCACAACAGTGAACCATTACCTCTAAATCGAGGTTTTCCCTATCTCCAAAAAATACTTAAATAGGAAACAATCTCTGTCCACACAGAGTGCTGAAGCAGACCTTGCATTGGGACCATTTCTTGCTATGAAGGTAAAGAAACTGGGGCAAGAGTCTCGCGTGGGGTGGCTGGAAGTGAAGCTGCTAGTTAGAAGGCAAATGACCTCATTAAGGAGTTTAAAAAAAATGCAAAAAGATGCTCAGTTCAAGTAGCAACGATAAAGGAGAAAAATGTAATATCAAGAAATCTTCAAATAAGCAAAGAACAAGAATTATTATTTTGGAATGAAAATGGCTTTGCCACTTACCTTTCCATACAACAAATGCCAAGACTCCTCATTATTCTGTTTCTTTTGGAGCCAAGAGCAGCAAAACCAACATGTTCTTTTCAGTACAGTCCCCAAGGGATAATTGAAATATAATTGCATTTTTTATGAGGTATATAGATTTAAACTTTATTTTGTTTTTAGATACTTATACTTTCTAAGAAGATGAAGAAGTAGTAAAGTAGCTAGTAAAGTTACTCAGGTTTATCCTTTTAAATTACTTTTACAGACTTCAATGGAAAAAGTCTTTTTACTCTTTTCCCCTGATATATAGTAATAATGAAAAAAAATCACTCTTTTTTAAAAAGTTTTTTTAATTCTTATTTTTTAGGAACTACTGAGACTGTCAGTTCTGATTATGGATAATTATGGAGCTGGCACAGACATTCAAGGATAATTCAACAATGGGCTGAGCAAAATATAAGCAGAGAAGCTCATTTGTGTTAGCTACATTTTCTCATCATTGGAGAAGATACAAAAATGGTAGAGGAAAAGTCATTCCTACTTTCCAAACTAGCTCCCGCATAAGGATTTTGACTGTCTAAAATATTGGGTGCCTGTGTAGTCAAGGAAGCACTTGAACAAATCAGTCAATAGATATTGGCACAGACCCTTCAGACAGGATGGCTGACTTGTTCCCTGGAGTTGCCAACTGCCCTTGAGTCCCTGGGCAGGGTGGGCCAAGGCACTCTGTCCAACCAAGGTGATAGAGATTGTGTAGGGTGAAATCCATCCTTAGTCACTCAGGACAACCAGGTTTTCCAAAGTGCAGAAGGAGTCTCCTTATTTTATTTATTGCTTCATGTTGGATAAATTAAATGAATGTCAAGGACTTGTTTTTTAATTCAAATATTTCTTCATTTGCTGACATCTGTTATTATCTCTAGTCAGTTATTATAAAAAAATTAGGAAATAAAACCTTCAGCTTTCCTTATCTGACAAAGGGCAGAACATTTCTAATTAATCAATCTTCATCATCCACTTTATTTAGCATCACACTAGCACAGGACATTGACATTCTCTGTTTCAAAGACTGAAGTTCCTCATCACCTGTGTAAAAGGAAGAATAAGGTATTTTTCTTTTTCATCTTTGACAGTTTAAATTAAACTGTGTCTCTGGCTTTCTCACAGACAAGGTTCTTTTAAGACAGCAGATAAGGGCCAGTGTTTGAAGAACATTAATTATAGGTTTAGATGATAAAAACTGGCTGCAGTAGGCTAATTTTTACAAAAGACCTTATCCTGTCATGTTCTTGGGAAAAGAAAAAAAGAAACAAGAAAAAACCAAAAAGCCTCAGCAGCCCAGACTGAAAAAATCACATGCAATGCATACAGGAAACTATCCTCTCACCTTTGCTCAAAGCTCATTTTATTGGCAAATTTGAAATGGCAAAAATTACTTGACTTCTGCTTAGATGAACATCTGATTTTTTTTTCCTAAGTACAATAATCATCAAGTCCAACTTCCTGACCACTTCAAGGCTGACCAAAAATCAAAGCATGTTACTAAGGGCATTGTCCACGTGCGTCTTAAACATTTATATGCTTAGGACTTTCAGAGTAAGAGTTTGTTTCCTGTGCATACTATAATAGACTAAGACAAAAGTAAACACAAGTGCAAGAAAAGAAAACTTTTCTTGGGTTTTTATCTTTCATTTCCAATTTTTGGTCAAACAGCTCATTCTGGATGATTTCTTTCCTAATGCAATGCTGTATAACCTTGTCCATGGATTCTTGCCTGCAGATGTTGCCTCTATATAATAGAGTGTCAGATATGATAAACTTCAAGGTTCTTCTTTCACTTGAGAAGAGCACTGTAAGCCACTCAATTTCCCCTGTTTTTCTCTGCTGAATGCCATTTTAGTGTAATCCTGTTTAAAACATGCATGGAAGATAGTAGAGATAAACAGAGATTTGGACCAAACAACATAAATTATTAAAAGCACAGAAAATCTCTGCATGAATCCAATCTAAAAAGTATCATTTAAGTAAAGAAGAAATCCATTTCTCAGAACAAATAAATTGTATAGGAAGTGTTGCAATTACTCTCTCCTGATACATGAAGAACTGGTGAATTCCAGCAAGGTCAGAAAGCATGACATTTAAAACTGTTTTTTTTTTTCCCAGAATAATCAATAGGAGAAATTAATCTTCTATGCCTCCCTCTTGATGTATATGAGTTAGTGCATTTTAGAAAAGGACAAAATATACACACAGATATCAAAAAACGACATTTCAGAGTCAAAAGCCTGGATTGTGTGCCCTTAGTGCACAGAGTCAACACTGGGTATCAATTAAAAAATTAGCTGGGGGAAAGCTGCTGTATAACTGGCCGTTTAGGGGATTCAGGAGTAGAGTAGAAATTGTAATACTTTGCTGCCATTCTGGCCCAGAATATAAATTTTAATGCATAAAGTGAACTGTTGTAGCCCAAAGGGAGATGCACTGCTGACAAAAAGTCAGAGGTATACCTGAATTGATGGCATTTCATTCAGAGAGGCAAGGCTTACTTTTGCAGAGATTTTTCAAAGCCTAGATCTTCCACATCCTGATCTTTTTGTAGAGGTCCAGAGTTTCTTTTGAAAAGCTTGTCAGACTCAGCAGGGTTTCCTCTGATTCACACTGGTAGGAGCAAAATGCAAACAGACCAAGGACTGCCATCAGATGTTTTTTACACAAATGACTCTGTCAGATTTCAGGGTTAACTCAGGTTCCCACAGCTCCTCATTGCTTTTGGCTGTAGGAACCTACCTGACAGCTGAGCTTCCAAAGCAGAGTACCAGAGTACCTGGGCCTTGGGACCCAGTGAAGTTTCCAGACTTACTTCACAAGGTCTAATAGTCTCATTACAAATGTAACAAACTAAAAAATGGAAAAAACCAAACTCCCATCCCCCAAAACCAAACTGAAAACCACCCCTAATTAATAATTATAATAAAACATCCTATGCTGGTATAGCTTATTCCTAGAAGACACTGTAATTTACTGCATAAATGCAGTTTATTAAAATCCATACAGCATTATTTGTGGGTTTTCACAAATTTATGGGATGAAAATGCTGACTTAGAGCAGCTTTATATTATACAGTGGATAGGTATACTGGTTTGATTACACTTCTATCTAGTTTAAAGGAGATTTCTGAGATTTTTTAGGAACAACCACATAATAAGTTGTAATGGTCATGCAAAGACTATAAGGATCCAGATATGTTTGGATTATAACTCATGACCAATTAAAGTGGTTAGTAAATTTCCCTTACAGGAAATGCTTACATTCTGGAGGAAAAGATATTTTGGAAAAATTTGAATGACTATGGTAGAAACAGGTTTTGATGGTATTTTTGTTGTTGTCCTATGAGTTTCTTTTGTTTCCAGAGAAAGTACTTGGAGATAGAGGGGTAGATGTTGAATTTATAATGATTGGTGTTTTGGGAATTTATCAGCTTTTTCTTTTCCTTTTTTCTTTTTTTTTTTTTCTTCCCTTGACATTTAGAAGAAGCTAAGCCAGTGCAAGGCTTGGTTTCTATGTGGCGAATTTCACAGCTTCTTAAGTGCTTCCCTCTTTTCCTTGAGACATCTGTGTGTTTTCCAGAGAAAGGGAAAGCTTTGCTTTTTTCTTCCTTCATTCATACATAATGGTGTTTGTGAAAGGAGACTTGGTTAACGAGAGCTGCAATGTGAAAATGTTCTCTGCAATGTCATACTTGGACATATGTTTCTACTCACTGAGAAAAAAAATAAGGAAAAAAGGAAAAAAAGAGACCATAATGAAGAAAACAAGTACTAGCAAAACTGAGGTGTTTCCAGATGTTTCCAAAATTAAAATATTGTTACTTGTTCAACATGGGCAATGATCGCACTGAAAAAGACTAAGCTGTTCCTTGCTCAGATTAGTCTAAAATTACTATGAACACATCTAAAGCAAGCTTTCATCCTCACCCAAGGATATTATATGCAATTATGTTATTTGACTGAATTATGGACTCTAAATCTGTGAGGTTTATTCATAAAAAGTACTTTAATGGGTATGAAAAGAGATGGAACTTGTAACGTTATTACGAAACTATTTTAGAAAATATGAATTAGTGAATTTTGCTCATGCCAAGATTTTATTTTACTGACTCACTTCTATACTGCTGCAGAATACAGTGACAATTCAAAAAGTAGGAAAAATAAAAAAGGTTTGGTTGAATTAGACAGAAGTCTTTGAAAATATATAATTAATAGTTCAGAATAGTGAAATAAATAATGTTTCCAAAAAGTTACATGTATCCTCTCACATGCATATTTCATGTAAAGATTTAACATTTCTTGTTAAAAAAAACTATGTTTAATATCTCTTGCCCAGACATTCATGCAAGTAGAAAGTGTTGAAATTGAACCCACCCTTTGTTTTCACATTTTCAGCTTTTATTGGTATTAAATTTTGTCATTCTGAACATATTCTTTTCAAATTGGAACATTTATGCATAACTTTTTTATAGTTCATGCCAAATTTTGGCTACAGATGCTGTAATTTGATATACTCTAAGCACAAACACTTGTGTTTCCATAGTACTTTCAGTAATTCTGTATATTAAAAATATTCAGGCAAAAAAATAAAGAAATACTGTCTAAAAATTGTTTTGAAAATTATATTGGTCATTGGACAGACATCCTGTGCACATTTATTTAATTTAACAATGTTCTGTGAGTCTGTAATCTGCATGGATCTCTAGAATAAATCATGCTTTTTCTGTCCTTTCAGAACCTTCTTGTAAAGGTGACCAAATTATATTGAATTTTGAATTTTGTTTCCAGAAATTCTGGCTAGTTTTTCTCCCATCGGGAAATGTGAACAGAACATCAGTATGAATCTAGCATACATATGTTACTCATATGAATACATTTTCATATTATAGGATTTTACAATTGAGAAATACAGTTTTCAAAATGTTTGCCAAACTTTGACTGTTTCCATTACAACTTAGGAGCAGATGTGACATTATTGACACAAGTTTGAATGCTGTGTCTGTGGTGGGCTGACCCCAGCTGTCAACTCAGACTCCATTCAGTCACTCACTCCTTCTCAAGCAGGGTGAGGGAGGATAAAAGTGAGAAAACACTCTTGGGTTGAGATAAACACTCTAGTAAGCAAAGGGGAGGGGTGGGGGGGAGAAGAAAAGAAAAGAAGTCATGCTAAAAACCATCCATATCCAACATCAAAGCAATGCCCTGACAGTCCCCTGGCAATGGTTATTCCCTCTCCATTTTATTGCTGAGCATGTTATTGGCTATGGGAAGCATCCCTTTGGTCAGCTGGGGTCAGCTCTCCTGACTGACCAAATCTCCCTGACTCTGGCTGTCAATCTCTTGCTCACCTCAGCCTCCTCTCTGGGACAGCACAGTGAGAAACAGGGATGGCCTTGACAGTAAACAGCTAAAATACGGATGTGGTATCAGCACTTTCTTGGTCACCAGTCAAACAACATACAGCTGTGAAGAAAATTAGCTCCATCCCAACCAGACTCGGTGCAGTGTGGATGTAGAGAACACATTTCAGGCATTTGCATGATTGCAGACCCAATCCTTTAGAAAAATTAATGATTATTTATTTATCTAATTCTTTGTTTGTAATGGCCTGATCATGTACCTGGCTTAGTTAATATGCCATCTTTTAGAATGTTTGCTGCTCTCTCATTGATTCTAGCAGGAGTCAGAACAGATCTGACCATCGTCAGTGTCCTTTACAAAAAACAGAGGCCAAGAGAGCTGTCATTCAAAAAATGGGTGGAAGGAGAAGTCAAGGACCATCTCCTGAATAATTTGATCTCCTCCTCCCCTTGAAAGGAGAAAACAGTGACACCAAGTAGTACACCTGTCAAACAGTCTAAAGAGCTGAAGAAGATGGGTCAAATTCCTCTTTTCCCATTAAAACAAAGTTATTTTGAAGCCTCAAATGCAAAGCCCAGGAGTGAAAACAACAGGGTGGCTTAGTGTGTAGGGTGTTCACCTGAAGAAGAAAGTTTGGCTCTACATAACTCAGTGTTAGCAGTCTGCTGATTGAAAAAATAGAGGTGGTATTACTTATGGACTAAATAACTTTGTGATCTTTCAATTTTTTTTTTAATTTCACCTTATGTTTTCTACTGTCTTTCTCATCCTTTAGTCTTCTTCTAGTCTTTATAGGAATCTAAAATCACTCATTGTGACTCTGTTCTTTGGATTCAAGATCTTATACGAAATGCATAGCATAAAATTGAATTAGAAGATTAACTGATTGTAATAGAAGATTTGCAATTACAGAGTCTGACCTTTGTAACACAGCCCATAACATTTTGAATTAATTCCTACTGGAGCACATCTTTTAGATAAACATGAAGGCAGTCTTAATTTTAAAAGCAGCCAGTGATGAAGATTTTACCATAGTTTTTTCTCTCAGGTAAAAATTACATTTTAATTCTAATAATTCTGTCAGTTTTGAGTTTAATAATGACATTGTAATACCCGTCAATCTCTGCATTTTTCTTTATTATGGTCAGTAGAAGAATGTATTTGTAAGAAATCTATTTTGTAATGCAAATAGACAATATGCTCTACAGGAGGACACTGAATTTCAGCTTTTGCTCTGATCCTCTCCTTGTGCCTCTCAAAATGTCACTAGCTCACAACTTATCACATCAATTGCTTCAGGACTGGAACTTTCCATGCTTAGGGCTGAGCTCCACTGCACACACAGTCCCTGCCAAGCCCATCATGGAGAATCACTGTAAGCAGACAGGAGGAGCCATTTCCTGCTGGCAGATTGATACCATCCTCCCCAAGGATGGAGGCTGAGCCATGGAGCTTTGACACAGGAGTGCCATAGACTGAGCACCTGCAGGCATAAGTAAACTGGTTACTGGGTACATCTCTTCCATGCTTGAGCTTAAAAACTTACACCTGGAAAACTGTAATGTGAATTGGATCTCAATCTTTCACTCCAGAAGAGCAATGTTTGTTTCCAAAACGGATTCATATGTTATTTTGGTAGCATATGGTCTTGTTTTATGATGTATGTTGGCATTTCTTGGGATGGGAAATGCAATACAAACATGACTGATCAGGAAAATTGTTCATCAAAGAGAGAAAATAGAAGAAGCAAGAATTTGTGTATTTAACTCCATGTATGAACTTGCCAGGTACTTACTGAAGAGCACATTACTTCACTTAGTTTAGGCGGCCAGTGTCAAGCTCTCAGGTTTTCAGTATTTGATATTCTTCTCTAAAAACTACCTTGTAGGTTTTCTTTTTTACTTTTTTTAGTTAGTTCTGGAAAGAAAAATGATATTAATTACTTTTCTTCAGCTGTCCCTTTTTTCTATTACACATTGTGGAAGTGGAAGTGTTAAGGAATGATTACATCAAACTTTAGTAAGAATCTTTGTGAGGGTTTTTGTTACCATTGGGAATCTTGTATTAAAAGAAAAAAAAAAAAAGTTCAGTAAGTTAAGAGTTCACCTGTCTAATGCTAGCCCAGACTTTTGGCTGGTTGGGAAATTGCTGGACTATGTCTGTCCCTGGTAGATAGACATCTATTTCATATGGAACAGTTAAAATTGTGCTCCCTGGGACACATCAATCACCAGTCATTCAGATCATATCATGCATCTTTCAGCAAGTCGTATAATGGAAAATTCCATAGAACTGATGAAAGCTAAGCTAAAAATCTGCTTCAAGTAAGTGCTTTAGTTTCCAGGAGTTTATATTCCTAAACTATTTGTAAAAACAAAATTATATTCCTTAGCATTCAATCAAAGAAGTTATTAGTATCTTTTAAATTTGAAACTGAGTTTTATCAAAAATATTTTTTAGGTATATGCTGTTCAATATTAAATGTGTCAAGCAAATGCTGGTTGTGATCAATCAGTTCCAGATATTCTTGGAACTGACAATGGAATATTTTTTTGACGCAGAACTCTGTGAATTGCTTATTCCTTCAATCTGTAACAACAGCACCAAAATGAAGAAAAATTGCTTAGCTCTTTCCTTCTGTTTCTATAGACAAAGCAATCAGATTAACATGTTAAGGTTGATGCCAGCAGTGTACAGTTCATAAAACCATCAGATTTTTCCTCTTACCACATACTCTTTGATTCCCAGTATTGTGAAATTATCTTTGTGTGCCTTTGGAAATATTGCTTTTAATATTTGCAAAGCCTCTGGAAACTCTGGACATTTGTGATCAAAATGTTACTAGTCGAATGCTTTTTAGAAATTCTCAGCAGGTCATATTCAGACTGTTTAAGTTCCTCCTGAGATATTATCTGCCATTCACTGTCTTGATCCTGCTCCCCTCTAAGAGCCATTATGTCAGCCCTTCAAAAGCCTTCAAAGTTGCTGTCTGCTTTACTGACTTACCACTAGGAATTTAAGCGAAATTTAAGTGCTGTGAATACTCACTATGAAAAGAATAAATTTGGTATTCTAGTGTGGCCTTTGAATTTAAAGTACATCTGGTGTATACTTTTCTCTTTATGTAACCCAAGCACCTGTATTTTCTGTATATTGAGGACATTTGGCTACAAATTTGAAAAATATATTACTTGCACATTAGCTACAAATTAGATCACACTTTAGGTTTTTAAAATGTATAGGTTTAAGTGTACTTCAGTGAAAAGTATTTTTGCAAAACTGCATTTTTGAAGGTGCTTTAATAGTCACACCTGTGACTATTTTATGATGTGGAACAAAATATCAGTAATTATAACAAATTGTAGAAAGTTTGCATTTTAAAGAAATGCAATGCTCCTTATGCAGCCAAAGAAGCATGTGCACTACAGCATATGTGTACCTTGGAGGCTGAATATAGCTTTGGTGAAGGTGATTAAACCAATTTTTGCTGATTCTTTAGCTTTTCATTTTTCAGAGGTTTTTTGAATGATGTGTTCCTTATGGCTTAATAGCTGCTCTCCATCTCCATCTGAGCAGGTTGTGAACAATGCTGTGTGCTGCTTGCTACGTTGTGCCACTCAGCACTGTACTACCTCTCTGCACAGCACTGCTGGTGATATGCAGAGGCACCAGCCCCAGTTAGAGAAACAGAAGATGAAAACAAGCCCAGGATTAACCATCCTCCCTAATTCAAATTCCAGAGTTACTCTTTCCAGAAATATCAGTTCAAGGTATTTCAGCATGGTGCAGTATTTTATAGGATGGATACGTCTTGAATAAAACTCAATTGGAGAAGTTAGCACATGCAATAGAAGACAGCCCTAAGTCATCATAGCATCAGCACAGCTCAGCTGCTTGCATTTGTTTTGCTTATGAGCTGTACTAGAGAATGTCATATTCAGTGTTTGCTGCTTGAGACCACATCTATTTGTGCCTGAAGGGCAAAAGGTTTCTTTCCTTGCACTGAAAATGATGGTGGTAAATAATAACCATAATTACTTTTTAAGTGTTAGAGAGTACACTCATTTGCTTGGAATGCAATAGGACCTATTTTTGCATAGGTCTTGCACACAGCTACAAGACAGATGGCTTCTGTCCCCCAGAATTAAAAGGGGTGGGGGAGGGAATTCATGTATCATTCTGAAATATCAGACACTGGAACATATTTTGTGTGCCTTACCCACAGAATGCTTTGTGAATGCATGGGAAAGGGCAAGCGCGGGTCAAGGTGAGAATTAATAACTTTGAGAGAAGCCAAAGGAGTATGTATATTCATGTATGCATTCAAGCCATGAGGAAGACATCATCACTGGATATCTATCTCCTCCTCTTCATGCTGCTGTCCAAAGAGGCATAAGGTCCATGGGGCCTATGCTTCTGTAGAACAGTAGAACAGATTAAAGTAATTCACTGCCTACTAAGACAAACAAGGGTTACTTGAATTATTTTGGCCAAGTAAAATCTCATTCTCCAAGAGAATGAGGGTAGACCAGAGAACTCCCAGTGGAATGAAAAAATGCAAAGTAGCTTTGCTAGATTCAGAGGTCTTGACTGACACTGTGCGTTAGGGAGACAGGATGTGTTGTGAGGAAGGAGATAGCAGGAAGCAGGATGATTGCTGGCATTTAAAGAAAGCTACTTGACTTTTATCAGATGGGGGAAAAGATTATTTGGCACTTATGTTAATTACTGAAGAGACGTAGGAGACTTTAATTTTGAATCTAAGAATGATGGGATACCTCATCAAAGGTGCAGAATAAATTTTACTTGGTCTAAAAAATATAAGTATGATAAAGAGCATTTTTTTAACCTTAAATTGGAGCAGAACTTTGTTTGAAGCAGTTTTGTGTAACTTTCTGCCGCTGGCTATTAAAGATCAGAGCTGCTTCCCAAACTGGCTTAATCTGGCAAACCTTGGGACAAAGGTCAGCCACTACAGGTTGGACAACATATCTGGGGTTTTGCTGCAATTTCCCAGTGAATATCCATGAATATAACTGGAAGAAAAATGTTTTCTCATGACAGTAAGTTCCCATTCTCAATGGAAATTAAATAGTCAAGATGAAGATTTTCATCCATCAGCAGTCTAAAAATGTTCATTAAATATAAATCAATGCTTCTTTTTAAAAAATATTTTCACTGCTCTTTTGCATCACTTTTTAAAATCATTAATTTGTGGCTTCTTTCAATATGATCCATTATAGTTGTAAAAAAGAAGATATTTTCAAAATGAAAAAATACTAATGACAAAATACTAATTTGGGGGCGGGAGGGATTTAAATGTCAAAGCATTTTTCCGAAACATTTTCTTAAAAAGACTGTCTTTATTTAAACAGATTTCACTTTGACAAACTGGCATTTTATAACAAAATACATCTACAGTGTAAAATTTGCTAGCAAGTTTAATCACAGATCTACGAAATACCACTGTCTTGTATAATTAAAGTTATCCATTGGAGCATTGCAGATAAATCTGTCTTTATGTCAGTGAGAGCTCCTGTAAAGAGATGCAGACCATTGAATTATCAGAATCAGTGGAAAGTGTGGAAAATTGATGCAAGAAGTAATGATATTAAAATATAGGGAGACAATAGGCTTGCATGAAACTTTTGTCATTGCTCCTCTAAAAAGTTACCCACTAGTGTTCCATAACTCAGATCTTTGAACTGTAACAAGTCATTGTCTCCTTAATTATTTTTGAAGTCCCTGTGTATTGAGAAATCCTTTCTAAACCTACAGATTCTAATACTTTGTTATACAAAAACATGAACATATTTTGTCTGATGGTCAAGTGACTTTTGCCTGACCACTTGTAGGTCATACTGGCAATATTGCATGTGGCAAAGGTCTGTCAAGTCTTGTCAGACCTTGCCACCATGAGCCAGTTGAAGAGCCTTTTGTGTTATACTGGGCTAAAAATTTCAAACTTTAGCTAAAAGTTGGTCTTTTTAAGAAAATGTGTAAAAAATCCCCCAGGTGGCCACCAAGCCTGAAGAAGAAGAGATCCCACTACCATGGACATCATCCTCTTCCCAATGAATGCTTCAGGGAAGTGATGACATGAGGTAAAATGCACTCATCACTTCTGAAGGAAGAAGATTGGCCTTCTCAACCCAACTCAAAGTGACATTGGAAGGACAAGCATAATTTAATGGGAAAAAGGTAAATAATAGTATATTTTATTGTACAGAAATTATAAGGTTATAATTTATGAGGGGTTTTTATATAATTTGTTATGAATTTATAGCATCAGAACTGGACTAATGATTTTGTAAATACATTGTTAAAATCCTGATGGGATAAACAAGGTGCTTTTAGTGCCATATGGTCAGTGTATTATTTTTTTCTCACAAGAAGATTTGGGTGTGCATCACCATTTGTTTGATCCAGATATTTTTGTCTCCTTCCTGAGCCACTGTTTTCTCAATATTTTAGTTTGGACTAAAAGATCAGTAACAGAAAATGAAATTTTCTTTTTTTGATTATTTTCTGTGCTCCAAACCCATAGTTTTCTTTATACAAATCTTGGCAATAGATCCCAAGCACAATACAGGCTGGGCAGGGAATGGATTGAGACTAACCCTGGAGAAACACACTTAGAGGTGTTTGTGGATAACAAGCTCGATAGGGCTCAGCAATGTGTGCTCACAGCCCAGAAAGCCAAAAATGTCTTGAGCTGCATCCAAAGCAGTATGGCCAGCAGGGACAGGGAGGGGATTCTGCCCTTCTGCTCTGCTGAGACCCCACCTGCAGTGCTGCATCCAGCTCTGGGATAATCAGCACAAGAAAGATGTGGACCTGTTGGAGCGAGTCCAGAGGAGGCCATGAAGTTGATCAAAAGGGCTGGAATATCTCTCCTAGGAAGACAGGCTGGGGAACTTGGAGCTGTTCAACCTGAAGAGATGGCTCTGGTGAGCAGCCTTCCAGTGCTCAAGTGCCTTCAAGTGTTTGAAGGGGGCTTACATGAAGGCTGGAGAGCAACTTTTCAGAAGCGTATTTAGTAAGGGAACAAGAGGGAATAGCCTTAAGCTGAAACAGAGCAGGTTTAGATTAGTTATTCAGAGAAAATTCTGTGCAGGTGGTGAGACACTGGAGCAGATTTCCCAGAGAAGTGGATTACCTATCCTTGGAGATGTTTGAGACCAGGCTGGATGGGGTTCTGAGCAACCTGGTCTAGCTGAACATTCCTTGTCCATAGCAACACGGTTGAAACTAGATGATCTTTAAGGTCCATTCCAACCCAAACCATTCTATGTTTCTATGACCAAGAAGAATAAATTTAACAAGGACAGGATTTACAGCTGCTCTGATTCTTAACTTTCTAATGACACAAAAGCTTAATAATTTCTCATGTGTCTACTGAACATGTAGATCAACATTATACCCTGAACACAAAGTTACATTCACAGATATACATGAAAAATTTTGAATGCCCTAGACTGTTTTTCTTAAGATGTTGGATATATAAAAGAAAATCTATCTTGCCAAACCTAATCAGCCTTTTAATTTCTCTGTAGTTACTTTAACTGAACAAGATTACGAGCCAGCCAAAGGAAATAACAACAGGGACAGTCAAGTCAGCATGTCAAGGGAGTCTTGTTTACAAACTATAGCCAACATCAATTTATTTCTGGCTTCAATTCCTGACCGTCACTTTAAAAGCAATTATTCACAAATGACAAATCTTATGAAGTCTGAGGACTGGCATGTTATGGATCTTGTAAGCATAATAACCATATATTTACTCATTCTAAAATCTTCATTTGGCACCTCCAAAATTCCAGGCAGATTTAGCAGCCAGATGCCTGTTTATTGAACTGATATATGCAAATAATATTTGTAAGCAGTAAACTGGCATTCTAAGATGGTGTATGTAGAAAAAAAAAAAAGCAAAAATATATTCTAGACTTGCAAATACTTTTATTACTTCAGAAACACCATAATCAAGACTATTGTCTCTAGACAAAAGTATTTTTTTTCTTTAGTTTCCACAAATAATACATTGATGATCCATAAATGCCTTCTCTGCTGGAAGTCCAAAAGTCTTTTAGACTTCAATAGTAAAACAGGACTTGCTTGATTATCCTGTTATTCTTTTCAAATGCACTGATTTTTTTTCCAAAGCAATCAAATGTTTTCAACTTTCTGAACATTTGCAATTCTTATTATTTTCTATGGTTTATTCCACAGAAGTTTTAATTCTACCACTGTGCCAATAAAAACATGGGGGAAATAGGTGGAGAATAATACATATATTGAACTGTGTAAGAATAACATATGTCATCTCTTCAGCAATGTAAATAGGTGGTGTAGTTTATCCAGTAAATGTGATGCAAATCATTCTTATTTTTGAAGTAACCAAGACGAAACATTGCCATTCATTCCCTTTTGCTGTAGAAAAACTCCTTTTCTGAGAGTTATTGTTTATCTCCTTATTTAAATTCAGTTAGTGTTTTAAGAGGCAAGCATCATAGGTACTTTTTTTCTAATAGTTACAATATTTGGTAGCAATCAGAAAAAGCCTTCAGTTTATTGCACACATTTTGATTTAGAAGTAAAATCTCAGTTAACAGCTTTATTTATCTTGTTGGTATCCCATGGAAATTGATGGCTGACAAGAGTTCGAAATTAAAATGCAGTCAAACTAAAATATCCTCAGAACAAATAAATTACCTATTACCTTTGAAATACTTCATTTCATTGCTGGACATCTTTGAAATATTTAACACAGAATTAACAATAACTTTATATTACAGAGGACCTGTGTAACATTCATTAGTGTCATACCTAAGAGTCTTTTGAAAATAATTAATATAAGACATAGTTCACTTTTTGTTTAATGAGGTATTGAAAAAGAGACAAAGTTATTTGACTTCTGTTGGTGACTGTGTTTGTGGTGTCCTGGTCCTATTGCCTTAATTTAATCCAATAGGCTTTTGGTTGACCTTTGCATGACATATCCCTTGGCCAGGGATATCCCCTGGTGATGCTAAGCCACGACTGAGGTGCTGTGTGACTGCATTTTAATTCACTTTAAAGTGTCTGAAGTGATGTGATGACTGTGGGGTAGCTCATCACACAGGTGTCATGGCATGAAGCACAGACTGAACCTTTCTTGTCCGCAGGTGTGGCTAGAGAGAATGTGGAGGCATATAAAGCTTCAAAGCTGACTGGGGTAGTACTGACAGGCTGTGAAGGGTGGAGATAGAGAGATTTGATGAAGTCTCATACATATTCGCTTTCTGAGAAGTTGCTGGAGTGAACTATGTTGAGAAAGCCTGACATGAGTCAACCAAGGTGGAAGCCACCAAGCAGTTGGGTAGTGGGGGCAATCAGGAGTCCAGTGCTGAAGTGATTCCCTGGCCTTCTGTTGTGTAGAGGTATAAACATATCCTGAGAATCTTGAAAAATAAAAACAAGGCAAGTACAGGGATAGATTAAAACATTTAGGTGTATTCTGGTGCACAGCAGTTATCAGGAAGCATGTGAAAGCCTCGCCTAACATACAGATTTTCACATAAAGCATTCTTCCCACTAAAGTAACTTTTAAAATATATCTGTAGGTAAAACTGTGGATTTGGGTCCACAAGGGTCCACTTAAGTCTTACGTGATGTGGTACTGAGAGTCACTGTGGATCCTGACATATGGAAGAGGTTGAGTTTAGCTTGATTAGGAAGACAGAACAGGGAGCAGATAGGATCCCATATTCATTGTTAGCTGGAGTTGCCTCTAGTTCCTAGGAGTTTATTTTGTTTCTTTTTCTCCTGCAAAATAATAGCTTGATGACTACACAGATTTATCTAGATGTATTTATGTATATGCGTGAAAATAGATTGCTGAACTCTGCACAAATACTGAAAAACACTGAAGGAAAACTGAATTGAAGCAATTATTTGCATTCTGTTTGCAAGTTTCATGGTATTATGGTCCTCTTGTTTTCAGGAATTAGTCTACAGTGTAGATCAGGAGTATAAACCTGGCCTTCCAGCAAGATAGCTTTCACCAGGGCAATTTTTTTTTCCAGTCTTCAATCTTGTTCTTATTTTTCCCAAAAGCTTTCAAGCATGGCTGGGAACCAAGAAGTTTGTTCATCCACCGTCCTATGACTGAAAGTGCATTCCCCAATGGTATACTCCACCAAGTGAATAATGCATATCCATTGGAGTGAGGAACACATATGTAGGCATTTGGTCATGTTTGTGCCCTGATACACATACTTGTTCCTTTTCAGCACCAGACATGTCTATGAGAAGACAGAGGCTGTTTGCATTTGGTATATGCAATGGACACATAGGATACCACGTGACAAGGAAGAGGCTATTCTCTCTTAGGTGAATAAAAGTGGCTCCATCCCCAGTTTATGTATTAGCCCCCAGGGAATCTTCCTGTGCTCTGTTTCGCCGATCCATGGCAGGAGTCATCATGGAAGCTCTTCTGGTGGACAAGACATACTCCCACAGGTAGCAAACATCAATCAGCCCTTTAACACATTTTGACAACAGAGAAAACACAGCTTCTTTGAACGTGGCCCTTGCTGAACTCAAGCTGGGTATAAGCCCATGAATGGACATGAGCAATGGACCAACATGCTCAAGGAAATCTGTTTTGGTAAGCAGACAGGATGATGGATGTTAAACTGTCTGTAGATTTCACTGGGTATATTCCCAGAAATAAGTAATCACATTAGAATTGATTATGATCCCTCTTATCTCCAACAATGCAAAATAGATTTAGGAACCCATAGACAGCCAGAACCATTGTTCATGAGGACTCCACAGAAATGTGTTTGAACTACAGTTCAAACAGTTCAGAATATTCTTAGGAACAGGTTTTTCATTTTCCACATACATTTTACTATAAAAAGACCTTTCAATAATCTTGGAGAATGCAGGAAATCCAGGAAAACCAGGTCCAAACTTGAAAAGAACACAGCACAAGACTTCTAGTAGATTATGACACTGAACATATTTTGAAGAAAGGTTATCTGGATTATAGTAGAAATTATGAGTATCAAATTGGGAGAGGAGATAACATTGAGGTAAAGTTAAACCTCAGGAAAGATGGATTTAACTAGTATCTCTAATTTCTTGCCAAATTTATGACTGTTACTTCATACCTTTTTGTTTCTGTCTACACACTAGATAAGATACTGCATTCCTTCTAGCTGTAGTTCATATTCTCTGTTTAAAATATGGTTTCCGCCATTAAAATCATTGATGAAAAATGCATTAACTGTGACATCTCTACACAAACTCTTTGGCGACTCCAGTTCATAGTTCTGCTATCCAAGAACAATCATGAACAACCACAATGAAAACCAGAATCTGAGGATACTCAGTGCAAAGAGAAAGAGAAGTGGTATGAAAATAAAGTGTGATAATCAGAATCCTTTCAAATGACATTGCATACNNNAGCAAAAAAAAAAAAAAAACCAAACAAAAAACCAAAACAAACAAACAAAAAAAAAAACAAACAAAAACAAACAAAAAACAAACCATAAAGCTCTCACTTGTTTTAATAGCAGCTGAACCATCTGTTGGTGGTAAATTCATGAACTAGCACATTAGATTTACTGGAACACCTAAGCCTGTGTATCATATGAAGCAGAGGTACTGATAAATACGATGGAGTCAGTAGTCAGATCTTCCTAATTCCTATGTTTCATCACCATCCATCATAATTAGATTTCTAAGCATTCTGGACATGAACTGATGCAGTTTCGACTAGCATTCAAATGTTATATTGCTCACGTTATTATTCTCCCCCCACAATTTCCATCTATTGATGGGCTCTGATCCTAGCTATGTGCATTGCTGCAAGCCTCAAGTCTTTCTTTCAGCTACTACTGAGTTACTACTAGCAGTAACACACAAATTTAAAGTTCATTTATTTTGTTCTTTCACAGTCACTCAAGTCCAGCCTAGTATTTTGGTAATTACCCTTCTGATTATTCTGTCTACTGCATATACACATAAACCTATACAACTCATTTATTACTGATAATAGAAAAAATCTATACAGGGAATACCCCATTTTGCAGGGGGTAAAGAAAATAAGAAGAGGTTAGGTATCTGCCCCAAGGGCTCAAACTGCAAAGATTTTATCAGATGGCTTTTCTTTGTCTTCAGTGGTCAGTCCTCAAGAGACTCATATCTGTAAAATTAATAAGCTTGTTGCGCAATTGTACTGTCAAAAGGAGAAAATAACTGATGCATTTGAGTTTGTTTATTTTTAGCTTGATGCAAAACCATGTTAGATATAATCCCATTTTTCAGAGTGAATGAAATCCCATGTTATCGGAAAAGCTAGAGCTGTTGTGTCAGACTGATGGAGCTTAACTTGTTTAGCCTGACAGATGCTGCTCAGGATCAAAAGACTTGGATGTAAACAATGGCGTATCTTCAAGGTCAGGAAAACTCTAGGGAAGTTGTCATGGTATGGCGTAGGATAGAAGGAAGAGGCATGTTAAATGTGTAGATAAACACAGCTGTCTGAGACAGGATGATAGCTTTCATAAGGATGAGTCCCAGGACATAAGACAAGTCCAGTCAGGCAAGTGCAGCAGAACTCCACTGCTCATTCATAGGACCACTACATGATGGCCTCTTATTTTTAGTAAATCCTTAGCTTAAATCCTATTCTTTTTTCTCACTGCTTCTCTGGGACATCACAAGACAGATTATTTCTATATTTCCAAGATCTCCTTATTTTGCAATATAAAAATGGTACAGTCATTAAACAATTGTCTTCAGTATTTTGTTACAATCTGGAAGAAAACTTAATAATTTCTGGACAGAGGCCCTAGTATTGGGTAGCTAGTGTAGAAATAGGGAGTATCATTCCATTGTGAGCACTGTTATTGTGAGATTTTGAGCCCACAGTCTTTAAAAATTTTATTCCAAGGGAGCACAGAAACATCAAGATTTTGGAGTAAGTCTATGTTCCTTTGCCCAGCTTTAAAATGTGTTTGACCTCAAAGCTAATAACCATCTAGTAAAAGTCTGAGTGATCTCAAGAAACAAGTGATGTTTACATTCGGATGACTGTCTAGTCATTTTAGCCACACAGTCAAGTGTTTTTGCTAGCGTTTCTTTTATAAATAGTATCTCTTGAAGACTTTCCCCTTGGTTATTTAAGTGAAAGTTAACTTCTTGTTTCTCTCTCTTTCTATTTTTTTCCTAAGCAGAGTGTAACATGTGGAAGAGCAGAATGTCAATTCTTGTTCCATTTCTGTGTTTGATCTCTTCTTTCTGGAACAGTACCTAGTGGGCACAAAAATACCAGTCAGTACTGGAATGGAGGCTGGAAAGACAGGCAAAGGCTATGACAGATATGTGGATCTCTAAGAAACTAATAAATTTTATTGAACACTATCATTGTAGAAGAAAGGGGGGACAACTGCAGACCACCTTTATAATCCTCTATAGGTCTTCACACTCAAACATTTTAATAGATAGACATCCAATTCTCTGACCCACATAGAACAAATGCAAAATTGTCATAAGCATTCATGTTTGACCATATGAAAGTAGCTGAATGCAGTCAGTCCAACTGTGTTACATCAAAGATCCTTCCTGGTTATGAAATATTTATATCCAAACCAGAGATTTCTTGTCTGCTTTAAACATGCTGATAACTCTGAAGACTTTTCAAATATTATCACGCAAGTGTC
>WBNO01024478.1:0-26582 GCA_013400575.1 Peucedramus taeniatus
GGTCCAATCTAGGTGCAGGACCTTCCTCTTGGCCCTGTTGTCTTTCTCAAACTTCACACCAGCCCATATCCCCAGCGTGTCTGGAACCCTCTGGATGCCATCCCTTCCTTCCAGACAGTCAACCACATGACTCACCTGACTGTTATTCACATTCTTTCTTTGGGGACATACAATTGCATTCCTCATGTCCCTGACAAAGATGGGAAGTGTTAATGGTTGAACACGAGTCTCTGAGGATCACCACTAATCCCTGTTCTCCACACACATGGAGCCATTGACTCTTCCATAACTCTTTCAGTGAGACTATCCCACCCATTTCCTTCTTAACCAAATGGTCCAACCATCAACTCCACATCTCTCCAGGTTAGAGACAAGGATGTTTCCTGGCAAAAGAATTAATACTGTGCACAAGTCCTGGTACGTGTTATTGGTCCCTCTTCCCTCATCCAGCAATGCTGGAACCAATACAAACTCCTCAAATCTGCTGCCAAGGTCAGATGGACACAGCCTCAAGAGCAGGACATGACAATGCAGAGCTGTGGGAAGAAAAACTCTCCCACCTTATGATTCGCCAGGCTGTGCCAGGCAAAAGCTGCTGCCTGAAAAGATGCCCCAGAACAACCTGCTGACGCTGTCCCAAACCTCCAGCCATTGATCGTCCTCAAGGCTGTGCTCGGTATCTTCTAAACCAAAATCTTGTCTTCCTTGTTCCCAGTAACCCATAGATTAAGAGTTCTCCAATATCACCAGAGCAGAGCAGAGGGGCAGAATCTGCTGCAACTGGATTAGAGCAATCCCAAACATGCAGGATAAAGGCTGGATAATGAGGGGATTGAGAGCAGTCCCAAAAGGGAAGAATTTGGGGTGTAGGTGGATGAAAAATAGGACATACACCATCCATGTGCACTTGCAGACCAGAAACCCCCTGTGTCCTGTGCTCATCCCCACAGCGTGGGCAGCAGGTGAGCAGGGGTTTCACAGCCTCTACTCCTCTCTGGAGAGACTGGAATTGTGTGTTCAACTGTAGGACCTGTATGATAAGAAAGGCATGGACCTCCTCGAGCAGATATCTTAGTGGGCTGAGGAGATGATGAGGGGCTGGAGCAACTGGTGTCCACCCAAAGCAAACAAACCACCCAGAGAGGCTTGTGTCAGCAGCAGAGATAGACCTGCATTAGTGTATCCAGGACAGTGTTCCACAAACAGAAGGGTTTGCGGAATGCAATGGAAGACCACTGTGTGCCAGTGGGTGGTAGAAGTGGGGAAGTAAATCCTAAAAGTGGTCTTGGTATACACTTTTTAACCCAAATGGCCTCTGAAACCCTGGGTTAGTGCTGAGTGAGACGGGGAAAGTCTTGGGAGAAGAAAGAAGGAGGAGTCATCTGAGGCTATGCTGCAGGAAAACTTTATTGAGGTAGAAGAATAAAAGGTCATGAGCATCCAGTAGGAAGGAGCCAGGCTGAGGTGAAAGTAGGGTGACCATCAGCCAATCACAGGATGTTTTTCCAGAGCATCAAGGACTTTCTGCCCCACAGTGGGAGTAGCCCAGCAGAGGTGCCTGATGGTCTCTGGCCTGGGAGAAGGGGTTTGCAGCAGAGGGGATGGGACAGAGACAAAGGGGCCATGCAGAGCAGGGAGTGGGAAAAGAAGAGGCAGATGGGCCATATTTGCAGGTAGCCCATGCTGGCCCCTTAGCAGATGTAGCCACCCCTTCTGCCATAGCAGCCCAGGCCTCCCAGCCCATAGCCACAGCCCAGCCCATAGCCAAATCCACGGCCATAGCCAAGGCCATAGCCAAAGCCACCAAAGCCACCAGAGATGGGCTGGCCCTGCACACTGAGTTCAGTGCCCACGGCAGCCGAGGAGGTGGATCCGACGGCGGTGTTCTGGGGGAAGGAGGTCATGATGGGTCCTGGCAGGGTGACCAACACAGGGGAAGGGTCGATGATGACACGGGAATCCTGGCATTGCAGGGCACAGGGCTCGTTGCAGCTGTTGGCCAGCGGGGTGGGTCCGCAGGGTCGGCAGAGGCTGTTGCAGGCCATGGGTGTGGTGTGGAGGGTCCCTGGAAAAGAGGGGGTGAGACAGAGCCATGGGGCCACAACGGGTGAGGAAGTGTGGAGGCTGTTGTGGGGCTGTGGGGAAGTGTGAGGGCTGTTGAGGATGGGGCTGAGCATACTGGAAGAGAGGGGCCAGGGTTGCAGGAGGGTCAGGGGATTGAGACTCACCTGGTTGTAGGTAGGATCAGGAGGAGAAGGCGTGAGGAGAAGTGGGAGGGAGAGAGGCTTTGGGCTGGCTTTTAAGCTGGTTCTGGAGGGGTGGGTCAGCTTTGTCCCATGGCCTTGGGGCATTTTTTAGGCAGCAGGTCTTGCCTGGCCCAGCTTGAGGAGTCATTAGGCGGGGAGTGTTTTCCTTCATGTAATTTTGCAATTCCATGTCCTGCTCTTGAAGCCATTTCCATCTGACCTTGGCAGCAACTTCATTGCATTTGTATTTGGGCAGATGAGATTATTAGATGTGAGCCAGGGAGGGCTGAATAAACAACCATAGCCCAGCAGAAATGTGATGTCATCAGTGAGGTAATTTTGTGGCACATGTCCTGTGGTTTGTGGGTGCCTTGCGAAGACTGGGACTCCTCTGTGCCACTGAATGTCCATCAGTCATTGTGCTGCATCCAGGAATGCTGATGGAGCTGCTGATGTCTTGAGGAGGTCACTCTGCAAGAGTTTGGAAAGGTCCCAGTGCCTGGGAGCTCTTTCTGATGGATGAAAGGGACCCCATGCCCTTATTTCTTGTGTAGGATCAAGGGAGAGGAAATTAAAGCCTGGTTAGGTTGAACTTGTTCCAATGCTGTGATCCATTTGGATTTCTGGACTTTCCATGGAAATGTCCTCTGTCATTTAAAGTATATTTCTTTACCTCCTTAAGAAAACAAATAAACAAGTAACCAAAGACGCTTGATCACATTTTGCCCAGGCTGGTCTCTGACGTGAATTTGCTTATTCTGCAATCAAGCCATATGGTTTCATAACTTACATCCTGTCAGATGTAATATTTCGTTCCTGTTAGGAAAAAACACTAATTGCTGCTGCATGGTCATTGTGATCCTATTTCCTCCTCTGTCATGGTGCCAGCGTGTCTTTATGGAATTCTGTGATTCTGTGTCCTTCTCTAGAGTCTCTATTCATCTGACCTTCACAGCAGTTTTTAATTTTGAGGAATAGAGGCCAAAGGATTGGTATTATTGGTTTGTGTCAGGCATGTAGAAGATGACAACAAAGCCTACAAGAATTGGGGTGTTATGAGTGAGGTCATGCCATGGAACACTTACAATATCTCCTTTGTTCATTCTTCCCTTCTCACAAAAATAAACCTGGCATGTCTCCCATTTCTAATCGAGACGAGGATTCCTCGGTCCCCTCAATGTCTTGCTGTTCCTGCACTGTTCTTGCTTCACTAAGTCCAAGTCTTTCTTCCACTGCAAGGCCCAACACATCACCCCAAATCAGAAATCCTTATCTCTGAGGAGACAGGAAGTGACAATCTGCTAGAAACCCTTTTCCAGGAGTTCTTTTGCTGCAAGGATGCATGGCCATCTCTTGAAACTTTTGGTCTCTGTCTCGACAGTAATGACATTCTCATGTCTCCAACTGACCCTCAGCCATTCCTGCTGGCCACACTTCTTTCTGTGCAGCTCAGGATATGGCTGGTGTTCTGGGCTAAAAATTCACATTGCTGTTTCCTGTCAAGATTTTGGTCCACCAGAACCCTCAGGTCTTTCTCTGTGGAACTGCTCTCAAGGATTTCCTCTCCAAAGCTGCGCTCATGTCTGGGACTGTCCCAACCCAGGTGTAGGACCTTGAATTTGGAGTTGTTGAACCACAAGAGAGTCTTATGTTCTCAACATTCCCAGTGTCCCTCATGATGGGATCCCTCCATGTTCTTGTATCACCTGCAACCCTCAGCTTCCTGGCACCTGCAAACATGCTGAGGGTTGTCTCAATCTCACTGCCCATCTCCTTGATAAAGGTATTCAAGAGGATTAGTCCAAGGCAGAGGCCTGGAGGCCTCGTCACTGGCCTCCACCTGTACATAGAGCCATTGACCATCACTCTCTGGTTATTCCTCATCCATTCATTAGACCACCTTTGAAACCCATGTGTCTACAGTTCAGAGATAAAGATTTTATGTGGGACTGTGTTAAAGACGATCAGGATGACACAAGTTGCCATTCCCTTGGAAACCAAAGCATTCTAGCAGGGAAGGACCTTCTGTTCCTGGTGGAGCATAAATGAATCTTGAGGTCACCCTGTACCCTTTATGGTAAAAAGCTCCAGCAGTTACCAGGACAGGATTAGGAACAGAAATACAAGCAGGTTGAGGGAGTTGAACATCCTCTTCCCCACCACAGGTGAGGCCACATGGACACAAGTATGGTTGACCAAGAGCAGTGCAGGGCCACCATAGCACTCATGGGAGTGGAGGATCCTTAAGATGAGGAGAAGCTGAGAGAGCTGGGAGTTCTTCCAGGCAGGAGGCAAGAATGCAAATGAGACATGTTGTCAATATACCATGGAATGACCTCACTGCTGACACCCCAGTTCTTGTAAGCTTTGTTAGAATCTTCTACATGTCCTGGCATGCACCATCAACAACAGCTTGGTCTCTAATTCTTGCAACTAAAAACTATCACCAAGGTCAGGTGGAGATGGCCTCAGGAGCAGAACATGAAATTGCACAATTCCACAGAGGAACAATCAAACCATGGCAAAGAAGGAAAGAAAAGCTTGCTGGCTGTCCATTACTAATTATTGGGTTTTGCTCACAGGAACAAAAACATTAAGACTTATGATTATAAGTTATGACACCTTGTGGCTTGAATGCGGAATAAGTAAATTGATGTCATAGATTAGTTTGGGAAAAAAGGGATCAAGCCTGGTTTGTTGTTATTTATAGGATTTCTGAATGAGGCCAAGAAATACACAGAGTACATGGTCGAGTAAATTTCAGAAATCCAAATGGACTATAACAATAGAACACATTCAGCCTAAACAGCCTCTCCTTTTCCAGATTCTCCTTCTTGTTCATATACAAGACAAAAGGGCATGAGCTCTATATCAGAAATCAGGGGCTGTCCCCAAGCACCAGAACCTTTCAAAGATATTGCTCAGTGACCTCCCCCAGGCGTCAAAAGCTTCCTCAACATTCCTGGGTGCAACACAATGATGATGGACATCCAGCAGCACAGAAGAGGAACCCATTCTACACAAGGCACCCATAAGCCACAGAACATGAGGGACACAAAAAGACCTTACAGATGACATTGCAGTTCTGCTGGTCTCTGGTCGTTTATTCAGCCCTCCCTGACACACATCTAAGAATCAAATCGGCCCAAATACCATTTCCTAAAGCTGCCGCCAAGGTCAGATGGACACAGCCTCAAGAGCTGGATATGACACTGCAGAGTTCTGGGAAGGAAAACACTCCCCACATCATGACACACCAAGCTGGGCCGGGCAAGAGCTGCTGCCTCAGAAATGCCCCAAGGCCATGGGACAAGGCTGTCCCACCCCTCCAGGACCAGCATAAAAGCTGGCCCAGAGGTCTCTCCCTCACACACTTCTCCTCAAGCCTTCTGCTCCTGCTCCTGCTGAAAACCAGGTGAGCATCAAGTCCCTGACCCTCCTGATCCTGTACCCCTGGCTGCACTCTTCCAGAACCCTCAGCCCCAGCCTCAGCAGCCCTCACACCTCCTCACAGACCCACAACACCCTTCACACCCCCTCACCTCCCAGGCCCTCACCCCTGCCCTGCCTCACCCCCCTCTCTTCCAGGGACCCTCCACACCACACCCATGGCCTGCAACAGCCTCTGCCGACCCTGCGGACCCACCCCGCTGGCCAACAGCTGCAACGAGCCCTGTGCCCTGCAATGCCAGGATTCCCGTGTCATCATCGACCCTTCCCCTGTGCTGGTCACCCTGCCAGGACCCATCATGACCTCCTTCCCCCAGAACACCGCCGTTGGATCCACCTCCTCGGCTGCCGTGGGCACTGAACTCAGTGTGCAAGGCCAGCCCATCTCTGGTGGCTTTGGTGGCTTTGGCTATGGCCTTGGCTATGGCCGTGGATTTGGCTATGGGCTGGGCTGTGGCTATGGGCTGGGAGGCCTGGGCTGCTATGGCAGAAGGGGCTATGGCTACAACTGCTAAGGACCAGGGCACCACTCTGATGGCCGCTCCCTGGAACACATCTCAGGCATTGAAGACGCTTCTCTGGTCAAGGCTCTCAAAAGGGCTCAGCTCTTCCATCTCCTGCTCTCAGGGCACCAAGCAGGGCAGTAGCCAAGGAGCCAGCCCTGGTTGCCTGCAAACATAGCCCACTTCCTTTCTCCTCTTCCGCCATTCCTTGCTCTGCATCACCCCTTTGTCTATGTGCAGTCCTCTGTGCTGCAAACCACTTCTCCCAAGCCAGAGACGGTGAGACACCTCTGCTGGGCTTCTCCCACTGTAAGGCAGAAAGTCTGGCACAACCTCCTGCAAGCAAAGCAGCTTGGCTGTTGGTTGCCCTTCTTGTACCTCAGACCAGCTCCCTTCCACTAGCTGTGTTTTTACTCTTCTACCTCAATAAAGTTTTTCTGCATCATAGCTTCAGATGAGTACATCTTTCTTCTCCCAAGACCCTTCCAATCCCTGCTCAGTACTATACCAGGGTTGTGGAGACCACTGGGGTGGGTGAAAAAGGGCTCCAAGACCTCTTTTATGTGTTATTTCCCCAGTTCTACTACCCACTGGCACACTTTGCTCTTCCAGTGCATTCCATCAAACCTTTAGCTACTGAATCACAGGCTTGGATACACTAAGGCAGATCTATCCCTGCCTCTGACACAAGTCTCTCATCATCCTGCAGGTTGTGTGTTCACTTTGGCTGGACATCAGTTGCTCCTGACCCTCATCATCTTCCAGGCCCTTCTACATATCTGCTCAAACAGGGCCATGTCTTCTTTGTGGGCTCAGAGTTCAACAAAGAATTCTGATCTTAGTACAGGAGAGCAGAGGGTGAGATTCTCTCACTCTCTTGTTCTTCCCATGCTGTGGGGATGAGCCCAGGAGACAGGGGGAGTTTCTGGTCAATGAGTGCACATGGCTGGGGCACATGCAATTCTTCATCCACCAACACCCCAAGTGCTGCTCCTTGGGGCTGCTCTCAATCCCCTCATCACCCTCAGCCTTTATCCTGCATGTTTGGGACTGATGCCTTGTGAAGGCTGACCTAGAACAGAGACTAGATGGAGTGAAAGAATGAAGTAGGTATTTATTAGAAAGCCTCAATGGATACACCCCCGGCAGCACAAGAGCCCAGCCTGGGCTACACCCAAGATGAACCCAAAATGATCACAAAATGCATGGCAGGTCACAGGGTCTCTTTTTTATAAGTTCTTTTATAAGTTTTTAAAGTTCTGGTCCATTAGCATATTTGACTTAATTGTCCAATTATAGCTTTAGCCCATGAAGTCCCATCCTTCCTGTTTTTCTCTCCTCAGTCCACCATTGTTTATGCTCTTGGGCCTGAGATTTGGATCATTTGTCCTTGGTCCCCAGCTAGAGAAGGAATTGTTTTGTCTCCCTACACTGTGAAGAGAGCTCACCATCCCCTAATATGAAGCTCAGAACTACACACTAAAGCAGCACAGAATCTGAAAAATACAAAAGCTAAAACCTGAGGCATCAGCTCCATTCCAGGTAAGGTAAATTCTGCCCCTCTGCTCTTCTCTGCTCACACTAGAGAACTCTGTTTATCTCTGGCTTACGGGGAATAAGGAAGACAAGACTGATGGATTACATCCCAAGTATGACCTTGAGGATGATCTGGGGATGTAGGTTTGGGACAGCCATTAGCCATGACATTGGGACATTTTTTCAGGCAGCATCTCTGGCAAATCACAAGGTGGGAAGTGTTTTGTTTCCCTCAGCTTTCCTGTATCATGTCCAGCTACTGGGGCCGTGTCCGTCTGACCTTGATGGCATCTTTTAATGAGATGGTATTGGTTCCAGCCTTGTTGGATGAGGGGAGAGAGCAATATCATGAACCTGGGCTTGTGCTTAGCATTTGTTCCTGTACTAGAAGGCATCTGATTATTCAGTCTGGAAAGATGTGGAGTTGTGTTTGGACCATGTGGTGGATAAGGAATGAATGGGATGGTCTAACTCAAAGAGGACAGTCCAAGTCAAGCCATTGTGGCTCCATGTGTGTGGAGAAAAGGGATGACTGGTGACAGGCAGAAGCTCCTATTGGGACCATTATAATTTCCCATCTTTGTCAGGGACAAGGACGGAGGAATTGAGGGGGATGTTCAGCAAAATCAGAGACCAGAATAGGCTGAGTAGTGCAGTTGGTTGTCTGGAGGGAAGGGCTGGCATCCAGAGGGGCTGGAACAGGTTGGAGCAGTGGGATAATGTCATTTTCAAGAAGCTGAACGTGGCCAAATGCAAGCTTCTGCACTTGGTTTGAAGCAATGCCAAACATGGCTGTAGACTGGACAATGCAGGGTTGAGAGCTGCCCAGAGGAGAAGGACCTGGGATGTTGGGGGATGAAGAATGGAACATGCCCTGGCCATGAACACTCACAGACCAGAAATTTCCCACGGTCTGGGCTCATCCCCACCGCGTGGGCAGCAGTGAGATGGGAATTCTGTCCCTCTGTTCTGCTCTTCTGAGACTGGAGATGTGTATTCAGAAGACATGGACATGCTCGAGTCGAGCTGTACATGAACCCCGAAGATGATGAGGGACTGGAGAAACTGGTGTTCAGACAAAGTGAAAACAAGACCCATACATGGCTTCTATCAGAGGCAGGGATGGACCTGCATTAGTGTATCCAGGCCTGGGATCAAGCAAGTGAAGGGTTCGTGGGATGCAGTGGAAGAGCAAAGTGTGCCGGTGTGTGCTCGAGAAGGAAGAGGACACTTCACAATATGCAATGCAAAAGAATTTTATTGAGGCATAAAGAACAGCGAAAGTTGTGAGCAGCAAGAGGAAGAGGCCCAGCTGAAGTACAAAGAGAGAAACCATCAGCTGAGTTCCTTTGCATGAAGGTGGTATAGCCAGAGCATCAAGGCCTTCCTGCCCTGCAATGGGAGCAGCCTGATGGTGGAGCAGCCCAGATGGTCTCTGGCTTGGGAGAAGGGGTCTGCAGCAGAGGGGACTGGACAGAGCCGAAAGGGCAATGCAGAGCAGGGAGCAGGAGAAGAGCAGGAGGCAGATGAACCACGTCTGCAGGCAGCCTGGGCTGGCCCCTTGGCTACTGACTTGCTTGGTGCCCTGAGAGGAGGAGCTGGAAGTGCTAAGTCCATCTGAGAGCCTTGGTCCAGAGAGGCATCCTCAATGCCTGAGATGTGTTCCAGGGAGTGGGTGGTTGGTGTCAGGAGAGGTGCTGAGGGTCCTTAGCAGTTGTAGCCATAGCCCCTTCTGCCATAGCAGCCCAGGCCTCCCAGCCCATAGCCAAATCCACGGCCATAGCCAANAGCCAAATCCACCAGAGATGGGCTGTCCCTGGGCATTGAGTTCAGTGCCCAGAGCAGCGGAGGAGGTGGATCCGACGGCGGTGTTCTGGGGGAAGGAGGTCATGATGGGTCCTGGCAGGGTGACCAGCACAGGGGAAGGGTTGATGATGACGTGGGAATCCTGGCATTGCAGGGCACAGGGCTCATTGCAGCTGTTGGCCAGCGGGGTGGGTCCGCAGGGTCGGCAGAGGCTGTTGCAGGCCATGGGTGTGGTGTGGAGGGTCCCTGGAAGAGAGGGGATGAGGCAGGGCAGGGTCATGGAGGTGTGAGGGGTGGTGATGGAGGAGGGTGAGGGAGTGTGGAGGCTGTTGTGGGGCTGTGGGGAGGCGTGAGGGCTGCTGAGGCTGGGGCTGAGGGTGCTGGAAGAGAGGGGTCAGTGTTGCAGGAGCAGGAGGGTCAGGGGCTTGAGGCTCACCTTGTTTTCAGTAGGAGCAGGAGGAGAAGCCTTGAGAAGTGTGTGAGGGAGAGAAGCTCTGGGCCTCCTTTTATGCTGGTCCTGGCTGGGCGGGACAGCTTTGTCCTATGGCCTTGGGGCATTTCTGAGGCAGCAGCTCTTTGCTGGCCCAGCTTTGTGAGTCATGAGGTGGGGAGTGTTCTTCTTTATGCAATTCTGCAATTCCATGTCCTGACCCTGAGGCCATGTCCATCTGACCTTGGTAGCAGCTTTTAATTGCAAGAATTAGTGACCATTATCTTGTTGCTGCTGCCTTTTAGGACCTGTAGAATATTCAAACAGCCCTGAGGACAACTGATGTGTCACCGATGAGCCCATGCCATGGCATAATGACATCATGTCCCATTTGCCTTCTTTCCTCCTGCTTGGAAGGACCCTCAGCTCTATCAACTTCTCCTTGTTCTAAGGTACTCCAGTCCCATCAGCATCATGGCAGTGCTCATGTCCATGTCCTTGTTGCACTCTGCAGCCCCATCAGTGGTGCATGACAAGACGGTCAACTTCCTCATCTTCCTCATCTTCCTCATATTACTTTTGCTATTACGTATTTCCTACTTCTCTCCTGTAATTGCTGGAGCTTTTTGCATCAGAGGGTCCGTGGCCACCTCATGTTCCATTTATGCTCCATCAGGATCACAAGGTCGAATGCTGTTTTTGACAAGGGAATGGCAACTGGTGTCATGTGCTGGGAATTCTATCAGGGGCTTAACACAGTCCCAGAGGACAGCCTTATCTCTAAACTGCGACACGTGGGTTTCATCCATAACCAATGGATGAGTAATTGTTTCCCTCATGCTGCTTCTTCTCCTTATCCTCCATGAGGTTTCCCTTCCACGTGTCAGGCAGAGTCCAGCACTGTGACCCCACGTTGTGACCTTGCTGGGCCCAGCGGAGACAAGTGCCACGGATGAACCCACACAAGACTGTGGAGGAGCATAGGACACCTCCCTAAGTCATATGGATTGCTTTCCCATCTCCAATGTCAAAGGCCAGGAATATAGACAAGACTAGAAAGATGCAGCCAAGGTAGGGAGGAAGAGAACATGATCAAAGGGGCAGACACTCATACCCAGAACACCTGCAAAGCTTAGAACAGCCTAAAAAGGGGAGCTGGGGTTGTTTAGCCTGGAGAAAAGGAGACTCAGGGGTGACTTTATCACTCTAAATAACTTCCTGAAAGGTGATTGTAGTCAGGTGGGGGTTGGTCTTTTTCACCAGGTTCTGACAGAACGAGAGGACACAGTCTCAAGCTGAGTCAAGGGAAATATAGGTTGGATATTAGGAAAAAGTTTTTCACTGAAAGAGTGATAAAGTACTGGAATGGCCTGACCGGGGAGGTGGTGGAGTCACCATCCATGTGTTTAAAAAAGACTGGATACGGCACTAGGTACCATGGTTTAGTTGAAGTGTTGGGGCATGGGTTGGACTCGATGATCTTGAAGGTCTCTTCCAATCTGGTGATTCTGTGAATTTTGTGAATTCTGTGAAAAACTCTGTGAGGAAATGGCATCCCTCTTCACACACGCACACAAAACACACCACACCAGTGACATGGGGTGACCTCACTGATGACACCCCATCTCGACAAAGCTTTGGTCACGTCTTCAACCCATCCTGACATAAACCATCAAGACCAACATTTAACCTCTAATACTCACACTTAAAAGCTGCTGCCAAGGTCGGATGAATGTGGCCTCAAGAGAAGGATGTGGAATTGCAGAATCGCACAAAGGAACGCCAGCACCATGACAGAGAAGGAAAGAGCATCTAAAGGACTAACTGTCCTTTAGTAATTACTCCATTTTGTTAATAGGAACACAATATTACATTTACAGGATATAAGTTGTGAAATCCTTTGGCTTGAACGCCGAATAAACAAATTGACGTCACACACCAGGCAGGGAAAAAAGGAATGGGCCCGCATTTGTTGTTGGCTACTGGAATTCTAAATGAGATCAAGAAATATGCTTTAAATGACAGAGTGACTTGTTGGGTAAATTTTAGAAATCTAAATGGGCTATAACATTGGAACAAGTTCAGTCTGAACAGCCTCTGCTTTCCAAGACCCTCTCTCGATCCCATTCAAGACAAAGGAGCAAGAGCCCACTTTCATCAAGCAGGAAGAAATCCCAATGCCTGGGACCTTGCCAAGTTAGAACAGAGTGACCACCCCAGGACATCAGCAGCTCCCTCAGCATTCCTGGGAGAAACGCAATGATGATGGACATTCAGCAGCACAGAAGAGAGTCCCACTCTTCACGAGGCACCTGCAAAACAAAGCACACAAGGGCCACAAAATTACCCCATTGATGACATTGCAGGTCTTCAGAGCTCTGTTTGTTTATTCACCATCCCAAAGATGCATCTAACTATCAAATCTGCCCAAAGACCAACTCTCATTCTAAAGCTGGCTCCAAGGTCAGATGCACACAGCTTCAAGGGCACGCCATGACACTGCAGAATTCTGTGAAGGAAAACACTCTCCACCTCATGACTCACCAGGCTAGGCAAGGCAAGGAGCTGCTGCCTAAAAAATGCCCCAAGGCTGTGGGACAAGCCTGACCCACCCCTACAGAACCAGCATAAAAGCCAGCACAGAGCTTCTCTCCCTCACACACTTCTCCTCACGCCTTCTCCTCTACAACCAGGTGAGTCTCTAGCCCCAACTCTCCTGATCCTGCATCCCTGACCCCTCTCTCCCAGTCCACTCAGCCCCCAGCCTCCTCAGCCCTCACTACTCCCAACAGCCCCACAACACCCTCCACACTCCCTCGTCCTCCTGCATCACTGCCCCTCACATCCCCACACCCCTGTCCTGTCTCACCACCCTCTCTCTTCCAGGCACCCTCCACACCACACCCATGGCCTGCTACGACATCTGCCGTCCCTGTGGACCCACCCCACTGGCCAACAGCTGCAACGAGCCCTGTGCCCTGCAATGCCAGGATTCCCGTGTCATCATCGACCCTTCCCCTGTGCTGGTCACCCTGCCAGGACCCATCATGACCTCCTTCCCCCAGAACACCGCCGTCGGATCCACCTCCTCGGCTGCCGTGGGCACTGAACTCAGTGTGCAGGGCCAGCCCATCTCTGGTGGCTTTGGTGGCTTTGGCTATGGCCTTGGCTATGGCCGTGGATTTGGCTATGGGCTGGGAGGCCTGGGCTGCTATGGCAGAAGGGGCTATGGCTACAACTGCTAAGGGGCCAACCTCGGCACCTCTCCTGACACCAACCACCCACTCCCTGGAACACACCCCAAGCACTGAAGATGCATCTCTGGGAAAAGTTTGTCAAACGGGCTCAGCACTTCCAGCTCCTGCTCTCAGGGCACCAAGCAAGTCAGCAGCAAAGGGTCCAGCCCAGGCTGCCTGCAACCATGGCTCATCTGCGTCCTTCTCTTCTCCCACTCCCTGGTCTGCATGGACCCTTCAGCTCTGTCCAGCTCCCTCTGCTGCAAATCCCTTCTCCCAAGCCTGAGACCATTGGGCACCTCTGCCTGGCTGCTCCCATTGTGTGGCAGGAAGTCCTCAATGCTCTGGCATCTGGAGCTCGGCTGATGGTTGCCCTTCTTGCACTCCTACTTGCCCTTCTCTTTTCCAGTGGATGCTCATGACTGTCCACTGTTCTTTTAGCTCAATAAAATTCTCTTGCATTACAGCCTCAGATGTCTCCTTTCCTTCACTGACACACACTGGCACACTTTGCCTTTCCAGTGCATCCCACAAACCCTTCACTTGCTTGATCCCAGGCCTGGATACACTAATGCAGGTCCATCCCTGCCTCTGATAGAAGCCATGTATGTGTCCTGTTTTCACTTTGGCTGGACACCAGTTGCTCCACACCCTCATAATCTTCCAGGGTCATCATCATCTACACCTCTGCTTCAGCTGGTCCATATCTTCCATATCCTTGGGCGCCCAGAGTTGAACACACATCTGCAGACTCTGGAGAGCAGAGCAGAGGATCAGAATCTACCCTTACCTGCTGTCCACACTGTGGTGATAAGCCCAGGACACTGAGCAGTTTTGGTCTGTGAGTGCACATGGCCAGGGCATGTTCAATTCTTCATCCACCACCACCCCAAGTCCTTCTCCTTGGGCCTGCTTTAAATCAACTCATTACCCATCTATTATCCATTACTGAGATTGCTATGTGTCTGAGGGGACAACATTGCCCAGCTCATTATTTAGGATGTTGAACAGAGTTGGCCCCATGGATCCCACTCCTGGGCTGCAGTACTGGGGATTCAACTCCATTTGCACTTTGGGCCACTGATCAGAAGCCTCTGGCTTCAGCCCCTCAGCCACTCTCAGGCCACTCACTGCACTCTCAGGCAACCTGGGCTTGTTCGGGTGCTCTGGGAGTGTAGAATGGGAAGGAGTTTCAAAGGCTCCACAAAAGTGTCGTGTCCAACAGCAGCCACAGCTCTCTCCTCATGCCCAGGCTGAGTCACTGGCACAGAGCAGACACTCAGCTCAGCCAAGCACCATTTCCTCAAGGGAAATCCTCCAAGAGAACTGGCCTCACCCATTGGCACTTGACACAACTCAAGGCCCCAAAGGTCTGGCTCACCCCTCCCCTGGTGCAGCTCCCATTTTCATCAAGGGCAAATTCTTCCTGAAAAGTTTGATGGGGTTCCAGCACTGGTGAATGATGGAAGAGCAACTGATACCCTGTACTGATATCCTGTACATGGACTTGTGCAGAGCATTTCTTCCTGTGGCAGACAACATCCTTATCTCTGACCTGGAGAGATGTGGAGTTGATAGCTGGAACATCAGCTGTGGGGTGGAAAATGGACAGGATGGTCTCACTCACAGAGTTGTGGTCGACTGCTTCATGTCTGTGAGGAGAACAGGGATGAATGGTGACCTACAGAGGCTCATATTGGGACCATTATTACTTCCCATCTTTGTCAGGCACAGGGACAGTGCAATTGAGTGTCCCCTCAGCAACACTGGGAATGACATCAAGGTGAGGGGTGTGGTTGATTGTCTGGAGGGAAGGGATAGCATCCAGAGAGCTCTTGACAGGCTGGGGTAGTCTGATTGTCATGAAGGTCAACAGGATGAAGTGCAGGATCCTAAATCTGAATTGGAGCAGTCTCAGTAATGGTATTGGATGGTTAATGAGTTGATTAAGAACATCCTCGAGGAGAAGGACTTGGGGTGTTGGTGGATGAAGAATTGGACATGCCCTGGCCATGTGAACACAGCAAATAGAAACTGCCCATGCCATGGGCTCATTGCCACAGTGTTGGCAGTGGGTGAGGAGGGAATCCTGACCCTCTGCTCTGCTCTGGTAAGACTGGAGTTATGTGCTCAGCACTGGGGCCTCAAGGGTAAGAACCTGCTCGTGTGGATCCATATTTGGGCTAAAGAGATAATGACGGACTGGAGCAACTGCTGTAAAAACATGGCCCAGAGTGGGCTGTGTCAGAGGCAGAGGTAGATCTGCCTTAGTGTATCCAGGCGTAGGATCAAGTAAGTGAAGGGTTTGTGGGATGCACTGGATAAGCAAAGTGTGCCAGTGTGTGCCTGTGAAGGAAAAGGAGACATAACAATGCTGCAATGCAAGAGAATTTTATTGAGGCAAAAAAACCAATGAGAGGTAATGAGTGGCAAGAGGAAGGGAGCTAGTCTGAGGTGCAAGTAGGGCAACCATCAGCCAAGGTCCTGTGCTTGCCAGCAGTTTGGTCAGAGCATTGAGGCCTTCCTGCTCCACAGTCAAAGCGACCTGATGGTGAAGGTTCCAAATGGTATCTGGCTTGGGAGAAGGGATTTGCAGCGGAGGGAGCTGGACAGAGCTGAAAGGGAGTGGGAGAAGAGCAGGAGGCAGATGAGCCATGTTTGCAGGCAGCATGGTCTGGCCTCTTGGCTACTGCCTGTTTGGTGCCCTGAGAGCAGGAGCTGGAAGTACAGAGCCAGTTGGTAGATTTGGCCCAGAGAAGCGTCTGAAACACCTGGGGTGAGTTCCAGGGAGTGGGTGGTTGGTGTCAGGAGTGGTGCAGAAAGACCTTAGCAGTTGTAGCCATAGCCCCCTCTGCCATAGCAGCCCAGGCCTCCCAGCCCATAGCCAAATCCACGGCCATAGCCAAGGCCATAGCCAAAGCCACCAAAGCCACCAGAGATGGGCTGGCCCTGCACACTGAGTTCAGTGCCCACGGCAGCCGAGGAGGTGGATCCGACGGCGGTGTTCTGGGGGAAGGAGGTCATGATGGGTCCTGGCAGGGTGACCAGCACAGGGGAAGGGTTGATGATGACGCGGGAATCCTGGCATTGCAGGGCACAGGGCTCGTTGCAGCTGTTGGCCAACGGGGTGGGTCCGCAGGGTCGGCAGAGGCTGTTGCAGGCCATGGGTGTGGTGTGGAGGGTCCCTGGAAGAGAAGGGATAAGGCAGGGCAGGGGTGTGGGGGGTGTGAGGGGTGGTGATGTAGGAGGGTGAGGGAATGTGGAGGCTGTGGGGAAGCATGAGGGCTGCTAAGGCTGGGGCTGAGCATGCTGCCAGAGAAGTGCCAGGGGTGCAGGATCAGGAGGGTCAGGGTTTTAAGGCTCACCTGGTTGTCAGCAGGAACAGGAGGAGAAGGTGTGTGAGGGAGAGAGGCTCTGGGCTGGCTTTTATGATTGTTCTGGAGGGGCGGGACAGTCTTGTCCCTTGGCCTTGGGGCATTTTGCAGGCAGCAGTTTTTTCCTGGCCCAGCCTAGTGAGTCATGAGGTGGAGAGCATTTTCCTTCACAGAATTCTGCAGTGTCATGATCGGTTCTTGTTTCTGTGTCCCTCCAACCTTGGTGGCAGGTTTAAATTGGGAGTGTGTATTTGGAGGTTTTACTTGTTTGATGTGTGTCAGGCAGGGCTGAATTAGCAACCAGAGCCCAGCAGAGTTGCGATATCATCAGTGAGGTCATTTTGTGGCACACGTCCTGTGTTTTGTGGGTGCCTTGTGAAGACTGGGACTCTCTTTTGTGCCGCTGGATGTCCATCAGTCAATTTTTTTCTCCCAGGAATGCTGAGAGAGCTGCTGATGTCCTGGGGAGGTCACGCTGCAATAATATGGAAATGTTATAGTGCGTAGGAGTGTTCCTATGGATGAAAGAGAGCTCATGGCCTTGTGTCTTGAATTGAATCAAGACAGAACATCTGGAATAGTAGAGGCTGGTCCAGTTGAACTTGTTCTGGTGTCATGGTCCATTTGGACTTCTCATCTTTACACGACATTGTACTCTGTCATTTAAAGCGTACTCCTTGACCTCATTAAGAAATTCATTAAACAAAGACCCAACCCAGCTTGATACATTTTTTTCCAGGCTGGCCTGTGATGTCCTTGCCTTTATTCTGCCTTCATCCCATAAGGCTTCATATCTCATATCTCATATCCTTTTAGTCTTAATAATCTGTTCCTGCTAGCAAAACCCAGTAATTACTAAAAGTTGGTCAGCATAGTCCTCTTCCCTGTTCTGTCATGGTGCAGGCATTCCTTTGTGGAATTCTTCAGCTCCATGTCTTTCTTTTGAGGTTGTGTCCATCTGACCTTGGCGGCAGATTTTATGTGTCTTAGAGGTTAAGGGCAGGTGTTGATGGCGTGTGTCATGGTGGGCTGAAGACATGTACAAAGACTTGGAGAGAGGGTGTGTCACCAGTGAAGTCACCCTGCAGCACTGGTGTGTCCTGGTTTTTGGGTGCATTGTGAAGTGGGGCCCTGAACCATAACAGCTCTGTCAGGATTGCAGGAGCACTGCTTGTGAGGAAGTGCCCTTTCCATGATGTTCTCTCCATCCCCATCATGTTGCCAACATTCAGAGCCTGTCTATATTCCCAGCCTTTCCTGCTGGAGATGGGAAAGCAATCCCTGTGATTTAGGATGGCCTTCCATGCTCCCCAAAGTCTTGAGCTGGTTCATCCATAGATCTCGTCTCAGCTGTGAACAGCAAGGTCACTGTGGGGTCACAGTGCTGGACTGTGACTGACCCATGGAAAGGACAAATGGTGAAGGATAAGAAGAACAAGGCACACGAGGAGCACAGTTCCCCATCCATTGATTAGTCCACCCTTGAAACCCATGTGCCTGAGCTTTAGAAAGGTTGAGGAGGTAGACTGCCCTGGTCCCACCACTGGTAGGGCTCCCTGGTAGAACAAGGACATGGACATGGTTGACTGAGAGCACTGCAAGACCACCATGAAACTGACAGGACTGGGATATCCTCAAAATGAAGACAAGGTGAGGAAACTGGGAGTTCTTTCAGACAGGAAGCAAGAATGCAAATGGGAGATGTCATCAATATGCCATGGTATGACCTTACTGACAACATCCCAATTATCCTAGGATTCAGTGGAGTATTTTACATGTCCTGACAAACACCATAAACAATGAGATGATGATCATCAATTCTTGCAATTAAGATGTTCTGTCAAGGTCAGATGGACACAGCCTCAAGAGAATTCAGAACTGCAGGAAGGAAAACCACTCCTCCACATCATGACTCGCCAGCCTGGGTCAGGCAAGAGCTGCAGTCTCAGAAATGCCCCAAGGCCATGGGACAAGGCTGTCCCACCCATCCAGGACCAGCATAAAAGCCAGCCCAGAGCCTCTCTCCCTCACACACTTCTCATCACGCCTTCTTCGCCACTCCAGACAGCAAGGTGAGTCTCAAACCCCTGATCCATTCGCCCCTGGCCACCCCTGTTCCCTCTCTTCGAGCATTGTCCTTAGCCTCAGCAGCCCTCATGCCTCCCCACAGATCCACAACACCTTCCACACTCCCTCACCCTCCTGCATCACTGCTCCTCACATCCCCACACCCCTGCCCTGCATCACCACCCTCTCTTCCAGGGACCCTCCACACCATACCCATGGCCTGCTACGACAGCTGCCGTCCCTGCGGACCCACCCCGCTGGCCAACAGCTGCAACGAGCCCTGTGCCCTGCAATGCCAGGATTCCCGCGTCATCATCGACCCTTCCCCTGTGCTGGTCACCCTGCCAGGACCCATCATGACCTCCTTCCCCCAGAACACCGCCGTCGGATCCACCTCCTCGGCTGCCGTGGGCACTGAACTCAGTGTGCAGGGCCAGCCCATCTCTGGTGGCTTTGGTGGCTTTGGTTATGGCTTTGGCTATGGCCGTGGATTTGGCTATGGCTGTGGATTTGGCTATGGACAGGGCTATGGCTATGGGCTGGGCTGCTATGGCAGACGGGGCCGCTACAACTGCTAAGGGTCCTCGGCAACACTCCTGACCCCACCAGCTCAGGCCTCAGCCAACAGCTCCTGCAAGCAAAGTACCTCAGCTGGTCATTGTCTTACTTGCACCTCACAGCGGATCTCATCTTCTCCTTCCTCCTGTCTCTTCATTCTTGTGACTCAATAAAGTTTTCCTGCATCAAAACCTGATATGCCTCCTGTTCTTATGTAATTCCAGTGGTCTTACATCTTTACCAAGTACATTCCATGCCTCAACAGGTCATTGCAGTATGTGCAAAAACACCTTCCCTTACAAATATGCAAAAACAACTAATAAAAACATCTGGCATAGGAAGCACAGGAGGGGACACCTTCCAGAACATGACACAAACCCATCACCTGATAGACCAAAGCCTTGGACACATCCATGCTCTCCTGGGTACAGCTCTGGTCAAGTTACTACTATGTCTCGGCACACACTTGGCAAACTCTCTTCCCCACCAGGACTCTTGAACCTCTCAGACAAAAAGAGTCCCTAAATCCTCCACTTGGGCACGAAATCTGGAGTTCAAGTGCTTTAACTTCCCTGCTCAAGCAAGACTAAAATGGGCAGGATTCCCAGCACCATGGACAGTTCATTATTGGCTCTTCCAGGACCGACAGTAAAACATTTTTTCTATTCTGTGACCACCCTCAGAATGAGAAATTCTGGCCTTCTTTGTGTATGGAATTCCCTCTGTTTCCCCTTTGCTCTTGCCCTCTTGTCCTGCTCATGTGCACTGCTGAGAACAGCTGGGCTCCCTCAATTTCATTCTATGCAATCAGGAATTTGTGCACACTCATGACACCCGCCTGTCCACTCTTGTCCCCTGGGAGTCCCACCTCTCTCAGTTTCTCATCCAGGAATGATTCACCAGCTCCTCTGAAATCTTGATGGTCCTGAACTGGTTGGTACTCACTAAATCGACTTCATTTTCACACTGGGGAGACCTGAATTGTACACAACACCTCACATGGGACCTCACCAGTGCTCAGAAGACACCAAGAGTCACCTCCCCTGCCCCATCACAACACTTCTCCCCAAGCATGATCTGGACACTGGGGATGCCTTTTCCTACAATGATACAGGGACACCTCCTGCCCCATTCCTTCTAACCCAGAACCACAAAGGCATTTTCAGAGAAGACAACAATTGTTCCAAGTGACACCCAGATATTTCTTCCTACCTGGGATGACTCCTTACATGAAAAAGCACTTGGCAGCTGCTCTTGCTGAAGTTCAGCAGATGTCCAGAACCTGCCAAGTTTTAAGTGTTGGTCCAGTGGATTCAACTCCTGGGCTACAGTACTAGGGACTTGCTGCCATCCGGAGTTTGGGACACTGACCCCAAGCCACTGGACCCAGCCCTTCAGACCATTCTTAGTCCACGATGCTGGGCACTGACACCACCTGGTCTTGCCTGGGTTGTTGAGGATCATGCAATGTTTGTCTCCAACAATCCTGGTCAGCTTCCAAATCCTCATTCAGACAATCTCAAGTGGCCTCAACCTTTGGCACTCAGCCCAAAGGAAGACCAAAAATATCAAAACCTTTGAGGCTACATTATCATCCAAGCACCCACTGAGCAGTTAAAATTGAAAAGTGAGGTCTGAGGTCAGCCTTTGCCAACTGGGATAAATGCATGGAGGGGTGGAAGGCAATGGAAGGTGCAACACCTCCTCCTTGGCACAGCTGCAAAGCCCAGACCAGCCTATCAGAACTGTGAGAAATTGGGGGTAATTTTTCAGAAGGCACCCACAAACCACAGCACATGAGGGCCATGAGGTGACGATAGTGATGACACCCCACCTCTCCAAAGCTTGGGACACGTTTTCAGCCCTCCCTTGTCAGAACCTAGGACAACCCTCTGGCTGTCCTGGATGGCTCGAGCCCCTGGCAGGGGGCTCAGAGACCTTAGCACGGAGCCAAGGACCCCTGTGCCTTTGATTTCAACCCATGGAGAAAATTACCAGCCTTATATGAGGATGCACAAGCCACGAAAAGTTAGGTAGAGTGATAGTTAGTTTGTCATCGAGTAGAAAAGTAGAATTTTGGGGTTTGTAGAATAAGGGTTTGGGGGCCAAGATGGAGGAATTTGAGCATGTCTTGTCCTTCTTTCTCCTTCCTTAGCCTCCATCTTCTGGGTGATGTTGGCACTTCTGGATTGGTTTAGAGTAGAGATGGACTGTGTAACATAGGTGATAGGTATTGGAAACTAACTATACACAAAGTACACGTAGTTTATAGTATAAAAAGACAACAATGCCCTGAGGGCAGGCAGAGTGCCTCTGTCTGGCCTGCCAAGCAGATCACAGCGGGTCAGGAAAAGAATGTACTAGATAAGAGAAAAAAAAGCAACCTTGGAAGCTACAGACGAAGAGTTCTGACTCCTTCTTCGGCAGCCGGGCTGGGAAAAAAGAGACTCTCTAACACATAATGGGGTCACCTCGACCTCCCGAGACCCCGACACTCCCTGACACAAACCATCAACAGAAACATTTGACCTCTTAGTATTCACGATGAAAAGTTACCCCCATAGGTAGACAAGGCCTCAGAAGCAGGATATGAAATTGCACAATTCCACAAAGACACATACCCGCCTTGTCAGGGAAGGACAGAGGAGCTCACTGATTGTCCATTAGTAATTATTTGCTTACAGCAACACAGTGTTAACAATTACAGGTTATGAGTTATGAAACTTGTGGCTTGAATGTGGAATAAGCTAATTGATGCCACAGCCTGGGAAAAAAGGGATCAAGCCCAGTTTGATGTTTTATGAGTGGATTTCTTAACAACGTCAAGGAAAACTGTTTAAATGGCAGAGTACATTGTCATGCGAATTGGAGAAATCCAAATGGGCCATAACACTGAAACAAATTTAGCCTGAAGAGCCTGTCATTTTAAATGTCCTCTCTCTTGATCCCATTCAAGGCACAAAGCCATGAGCTCTCTTTCATCTATCATGAAAGGCTCCCAGGCATTGGGACCTTGCCAAGTTATTGCAGAGTGACACATCAGGATATTAGCAGCTCCCTCAGCATTCCTGGGTGCAACACAACCACTGATGGACATCCAGTGGCATGGAACAGAGTCTTCAGAAGACACCCACAGACCACAGCATATCAGTGCCACAAAATGACATCCCTGATGACGTTGCAGATCTTCAGGGCTTTGGTTGTTCCTTCAGCCCCGCCGTGACACACATGGAACAATCACATCTGCCCAAATACCAAATTATAGAAGCTGCCGCCAAGGTCAAATGAACACAGCCTGAAGAGCAGGACATGGAATTGTAGAATGGCACGAAGGAAAACACTCCCCACCTTATGACTCAACAGGCTGGGCCAGGCAAGATCTGCTGCCTGCAAAATGCCCCGAGGCTATGGGACAAGGCTGTCCCACCCCTCCACAACCAGCATAAAAGCAGGCCCAGAGCCTCTCTCCCTCACACACTTCTCCTCACGCCTTCTGCTCCTGCTCCTGCAGACAACCAGGTGAGTCTCAATACCCTGACCCCCCTGATCCTGCAACACTGACCCCTCTCTTCCAGAACTCTCAGCCCCAGCCTCAGCAGCTCTCACACCTCCCCACAGACCCACAACACCCTCCACATTCCCTCAACCTCCGACACCACCACCCCTCATATCCCCTCACCCCTGCCCTGCCTCTACCCCCTCTTTTCCAGGCACCCTCCACACCACACCCATGGCCTGCAACAACATTTGCCGACCCTGCGGACCCACCCCGCTGGCCAACAGCTGCAACGAGCCCTGTGCCCTGCAATGCCAGGATTCCCGTGTCATCATCAACCCTTCCCCTGTGCTGGTCACCCTGCCAGGACCCATCATGACCTCCTTCCCCCAGAACACCGCCGTCGGATCCACCTCCTCGGCTGCCGTGGGCACTGAACTCAGTGTGCAGGGCCAGCCCATCTCTGGTGGATTTGGTGGCTTTGGCCTTGGCTATGGCCGTGGATTTGGCTATGGGCTGGGAGGCCTGGGCTGCTATGGCAGAGGGGGCTATGGCTACAACTGTTAAGGGTCCTCAAAACCACTCCTGACATCAACAATGAGCTTGGGGCTCCTGCAAACGAATCGCCTCAGCTGATGGTTGCCTTACTTGTGTCTCACACTGGATTCCTTCTAGTTCTTTTTCCTGTCTTCTTTTTTTTTCCCCTCAATAAAGTTTACCTGCATCAAAGTCTGAAATGCCTCCTCATCTTTTTGAACTCTAATGGTTTCACATCCTCACCCAGTAAAATGCCAGATAGGCCACTGGTGTGGATGGAAAAGAAGCAGAACACCTCTCTTAAGAAAGATGTCATCACCAGTAACAACCAAGACAGACACTGGAAGCAGGGGACGAGGGCACACCTTCCAGAACATGACACAAACCTACGACCCTCTGCCCCAAAAGCTTTGACACCTCCATGCTCTCCTGCGCAAGGCTCTAGTAGACTCTCTCTGCGCCAGCACATACTTGACAAAATCTCTTCCCCACCAGAACTTTGAACCCTTTCAAGCAAAAAGAGTCACAAAATTGTCCACTTGGCTGAGAAATCTGCAGTGCAAATACTTCGATCCCCCTGCTCAAGCAGAGTCAGCAAGGGCAGCATTTCCAGGACCATGGCCAGCTCAGGTTTGACTCTCTCAGCAGAGACTCCACCAGCTTTTCCACTCCGTGACCACTCTCACAATCAAAAATTCTTGCCTTCTTTCCCCATGGAATTCCACCTGTTTTCCCTTCTGCCCTTCCCCTCTTTCCTTCTCTTGTGGGCACTGTTGAGAACAGCCGGGCTCCCTCAACTTCATTTCCTGCCATCAGGGATCTGCCTTGTCTCCTGGGAGTCCCAGCTCTCTCTGCCCCCTAGGGATGATTCTCCAGCCCTTTCAGTGTCTTGGTCACCCTGATCTGGTCTTGTTTCACTAAGCCCTTGGGCCTCTTTCCCTGGACAGCCCAGAACTGCCCACACCACCCTACACAGGACTCCACCAGTGCTCTATAGAGAGGAAAGGCCACTTCTCCCAATTTCAGGTCAAGAATTGCCAAAAATCTATCTTGGATGATGAGACAGAGGGGAAATTTTCCAGAGCAGAAATCCATTTTGAATTTAGGTAAAATGTGCCTCTCTGAATTAAATCCATAGCTTGCAAACATAGCTGTTTGTTCTGCATTCAAGACTGCCTACTCTTGCAAAAACCCTATGCTCGAAAACTGCTTCAGGCAAAGGACTGAGATAAAGGAGGCCCCTTGAACCTTGAAACAGACAGAGCTGAGATTGCAGGAGAGAGGGCAGGCTGACCCAGGAGTTCTTTCTGTACTTTCTGATAAAAAACTAGCTGCAAGTGTAACTAGCTGCAAGTGTAATGCAAAACCAGTAAAATGAATATACATGAGACTATATGCGTACGTACAAGCAAGGGGGGGATAAAAAGGGTTTGGGAGTTCTCAGGAGTGTGCATGTCCTTTAAGGGGGACAACGATCCCCACACACATCCAGCGCTGTAATAAACATACCGGCTTGACAACTTTTTACAAAAGTTGTGGGGTTTCTTTTTCTTTCCACAAATCAGCATTGGTGATGTCTTTTTCAGGAAGGGAAGGATTGAGACCTTCTGGTCCCTTTGTTCTCCACCAGCACCACAGGGTCCTGCTCAGCAAAGCCCCTACCCTACATTTCAGCCCCCATCATGATCTAGGGCTCACTGCCATTCCTGCCCAGATGCAGAACTTCACATTTCCCTTGCTTGAACTTCAGGAGACACCTTTAACCCTCAGTCTCCAGCTCCTCTGCCTGGTGGCACAGACAAGTGGTGCCTCAGCCATTCCATCAGCTGCTAGCTCGCGGAGGGGACAACAGTCCCACTGCCCACATCTTTATTGAGGAGGTTGAACAGGTTTGGGTTCCTGGATACAACTCTTGACCTACTTCTCTTGAGACTTGCTTCAATTTGAATTTTGGGCCACTGATCCCCAGCCTCTGGGCCTAGCCCCGCAGCCACTCAGGCCACTCACTGCCCTCTCAGGCAACCAGGATTTTCTCGGTTGCTCTGGGAGCATGGAAGGGGAAGGACTCTCAAAGGCTTCACAAAAGGGTTGAGTTCCACAGCAGCCACAGCTCTCTCCTCATGCCCAGGCTGAGTCACTGGCACAGAGCAGACACTCAGCTCAGCCAAGCACCATTTCCTCAAGGGAAATCCTCCAAGAGAACTGGCCTCACCCATTGGCACTGGACACCACTCAAGACCCCTGGCTCACCCCTCCCCTGCTGCCGCTCCCCTTTGGCCTCTCCTCCCTTGCACAGCTGCCACCAGCACTTATGGAGTCAATTCTGACGGAAAAGCCTCTTGACATTGAGTACAACTTAAAGCAGGGCTACAAAATCTACCATTAAACAATCACATCTTAAAAACATTTTTGTCGCAGAAGATCTAAATTTTAAATACAAACTCTGACCATTCCCTCGGCACTACCAAGGCCACCATTAACCCGTGTCCTCAAGTGAACCCACCTACAGGGATATTAAATCCCTGCAGGGATGATGACTCCACAGTTACACTGTGCAGTCCGTGGCACCAATGACAACCCTCTCCATGAAGGAAGATCCCTTAATAGCCAACCTAATCTTCTCCTGGAGATGCTTGGACTCTGGATTCCTGCTCTCCAGTGGTGCAGCACAAGGGAAACACGTTTCATATCCAGCTTATTATGAATCCATTCACAAAAGAGACATTTGAAATTGTGATGCAAGAAAAATTTTATTGAGACAAAATAGTGAAAAATCAGGAGCAGCCAGGGAAAGGGAACTGGGCTGAGGTGCAATCAAGATGACCAAGAGCCAAGTTCCTTTGCTTGCAGTAAACTTGGCCAGAGAATCAAGGCCTTCCTGCCCCACAGTGGCAACAGCCCACCAGAGGTGCCCAATGGACTCTGACCTGGAAGAAAGGGTTTGCAGCAGAGGGAGCTGGACAGAGCCAAAGGGGAGAGCAGAGAGCAGGGAGGAGGGAGAGGAGAAGAGGAGGAGGCAGATGGGCCATGTTTGCACGCAGCCCAGGCTGGCCCCTTGGCTACTGCCTTGCTCGGAGCCCTGAGAACAGGAGCTTGAAGTGCTGAGCCCATTTGAAAGCCTTGGTCCAGAAAGGAGTCCTCAATGCCTGAGATGTGTTCCAGGGAGTGGGTGGTTGGTGTCAGGAGTGGTGCGAGAGCCCTTAGCAGATGTAACCACCCCTTCTGCCATAGCAGCCCAGGCCTCCCAGCCCATAGCCAAATCCACGGCCATAGCCAAGGCCGTAGCCAAAGCCACCAAAGCCACCAGAGATGGGCTGTCCCTGGGCATTGAGTTCAGTGCCCA
>WBNO01024479.1:0-52773 GCA_013400575.1 Peucedramus taeniatus
ACTCTCGGAGGAGCATTTACAACAACCAATTTGTGTAGCAGCAAATTGCAAGGTCAGTTCCGGACTCTAAAGACTGCTGAACCACTTGAGCATGGTGTAATGCCCAGCTGACCACTCCTAGTAAGTAGGATGTCCCTGTAGGCACTGATAAACACTTGTGATTACTGAATCAGAGCTGGCTGGGGAATTTGAGCACAGCCTTATCGTTGTACTGCAAGGCAAGTGTTTGAACACACCAGCAAGAATCCCTCTGGAGGGAGTTACGGTCCTAGATAAATGCCTGTTTAAAGCCTTCTAGAAATCACTGGTCTATGTTAGAGCCATGTGGCTGTAGCTCAGACACAGAGAGCCATGTCTCTGGGGCTATATGTCTTCATCCAAACATTCATGTTGCTGTTGTCTGTGGAGTGAAGGAGTCTTTCTTCATCACTGCTTTCATAAGAATGGACAAATACCCTTAACCTCTCAGGCAGGGTTGTGGGTGAATTCAGCTGGATTGAGAACTTGAAGAGGCTCTAGGGCTGTGCAGATATGTCTGAGTGAAAGCTATGCCCAAATCCTATGCACAAAAAGCAGGCTGTCTGTATTCAATTCTGCATAGTGTGCACAGGGAGGTGAGATACTATTCCCACTCCCACCAGGCTCCCCTTGGGGAGCCCAGCACTGCCCGTGGTGCTTGCTGGAGTAATCTGCCTTCACATCAGCTTCCTGTTCTTAGAACCAAAAAGCAAAGTGTGCTTTGAATGTTCCCTCTGTGCACTTGCTCTGTGGTGTCCTGCTCCACTACTTCTCCTTCAGTCCCCTGCCTCTTCCTTGGTCACATTCCCATGCCTGTGACCTCCAGGTATTACCTGACCATCCCCATCAGCCTCTGAGAACTGAGACAAACTGACAGGCACAAGCCACTACTGATGGAAGGAGGAAGATAGTCCCCACAGCCCTCTCATCAAGAAGCCCCTCTGAAACCATCCTAATGAGATCCTGCTTAGGGCCCCTGTCAGCTCTGCCTTTCTTTGCAAGCTCCTTTGACAGATGGATGTCAGTTCGGGGAAAGCTGTTTGATGTTCTTCATCTTAATGAAAGTGATCCTCCGGCAGGCACTGTCTCCTCTGCCTCTAGGCAACTGTGGTCTAGCAGTGTCAGGCTACTCTGTGCTTTGTCATACTGGATCCTAATTAGTGGCTGACTCCTGCTGCTTCTGAAGTCAACAGGGAAAACATCCCTCTGGCGGCAGTGGAGCAGGAGGTAGGGGATGGGAAAGTCGGTGTACAGAGAAATGGCAAGGGTCTGTGTGAGTCCCTTCCCATCCTCCTCAAATATTACTGCCATCACTTTTTCTCTCTTCCCTCTGCTCATCCAAAGTCACGGACGGATGAGTAGGCAGCTCTGTGTCTGCTTCCTGGCTACCACTGACCTGTAGGGCACACACATGCTACTTTGGGAGAGAGAGAAAGGATGGAAATTCTCCTAGGCCACTCACTTGGGGCTAGCTAAGTGCTGAGAAGAGGTGAACCTAATGAGAGAGGCACTCTAGAGTGAGAAAATACAGATTACAGGATCCCTGCTCCAGACTTTTCCACCAATAATGTGCTGCATCTTTTTGATTCAAGTGGCTGGCTGATGTTCAAGCTCCCATATTTTGTTTTCCCTTAAGGAGACATATTAACAATAGATCTAGGAAGTTCTCTGGGGACACCCTGTGTGTCTGTAAAGTGCTGCTTTGGTATGTCAAAAACTAGGAGGCAATTTCTTTGCTATCCAAACCCCTTTCTTCAGGCTGTTCTTAGTGGTCTTTTACTTACTGTTTGTAGTGTCGTTTTCTCAGAATATGCTGCTTCTTCCCTCTCTCAAACACCGGTGTTTTATCCCATACCTCCTACTTTTGGGAAATGGTGCATGCCTATGTTTAGATGATGCCCATTAATGCTGCAAACAGGAGGTTGATTGTGTCCTGGAACTGTCTTAAAGAAAGACAGAAGCTAAATCCATCTGATTAAAGGGCTTTCGATTGGTTTGTTGCAGAACTTATTCAAAATCCAGTCAGATCGTCCATCCTCATCCACAAGCAAATGCAATCTCCCAAGCAATCATTACACCTGCAGCATCTCTTTTATTCAGCGCTGTCAGACACGCACAGTCCTGTCCTGGATTCCTCCCTGCCTTCCCAGTGGGGATGTGTGTGGCTTCACAGTCCAGCATCTATTTGTGCTTGTGTACTGGAGCTTTTGAAGTGATCATTATATTCCTATATGCAGCACAGTGCAGGACTAGTTTCTTTCCATAGCTCTTCCTATCATTTCTCTGGGATACCTGACAAAGCCTGGTCCCATTACAGCTTTGGAGGCAAGGTGTACAGTGAGCTGCCTCACCCTTCTGCCCTATCTTACAGGTCACTGTGGGCACATTCAGGCTGGAAGAAGACCAAATCTGGCTGTGCTATGGGTATGTGGCCAGTCAATCAATAGGGAAGGCACTGCTCAGCTTTGGTACTTGAGGCTACAACCTGGAAGGGTTTTGTAGCACTGCTGTAAAATTCCAGATTTCTGGAAGCTACTGGAAGGCATAGATAAACATCTTGGGAAGCATGTGACACCCCAAATACTGTGGTGTAATGAAAAGTCTTTGGGTTAATACAACTGAGATATGGTTATCATAATGAATTTTAAATTATAATTGGAATACTTGTGGTTTTTGTCTTTGAGCTTTGTTTGTATACAGACTCCTTAATTCAGCCACAACCTTCCTTTTATTTTACAGAAGCACATATACTTTCATACATAATTCTCAAACCTCAAAACTGGGCCCTCTTATTCTGACACCAGTAAGTAGTTCTTTAAGGGGAATAGTGGTTGAGAGACCTGGAGGCAAATTGCTAGGCTTAGCAAGGGTGGTGGAGGGAAGGGTGGAGAAGATTACAGAACAAAATCCAGAGCTGCTATTTGGAGGAGATAGAGGGAGCAGGGGGGAGTGGAGAGCGGGAAGTGCTTGTCCTTATAGAAGCATAGAGTCAGGGAGCTGCTGGCCCCTCTCTGGAGGGCTCTGCTTGGCTGGGCAGCTTATTAACTGAAATTGAAAGAAAATGGAGAAGAATCAAGGCAGTGCAGCAGATAGAGGGGCCAAGGAAGGCCTGACTGATGAGGGAAAATTAAGCACTAAATGTGTTTATCTTTGCTAAGTGATGACTAAGGGGACGTGTGATAACCATCTTGCCATCTGAGAGACATGAATAACTGTGCAAGTGTGTGTGTGTGTGTGTGGGCATGATCTAGGGTGGTGAGAGGGACAAGGGATTTCAAAGAGCCAGACCCCTGTGGTTACCTTGCCCCTACACAGGCTCAAAGGCAGAATCCCCTCACAGAACCAAAGAGGGACCAGTCATGCTGGGAGTCAGAAAAGGTGAAGGTAGTGGGTTTGAATCAGGTGGGAGATGAGATGGGAAGGAAAAGAAGGAAATCTTGCTGCTCCATCTCCAGATACAATGATCTCTCCTGCCCTGCCCCTCCATTTTTCATGTTATCATGAAAAACTACCCTTTAGTTGCTCTGCATCAGTCTCCTCACTTCAGACTCTTCATTCTCCTCACTCCCCTCTTTTCTTTGTGTTTCCTTCCTATATTTATTCTTGCTCACTCTGTTCATAGTTTTTTCTCTGTTGCACATGCCCTTCTTCTCCTTGTTTTTCTCTTCCTTTGCCCATTTCTCTCTCCCCCCGCCCCTCCTCCCGCTTCTTTTTCAGCAGGTAGATCTGCATCTGTGATTGAAGGTTCATTTTCCTTTCATTCTGTGGGTGACAAATTCTGACTTGGATAATCACTTGTGAAAAATCAAGAGAGAAGCCAGCTGCTCCAGTGACACAGGAACTGGCTGTGATGTTCATGAGGACCGATGGCAGGCAGGGTGAGGGATGGGAGGGTGCTGTGCAGGGCAGGGAGATGTTCTTCTTTCCCTTCACAGCATGGGANGATGGTTGCTGAATATGTCTAGGACCCAAGGGAAATTTCTTCCTCAGGCAATTTTGATCCAAATGAGGAAAACTGGAATACATTTCCTAGGCTCTGACCTCACAAGGAAAACTGGGTTTTGACCTTCAATTTGAGGAGAAAAGATGTTAGAACCATGTAGGGGTTTGACTGCATTGAGAGGGGTGGGGCAAACTGTGTATGTCCATATTGCTGCCTCCAGCTTCAGTTAATGTGCCCAGAGAGTTATTAGGCAGAGCTCCACCTTGATGTCTCTGGTACACCGTGTTGCAGCAAGCATTTGAAGAGGCCTTGCTCATCCAAACTGTGTGACCCTGGGCCTGCTAAGGTGTCACCATGCAGGTGACATCCCTTCCACAGAACACCAGCATCCTCTCAGCACTTGAATGAGTAATTCTGACGTGGGCAGCGGTTTGTGTTCACTGAACTGGCTTTGTCAGGGTTGCCCTCCTATCAAGCTCATGATCACTGTCTCTGAGGAAATGGCTGGATGTAGAATCTTCCTCCTGCCTTGTGGGAGCTGAGTCAGTGCTGTTTACACAAGAGGGAATTGTCTGTGTCTCATGGCACAGTGGTGCTCACAAAAGCAGCCACAGCTATGACACTGGGGCTCTGTAAGACAGAAGATCTAGATTTGCTGGTATACCACAGAGAGCCTCAGTTTCCTCAAATGGAAACACTTCTGCTTGCTTCTCTGTTCAGTAGCTCATGTCTTCTGGAGTCACCAGGAAGCTGCGAAGTTCTCAATGTGAACTTACCCACTGAGGTGAAGTGTGTTTGTTTCTCCCACAGGGATATCCCTTTTGCTTCTAGGCTTTCAAAGGCAGAGATTCACCATCTTGCTGTTGGTGAAGAAGAGTCAGGTCTGTGGCATTAGGAAACTACAGCAGATCCATATTGAAAGATGCCACTGGCCCACCCAGCTGTCTTTTTGTTTGTCAGCTCAGTCCTTGGAGTCATTAACCTGCAGGCCCTAATGGCACAGTGGCACTTACACTCTCAGCACTTCTATTTCTGTCTGAGAAGGCATTCCCCTTTGCTTTGGAGGACGCTTTCTTCCTGGGACACAGGGGAATGAACAGTGGGTAAAGACAGATGGTAGGAACAGGCGGACCTTAGGGCTAATCTGCAATGTTCCACCTGGAGTTTTCTGATACTCCTCTCCAGTGCCATGAAATTCACTATACAGAGAGGTAGGAGAACAAAAGTGTTAGATAAAGAGAAAGAGGAATCTGAGAGTAGAAGGCAGCATGACTAAAGGAGGTAGATAGAAGGCAGATCTGATTGGGGGCCAAAGGTGACTGTGGTACTTGGGCTGGTACATGTGTGGAGCTGTGGCCAAGCAGAAAACAGAATTAAAAGAAACATGGCCGTGGCCATGAGGGAGCCACAGGGGAGAAAACTCTTGAAGTCAGAGACCAGCTTTTCCTGAAAGGGACACCACTAAGTAAGTTCCACTGACTTAAGAGACCATTCTCCTTGCTCCCCTAGCTCCCTCTCACCTTAACTGGACTGCCTACGGTTGTTGGGCAGGTGCTGCTCTACTCTTCCAAGACTGGCACATATCATCAGCCCAAGCCCCTCTAGGTCTTCTAGGGCCAGACTGAGGGAAGGAGCAACTATGTTATGAAGTTATAAGGTGCATTAACACTTGGGGCAGTGAAAGTCACATATTTGATGTATTCCTGGGCTCCTAATGAGAAATACCAGCACACAAAACACCTCCTGTAGGAGACAGAGGCTGCGAGTAGAGGTGGTGGGAAAAGGAGGGCTAGCTGATTGCTGAGGGTACCAGAACTGTCCAGGCAGTACCAAAACTCCCAGGGACCAGGGAGGAAGTGTGTGTGTACTTGTGTGATAGGGAAAAAGGCAAGAAAAAACAACAAAAAAAGGCTGTGTGTCTTTGTTCACTCTCTTTGTTGTTTTATTAATGACAAACTAATGACTTAATGCCACTCTCCCGCCCTACTGACTGCTTGGCCCTCTGCTCAGCAGCTTCCACTGATGGGGTGGAGCAGTGCCACTGAGATGCCTCAGAAGGTGCTGGATGGGCTGCCCTGACTGTGTGGTTTTCCTTCACTCCTTCAGCCTCCCTTTTTCTCGTTCACCAATATGGCTTCGATGCGGCTCAGTGAGAATTTCCATTTATATTTCAGCCTTGCCTGTGACACCGTCCCCGAGTCCCTGCAGCTCTGACGCATGATTTCCCGCTCTCCCAAATGCTCTGCTTGGTTTAGCCGCTCATCCTCCTCAGCCTCTTTCCCATTCCTCATCCCGCAATCTTCCCTCTCCCTCCGACCGTCCCCCGATACCACCACTGACGCCTGCTCTTTCAGTCACTCCATCTTTCCCTGACATGTCTCAGCCCCTCTCCCCATGCTCCCAATTAGCACAGTCACCAGGTTTAGCCAGGCAGCTGGTGCATCCAAGACTGCACAGGGAAAAGATGGGGATTTCTGCTTCAGAGCCAAGCCACATGCAGGCTCTCTGGTACCTGAGGCTGCTCTTACGAATATAATATTCAGCCTTTGGCCTTGCCTTGCAGGCAAGAAGTCACAGCCCAGGCTCCTAGGGGGATGGCAGACTGACCCCCACATCCCTGCTCACAGCTCCCCCCAAAAAGTCTGTCCTACACAGCTACAAGGTGACACATTTGGTGTCCCTTGCTTGGGGTGGCTGGCTGGGCAGCTGGAAGAGCAGAGGTTTCCCCCAAGAGACTTCAAAAGTGTAGATGTGGCATGTGTACTAAATCTGTGTCCCCCAGATTGAATAGGCGGGGCAGACCCGTACTTCCACAGGCTTTTGAAGTGTACAGGCTTTGAAATAACCTCTGGAGGATCAGTGTGACAACCTGAGCATTAGATCTCAAACACCCAGAGACTGGGGGCCAGAGTTTTCTGAGTGTCCTACACAAGCAGCCATGCTCCCACCCGTAGCCAAGAGAGCTGCTGCAGTGATTTAGCCTCTGCACCCAACATCCTGACAGGAGAGCAATCTTCCAGTGGTGGATACCTGCCCTTCTTTGCCAAGCTCCTGTTGCACTCCCTGGGGGAGGATGCTCAGGATGAGCATTCTCAAATGAGGCTGAGAAGCAGATGTTGCCCTCATTAGAAGAGAAAATGTAACACACAGAAAAGGAGAGGGCGGGGNGTGCAAGATAAATACTCTCACTGTCAGCAGGAAAAATTATCTTGGTTTTGGGAAAGGGTGAAGTCTTCCTGGCCTGCTCCTCTTTTTTGGGATTACAGTGGAGAACAGTCCGGGCAGGCAGAGCCTTGAGAGGCAGAGGGGTGAAGCAGGCTGTGCCATCTGAGCACTGATTACACAGGGCCAAAGGGCATCAGGGGTTCCCACACACGGCGGGGCCAAGTGTGGCAGCATCTCTGATAGCTCTGGGAAGCAGGGACTACTCGCTATCTCTCTCCCTCCAGCCCTCTCCCCTGCTCCTGCCCTGTTTATTGTAGCAGCCCCCCTGAAGCACACACTGAGGCAGTGCCCCCATCCTGCTCCCTGCACCTCAGAACACAGAAGCTCTTGGGATTCCCCTGATTAGGATGCTCCCAAGAGTCCTTTTTCACAGCCAGATGGTCAAAGAAAGAGTCGGAGTTCCTTGGCTTTGGTTCTCAAGGTTGTTTATTTTCTCTTATCTATAACATGTTCTCCCTGACCAGCCGAGATGCGTTCAGCATGTTAGGAACAAGTTCATGAGTTAAAACAATTAGAGCTGTTAATGTCATTTTGAAGTTATGACAAGTTAATTGTATTAATAAAATTGTTGTTAAATGTTAAACCTTTAAGTTACACCCCACCCCACCCCCCCCGCCGTTAATCCCCTTACCGATATCCTCGTTGTCTGTGTTGGATACTGCCTCCGCTACCCCTCAAAAAGGCGTATCCCCAGGAAATATGTAAATCAAGAGACATTTGAGAAAATCTAACGAAAGGCTCTAAAAATGACAAGCTAACCAAAGATTTAAAGAACCAAACACCAAATCCTACTGGCGAGAAGTCCTCCTACTCTACCAGCGAAGTTTTAAGTGTCACCGTGACCTGACTAGAACTGAGTCAGAGTAAGGAGCCTAGACAATGAACCAATAAGGTGTTTTCCTAGGCACGCCAACAAAAACAGATGCCCCAAATCTGCTGTGAAGCAAAATTTTTTTCTCCTCTTGTGTCACTAAAGGGAGCAGCGGCAATGTGCACGACTCCTCAGGCCCCCCACCCAGAGCTGATCACTTAATAAAGACATGTGAAAGGAGAAGATTCTCCTTGCCTGTCATTTAATTCAAACAGGTCAGTCCAAGGCACTCTGCCTGCCCTCCGGGCGCTGTTACCTTTTTAATACTATAAACTATGTAGACAGTATTTACAGGTAATCCCCAATACCTATCGCCTATGTTAGACAGTTTCTACTCTAAACCAATCTAAAAGTGCCACCATCACCAAGAAGATGGAGGCCAGGAAGAAGGAAGGAGGATAGTACACGCCCAGATTCCTCCATCTTGACCCCCCCTGTACCCTTATCATAAAAATCCTAACATTCTATTTTTCCACCCTGTGATAAGCTAATCATTCTACTTAACTTTTCCTGGTTTGTAAATCTTCATATGAAGTTGGTAATTTTCTCCATGGCTCGAGATCGAAGGCAAAAGGGTCCTGGGCTCCATGCCAAACCCTCTGAGCCCCCTGCCCGGGGCTCAGCCCATCCAAAGCAGCTAGAGGGATGTCCTGAGTTCCCAAAAGAAGCCACCTAAGGAGCCTCTTGGCAAGGCCAATGTGGCATCAAGAGACTTCAGGAGTCCCTTCCTGCTTAAGAACCATATAGGGCTCATGTTGATGTAAAGAAGGAAGAATATCCAACAAAAATAGAGCAAAAGGGAGGACATTGGGGGCCACCACCTTGGGAAGGCTGGGATGCTTGGAAGCTGTCAGAGAAGGTGGAACATGGTGGTATGGTGGCAGACACTTGTCACAGATGGTTTAGCCTTGGATGGAAAGGCTTTCCTTGCCTCAGGAAGCAGTCCCAGCTCTGAGAGGGGGACATTTGGCTGAGAAGATCTGCTGATCTCTTTACCTGCAGGGACCACGTGTGGTCCCTCCTTGTTCTCTCACCTCTCAAAGCAGCCACCCAAGCAGAGAAGATCAAGTCTGCAGTGTTTTAAAATAAATTCCTCCTTCTTCTGTCCCAAACTGTGGTTCTCCTTCACTTTCCCCTTTCCAACTCCATGCACAGTCTGTTCAGAGGGTAAGCTCATGGGAGGAGCCCTGCTCATCAACATAGGCAGCATTTAGAAAATACCACAGCTGAAATTACCTTGTGCCTCCTTCATAGGAGGACTGATGTCACTGTGTCTGCCAGCAGCCAAGCAGGAAAAGTGGCCTCCCCGGGACTGCTTCCACCTCCTTCCCACCTCCAGACCTCAGCCTTTTGGTATCCAGCACATCTCACTACTCTTTTTAGCCTACCTTCTGTGAGGTCTCTAGGAGTCTTACAGGTTCCTTTTATTTCAGCAGACCTCCCTTGAAGCACCTGAAGTGCAAGTTGTATTCCAGTGCTTCCCTGGCACTCCTCAAGTCTCCCTTCCACCCTCAAGTTTGCATCCCAGTGGCAGTAGAGGGCAGTGAGTGTGGGAGCTACATGGTAAAGATGCTGAACTCCAACTTTGTGTTTCCCCTAGAGAGCAAAAGAGGGAGCGAGCATGGCCACCCAGAGCTCCTGTGGCACAGGACAAGGCTGATGCTGAGTCAGGTGCTGAAGGTGAGAGAGGACTGCCAGCCATGTTGGGAGCTGGATACCAAAATCACAGCAGGCTTCTTTTGAAAGCCTCAGTCAAAACACTTCTGCACCTCTGAAGCAGGCATTTGATTTACAGATTTTGGCAGTTAAAGAGTAAACTTGGTACCTAATGAGTCCTGCACCTGCAGGAAAAATGATGTGAAGAACAGAAGAGGATTTCCTTGGGGAACATGAAGAGGAAAAAAATGTAGTGGGAACAAACTTGGAAAAATACAGTGCCTGGGAGGGGAATCTGAGAAGGTGGGGAATGTAAGGTAAATGGGGAAGGCAGCCCTTGAAAAGCAGTGGCAGAGCAGGGGACAGGGTTCTGGAACTGTGAGGAAAGGTGGATGGGGCAGGTGGGAGGAGTGGGAGACAGAGGTTCAAAGCAACAGTGGGTGTGGGGCAATTCACAGTGTTCATGTTTGGTGCTGTGCAGACATAGGTAGCAGTGTAGTCTGAATGCCAAAGGATCTGATCCCAGAGTGGAAGTAAAAAATTGATGTTCACAGGATTGTGGGATGTCCTGACATTGTTTTGTACTTAGATCACCACAGGATAGGAAATAACACCAAACCAGACAGGTATCTATAGAAACCCTTTCTCAGTAAATTAGACTGAGAAGGGATGAAAACAGGGAGTCAAAGAAAGGCTCTGAGAAAGGCTTAACCTGATCCCAGCACTGGCTGCAGTGAGGTCAGAGTCCTGCCTTGGGATAATCTCCCACAATCTCCACTGTGCTGCCCCAGGAGCCCACTCCTTTCTCTGGAAGGAGTGAACATTATTCTCCTCATTCATTTCAGAGGTGGCCTTTTCTGAGAACCTCTATGCTCATTCTGGCCAAGGCTGGCTTGGCATTGGGCTTCTCCCACAACTTGATGTGCTGTTATTGACATCACTGACAGCTGAGGAAGCACAACCCTTTGTGTATGAGCACTCTGAACAGCCTTGTGCTTTCCCTTCTTTTGTCCTCTCCTGATTGAAGAGTTCACAAGCTGAGTGTTGCTGCCTGCAGGTCTCCCTGAAGAGTGCCTCAGAGCATCTCAGGCAGCAACCTGGAGAGCACTTGCTTCCTGATTAAAGAGATGAGGCTCCATTAGTGGAGAGAGGGAGCAGAATGTGAAGGAGAGTGAGAGGCCTGCCATCAGGCAGGGTCCCTGCTCAGCGCTTAAGGCTGTGCCTCTCTCAGTGCCATCCATCAATTTAGCCCAATACCATGCCATGGTTTTAAGTGACTCTAGCATTAGAAACTCTGTCAGGCATGAGATTTATGGGGTGATGTGTGACAAAGCTGCTGCCTCTGCCAAGTCACATGTTTTACTCTTTTTTCTTTCCTTCCCAATACTTGTGGAGCTAGAAAATTAGGTCTTCACTGGCCTCTCAAACTCATTTGTGAGATGGGAGAAAGAACCAGCCTTTCTGCAGTGGATTGAAGGAAGAGAGGCTATGGAGAATGGATCAGTGTGAGGCATGACAGGGCCAGAAAGACTCAGAATAGACTCAGGACAATTTTCTAGAATAATCCAGAGCACTTTTTTCCCCCCTCATTTTCTTTGCTTTCTCCAAGCCCTCTGTGTCCAATACTTATCTACAAGGATGAACTTTATGCTGAGACATCACAGCCCTTTTGGATCTCCTCAATAGGCTCAAAGCTATTAGGGTTTTCTCCTTTATTCATAGCAGGAGGCTCACCAGGGCTGTCAGGAGCCTGTTGGCTCCAACAGTTTTCTGTGATAGCTGGCAACCTGCCTGGCTCTGGGTCTCCCAGGATGGCTAAGGCCATGCATGGCAATCAAAGTGTGGCATCAGCTGAGGATGACTGTAGTTGCCTCTCTCTCTTTTTTTTTTTTTTNTTGCCAAAAGATATCCAGAGCCAGTCCCAATGACAATGGAAGCTCCAGCTTTCACAGTATCCTGACTGGGTGGTCAGTAGGGTCACGAAGGGAAGGTACTTCAGAAAAGGATGTGGTGGAGGTGGAGAGAAAGAGGACGAGCAATGGAAGACAGACAGGAAGAGAGGCCCTGAGAAAAGCAGCAAGCATGAAATGAGTGTGTATCAGTAGCGCGTGAGCCAAGAAGCGTGCAGCTCTCAAGTGCTTTGCTTTCCTGATGCTCTTCTGCTTAATGCATACTGTGCTTGTCCCCTTAGATCCTATTTCTGTCGGATTTAGCAGTGTTAGCCTCACACTAGGTAACCAGTTTGTGGTGAAAACATGAAGAGAGAAGCCCCCAGCCACCCCTGGCAGAGCAGCTGTCAAAGTAGATTGGCTTCCAGCCCCTTGCCAGCTGCCCCCAGCACTGGCTGTCTGTGCAAGTTAAGAGCCTTCTCCTGAGTTGCTGAGAACTGCCACAGCTAGCCTATATCATTCACAGCATCCAGGAGCATGGAGCTGCTGTCCGGATGTGGTGTGCCCTGCAGCTCCTCGGGCTGTACTCAGCTGGTAAGGAAGGGGAACAGCAGAGATTTGTGTGCACGTGTGTTCACACACACGCGCTTCAGCTGCACAACTGTGCAACCGCAGCGTGCGCCAGCACCTCGCAGGCACAAACCCAAGCTGCCACTTTGACTTTCATAGGCTCACACTGAGCAAATGGGCACATGGGGAAGGTGGACATGGGCAGACACATGCAGAGAGCCTGAGCACATGGGCGGTGAGAGCTCTGAGTGTACAGGGCACACGAGCACAAAGCCCACAGTGAACAAACATTCATGGGCACACCACAAAGTGTATTCCCCACCCCTCTGTCCAGTCACTGTAAGTAAAGCTTGTTTTGTGTGGTATGACATTGTGTCTCCCCTTGCCACACGATGTTTTTTATCATCTACTCTCTCAGCTGTATGAAATGTGTTGACTTGGCCCTCTCACACCAAAACCTCCTGCCACCTCTGTATGCGCATGCACATGGCTCCATTCCCCTTCCACACTCCTCATCCTCATCCTCTTACCTTCAGCTGTGTGTGTGCCCATGGATGAGAAGGCCTGGCTCTATAGATGTGGATGGGGCTGTTTATTCTTTGTCAACCAAAAGCCCAATTCCTGAATTCATCTGAAAGAGCAAAAAAATCCTTACATGCTCCACTTCTTTCCCTGCCCCACACCCCTGCATTTTTCACTGCCCCTCATGGGCTCTGGCTGATGCTCTGGGCTTGAAGATGTTATTAACATTACAAAAAGGACTGTCACTTCACAGCAGTAAGCCGAAAAACAAAAAGACGTTGCAATTATGAATTTGTTAGGGAAGCCAGAGGGAGGATACACCTATAGGGTGATGGAGAAGCAGCGGGCTGCCCTCATCACCCTGCCTGCCTTCCCCTTTCCCCACCTCTCCTGCCCTCCCTATTCTTACACTTATCTCTCTACCCTCTTCTCTCTCTCTTCCCTGTCTGTTCACTCCCTGCTGATGTCCTGCTGTGGCACTACCTGCCACGGGCAGCATTGCTGCACGTTAATTAAGTCCTGCACAGTTCTGCGGATGAATGCCGCTGTCAGCGGGAGAACAGCTTCAGCCTCCCCCAGCTCTGCACACCCAGGCTCCTGCTTCCTCCCCATTCCTTGCTAAACAGACCTGTCACAAGACCATTTATCCATAATGGCCCTCTGTGATAGCAATTTTTTTTTTAATGGGTGCACCGAGGAAGTAGAGGCAACAAAAATGAAGATGACCCTGTGGTGGTAGAAACTACTTCATTGGGTGATGTCTGTGGGGGAGCTTTCTGGGAGAAAGAGCATCAGAGTAAAGGTGAGTGAAACACATGGGAGGCCCAAGGGTTTGTCTGCTGCTGAAGCCAAACCTTGACTGACTTTGTCAAGAAATGCAGTCTTTATTCCCCAGACCCACTCTCACAGCCTGCCGGTGTCTTGCACAGTGATGGAGGAGGGAGGGAGCAAGGCTGGAAGGTTGGGGGAGAACTGCCAGGGTAAGCAGGAGGCATGAGAAATTGTGGTTGTCACTAGATGAGAGGGCTGTGCATGGAACCAGATGTGAAAGGGTCAGGAGCCTTCCTGGTGTGTTGATCACCCACTGATTTTGCAAGGGAACTCCTACTTCTCCCTGGTCTTTCAGCCTGGCAATTGGTGAGTATACTCTGCAAAAAGATGACGTTGGAATTTGTTTCTAGAGATCACAGATACAATATTCCGGGAAAAGCCCCAGATGGCTCCAGCAGTCATCAAAACAGCCTGCTCAACATTGTGGGTGCTTTGTTCTTGCTCGCAGTGGAGGCAGTCTAGGAGGAAGGATTTCAGGAAGGATTTCTGTCCTGTCAGTTCCCCTAGCCTGCCCTGTTTTGACCCAGGTACGTTACAGTGTAATGAATCTGTGACTCCCCTCGGGATTTCACAGTTGTTGCTGTGCTGCGTAGCACAACTGCTCACAATTTCATGGTGGTGGCAAGGCTGACGCTCATGCCCTCCTCCCCTAGAAGGGCCCCTGGGGACAAAGGAAGAGCTCTTTAGGCTAAATTTGAGTTTCAACACGCTAGAACATATCTCAGCTCCGCTCTGCAATGCGCTGAGCCCATGTGCAGTGAGACCCCATCCTCTGTGCCTGCCTGATGTGACAGGGCAGGGGTGCAGGTGGGCAGGCAGCCATGGCATGCTGCAGTCCCTGGCTCCATGCATATGGGATGGGATTGCCAAGGCATGGTGCAGTCTTTGCAGCTCAGTCTAGATGGAGAAGGGGAACAGAACTTCTATGAATAGCATAACTGAGTCTCACAGAGGACACAGCCTCCAGCCTTCGGAAGAGCCTGCTGATGCACAAAAAGCCACAGCAGGCTTGCAGACCCTGTCTCAGCCCTTATACTGAAAATTTCTGTCCCATGAGCTGGACACAGCATGCATGACTGTGTTTAGTTTAAGTTGGGCTGTAAGTGTGATCCCCTAAGTATAACACGGCTGGTTAAGTCAGAGGTAAGCATGACCTAGCATAATCATCTGGGAGCCCAACTTTTCTTTAGGGCTAAAGGTTATCACTTGTGTACTTTGCACTCTTTAGTCCCCATTTACCTCCCATAAAGGATCGGTTTCTCTTTTCAACCTCTGCACCCTCCTTTGTCCAGACCCCCATCTCATCCAACTCTGCCTGCCTGGACCATGTTCTTGAACCCTCCCCTGCCTGCTGCCCTGGTCATTCATTCACCCATTCACCTCTGGCTGAGGACAGCAGTCTCACAGCACAGGGGTACTTTCTCTTCACGAATTATTGACACAACTCCTTGCCTTCACATACCTGTGGACTCCTCACACCTCTCACCCTCTCCTCATGCTGACTGTATTTGGCAATTACCTCTTCATCTAGCCTTTCTTTTCAAAAATTCTTTTTCATCTCACAGAAGCTTTTTATGTTTTCTTTTCTTGATGGGGAAGGGAGTAGGGAAAAAGGTGTGCAGGGAGGGCACTACCCCAACTACTGCTAGAAATACAAGGGCAGTGTGTGCACATCCTGGCTCTTAATTGGCTGTACTCTGGGGCTTTGGGGCCTGTCCTCAGTGATGAAACAGAGATGTGCAGTTCCCTTACAGTGGAGGACGTTGCAAAAGCAGAGATTCCTGTTTAAGTGGGAGGAGACAGGGTTTGAGGTAGTTTGTCCAGAAGCCATAGAGTGACGCCAGACAAACCGAGCTCTCCTGTCTTCCTACTTCACTGGAATCAGTTTGCCTCCCTGGGACTTTTCCCTGCCCACCCCATGCATGTGGTGAATTCTCCCAGGAGGCATCATCATTAAGTGTCAATGTGAGAATGAACAGAGAGCTGTTAATTGGCTTGCTTGTAAAAATAGCTTGGTTTCAGCTGGCAGGGGAGGTTGGACCCTGCATCTTGAGTGCCCAGCCCTGAATTTTGGCAGAGTTGTGGGGGGAGTGGGTTTGTGAGATCCAGTTCCAGATACATTCCTGAATGGAGTCAGATTTGCCTCCTACTGCAGCTCAGCTTGACAAGAAGCTTCTAGTGATGGACAGACTGCTCAGGTGCTGATGTACAGCAGGGATGGAAACCCCAACCCCCACAGATGGCAGAAAGCTGAAGTAGGGCAGGGTTTAAGATTCCCCTGCCCCTTGCCTTAGGTCTTGGATAAGGTCAGCCCTGATAACTGCCCTGTGTGACCTGTGTGAGATAAAACTCCCACTCGGCTGTGATGCAGCACATGAAAAGATTATGACAGCTTCCTTCCTGCTTGTGAGAGACAGCTTCCCTTCACTCATACAAGTGTTCCTTTATCTACTCTCCCAAGTCCCAGACAGGAATTTCGTGTAGGGGAGAAGAAGCTGCAACACACCCCCAACCTTCTTTAGCAGCATGTGCTACCTGATGGATACTATGGCAGATCCACTACGTAGCTTTCTCAAACCTATAGTAAATGTTCTTCAGGGAAGTGACTCCAGCATGTGACAAAAGGCAAAGTGCTCTTTTGAGTCAGTTGCACACCTGAAATAAAGAAATGAGCATTGAAATACATGAAGTGTTCCTCCCAGCTGAGGACAAGAATGAGACAAGCTGTGGGGGTATTGTCTCCCAAGGCAGATGAAGTTAATCTGTATGTTGATGGGAGGAGGGGGGCATTTGCAAGTGGGAAAAGGGGAGGGGGTGCCTCAGGAAGAGTGAGTTGAAATCTGTGGGGAAAAAAAAAAAGGGTGCAAAAAGCAGGTGGGAGTTCACACCTCAAGGGATCAAGGCTGGGGTGTTTATATCAGTCCGTCTTGCCTGGATTTTATTCTGGTGATGAACGTGTACTGAAAACAAACAGAACGTTGAGGAAGAAACTTGTGGAGCAAATGACTGTTTTTTTGGTTGCTAAGCCATCTGTTCTGCTCCAGCAGCTCACAGAGGGCTCTGCCGCCGCTCCCGATCTGCATGCGTGTGTTTTTGTGGGGGTGGCTGGTGCTGGCTGGCGTGGCAGGAGGGAGTATCGGGGCGGGGGGGAGGATGTGTGTGTGCTGGGGAACTCGAATGCTTCCAGCAAATTTGCTTGGGAGGGGAGGAGGGAAGTTGGCTGTGACAGTGTATGCAAACATATGTGGCAGAGGCCAAGCCTGGGAGCGTCTGTGTGTGGCTGTGCCTTCTGTGTGCTGCAAGGCATGTGCGCATGGGGTCGGGGCTCCAGAATCACAGGAGCAGGGTGGGGCTTGCATCAGGATGAGGAACCACACCTCCACAGCTCTGCAGCTGTGAATTGCAAACCTGTCCGCGCGTGGGGGCAAAGGTGTGTCTTTGTGCATGTCCAGGAGGGGCTGTGAAGTGACACTCACAGAGAACATGTGCAGGTGGGCAACAGCGACACGTTAGCCAGGAGGCCAAGGGAGGTGGGGTGGAGGTGAGATCCACTGGGAGAGGATGTGTGGCACACACTGTGAACGACGTGGCCGAAGTGCAGAAGGAGATGAAGCCCATGCATGTGGAGTTTATGGCCAGCCCGTCACTGTGCAGCAACCCAGCTCTCCTGTCCTTATGCCTTTCCATCCCACAGCAGCCTTCTCCCCTTCTGCCTTGCAGCCTCATTTGTTTTGCAGTGATGAAGGATAAATGCATATTGATTATCTTGAACCAAGGTGTGGAGATCTTCTATCACCACACCCTTTCCCACCCCTGCCCTCATTCTCATCCTTCCCCTCTCCTTGCCAGACAAGACAGGGTTGCCATAGCAGCTGACAACTTGCACTCTCCCACCTTTCAGGAGGACAGGCAGCAGCAGTAAAAAAGACGAGTTGTATGAAGAAACCCATGGCCTGTTTGTGTTCCTTTCTCTTGGGAAAGGCAGCTGGGAAGCCTTTGGTAACCTGCTGAGGCTGGTGGTTTCCTGAGAGCACCCAGTTGCCGTGCTGGGGCAGAGCTGCTTCGGTACTGGGTGTGCATGGTGCTCCTCTCCTCGCCCACAGCCAGTCTTGTCCAGGTGCTGGGTTGGATTTTGTGATGCCCCTTCTGAAAGCTAAACTGTGCTACCACAGCACTGAATACAGAATGGGTCTCCAGACTGCTCCAAGCTGGCAGTGCAGACATCCTCCACACTGACTCATACCTCTCCAGGTATCTCCTGTCACTCAGACATGCTGCTGCACTGCATGAGCACACAGGGCAGCAGGTTCCACCCCAGAAGTTGCTGCATTAAAAAGTGAGCTGAATGTCTGCTCGAAGCAGCGCCATTTAGAGAATGCCCTCGATTGATAGCAGTAAGAGAGCTGTTTCCTCAACAGTTGGTATCTGAAAAGATGACATTCCATTTTGAGGATAATATTTTATATTTATGTGTTTTTAAGCATTTGTTCCTTTGGACAAAATTCTAGGTCTTTGGCTTTTTCAGGGTGGATCATTCTTACATTTTTACTGTGTGATTATGTCCTGATGCACCTTCTCACAAACACTTCAGTGGCCTTATTTGTGTGACTTGGGGCCTTTATAAAGGATATTTTCCCCCTCCAAAACCACAGACCCCACAACCTCCCATCCCCCCCAAAAAATCCACCAAGATCTTTGCTCTGCCTGTGGGGCAAACCACATCCCACAGACATAGAATTAGATTTGGAAGAAGGCAGTAGGAGAAGAAAGTAAGTGAGGTCTGCTGACAGTGACAGGAGGGGAAAATGGAAAAAGAATTTGGAAGAAGGAAAGTCATGAGAAACAGAGGGAGGTGAGGCATGCAATGTGATGGGTTCTTTGTTTAAATGAAAAGTGCAATAATCTCTCCATATTTAGATGGCATTTGAGAGAATCTGTTTGGGATTTATTAGAAAATAAAAGTGCTCTAATTGAAAGAGAGTAGAGACAATTTGTATTAATAATGGTAGAAATCATCAAATAATGGAATTGTTCAAAATCTATTAGTTTGTTCCATGTAGTGAGAGGAACGGGTTGATTATCTCGCAATAGAAAATATTAAAAGGAGAGCCCAGTCTGCTGGTCCTCTATGCAGATTAAATACATAATTTATTGAAGCAATTTATTTTCTGTTGGGAAAAAGGGGAAAAAATGGAAAAATATGATAAGAGCTGCAATCAAGTCTTGGATTCTTAATTTGAAGACCTACCTCTTATCTGCCTTTTTTCAGTCATTAGGAAAAAAATTACTCATTCCTTCATTGGGTTTAAAGCTGCAGGAGCAGAGACGGTGGCTGGGGAAAAAAAAATGAGATCTCATGAGGGGGCCTGTTATTCACCCCTTGAGTTTCATATTGTTGACAGCAGTTGCTTCAAATCCAAAGCAAATCAACCTTGGGCTGTAGCAACAGGTAGAGCTTAGAGGTCAGCTCCGAGGTGTTGCCTGTCTAATCCTTCCCAAGGACTGAAGGAACATGTTGCTAAACTAGAGATTAATTCAGAGCTGCTTAATTCATTCATTCTGTCTGTCTGTCTCTGGGCTACTCTGGCCCTTAAAAACCAGAGTGAAGGAATGACAAATTGCTTTAGTTTTCACAGTTACAGTCCCTTCCAACCAAAGGGAATTCAAGTGCCTAAAGAGGAATTAGGCATTTACAGAATCACAGCACATGCTGATCCTGAACATCAAGTCCAGCTCCTGGTCCCACACAGGACACCCCAGGAGTCACTCTGTGTACCTGAGAGCATTGTCCATATGCGTCTTGAACTTTGTCAGGCTTGGTGCTGTGACCACTCTCCTGGGGAACTGTTCCAGCACCCCATCACCCTCTGGGTGAAGAACCTTGGGAGAGGAAAATTTTTGATCTGTCCCAAGGGACTTGAGCATACCCATATGCAGAAGAAGCAGTTCCAGAATTTTTGCAATCCCAGGCATTTTTTCTGTTTGGTGCCTGAACACCATGTTGATAGGAGACATTGCAAATACTATCTCATGCTCCTAAGATAAATAACTGGATTCTGCCTTTAAAGACAGTAGACAGGGTAGAATGAAGACGTTGAATTGCAATTTCAAATATTTTAAGAAAGCTATCTTTGGATTCAAGATGAACTTAGGACAGCAAAGACTATGGCTAAGAGTCTTGTCTATAAAAATCCATTCCATCCTGTAGAGAGGATAAAAGCTATTAGCAAAGGTATAAAGATAAAAACTAGAGGTGTGGTTGGAGTAGGTTTAAAGCAGGGTAGACAAAATTAAATGTACACTACTAAGAGAGTCATGCTGGGTGGAAGTTTGTGGTGTGGGTCAGAGGTGGGGTCTTAGTCCCAGCCTGAGCCAGAAAGTAAGGCTAGGGTCCATGACAAGAGACAGCCTAGAGCTGCCATGGTATTGGGGCAGGGATGGAGCTGCCAAAGCACTCTCTGTTCTGCCAAGAAATTTCTGTATGAGATACCAATTTTTCACACCTGTGCTTTGCTCAGGAATTATTTCTAAGTAATAACACCTTTGAAAGACTTTGTCTGTCTAGCTGCTTATTTGGTGTGTGCAACTTCCAATCAGTTCTTCTTCTGTTACTGTTTTCCTTTCAGACATCTGTGCATGCTTGGTACCTTACACTTTCATTTCTTCTCTTCATTTTTACCTCTTTCTTTTACCTCTGATTTGCATAGGGACAAGGTGACAATGTCCTCTACCTGCAGGGAGAAACTTTTTATTTCCTTTATTTCTCACTGTGAGAACTCCCTAGTATATCCTAATAAAGTAGGTCTCAGACAGAAACATCTCCCCATATTCAAGAAAACACAGTCTTCTTTTCCAGCTTCCTAGCATGGCTGCAAACTCTTTAACCATCTCCCCAGCATCTTTCTAAGGAGGAGTCACTCAAGCATATATGTACATTCTACTACTTGCCTAGGTACAGTGATGGACAGCTGCTTTGATTCAAACTCAGCCAAATACAACAGCTGAGACCAAGAAATTAAAAGGCTTGTCTTTCTTAAAAAGATTTTCCCATCATTATTTTGTTTGAAGTGGGAAGATAGAAATAGTAAAAATAACTCACCCATACTTTAAAGAGCAGACTAAATTACTGGGGGGGTAGATTGAGCAGTTCTGTTAGCTGCATTTTTTTTTTTTTTCTTGCTTTGGATTCGGTAGTTACACTGCTTCATATAAGTATGCACAGATACATTGGGCATGTATAAATCTCTTCATCACAAGCACAGGCTCAAATATAATAGTGTAACTGCTGCCCACCTACCCCCCGCAACACTTGCAGTAACCAACACACCCAGGGCATGGCATTCAGTGGTATTAAATAGGGTCAGGGCTCTAAGTGCACTAATGAGCCTTAACTGCTCTGGTCAGTCTTACCTGTGGCTTCCACTCACACATCCTCCACCCAGGCTCCAGAGATCTATTTCAGCTCATTCCAAGGCACCCACTTTTTGTGCATTGTAGTTGTGTGGCTCCTGAATGGATCTGAGATCTGCTTCATCCTCTTGGTTTACTGGTGTTTGTTAATAGTTCTTGTTGCTGTCACCATTCCTGCTTGGGTACTGTGAGGACTGCCCTACCCATGCTTATGTTACTCTTGGCTCCTGATCCATCCTTTTTCATGGAGTGTTGTTCAGCCTGGAGAAGAGGAGGCTTCAGGAATGCCTTATTGCAGGGGTGCCTTTCAGCACCAAAGCAGAGACTACAAGAGAGCTACAGAGGAACTTTTTATAAGGGCATGTAGTGATAGGACGAGGGGGAATGGTGGTAAACTGAAAGAGGGCAGATCTTCATCAAATATTAGGAAGAATTCCTCTACTGTGAGCGTGGTGAGGCGCTGGAACAGGTTGCCCAGAGAAAGCTGTGGATGCCTCATCCCCAGCAGTGTTCAAGACCAGGCTGGAAAGGACTCTGAGCAATCCACTCAGGTCTAGTGGAAAATGTCCCTGCCCATGGCAGAGGGGTTGGAATTAGGTGATATGTAAGCTCCCTTCCAACCCAATCCATTCTATATTTTTATAATTCTGCGGTCCTGTTTTTGGATGCTTAGTAGCCCAAGCTAGTGGAGGCATGACAAGGGTGGCTTTGACAACTCATTTGCACAGTGCCTCAAAACCAAATCTTTGCAGAGGATTCTGCTGACTCCTGCAATGCAGCCAAGAGGGAATGCCAGCATTTGTATTTCAAACTTCCTCCTTCCTTTGCTCCATTTAGTGCTTCATGTCTGTTTCTTGGAGGCAGAAGAAAGGAAGTTTTACCTTCTGTCCTTTTCTAGGTATGTGTCTGAGTACTGGTCCATGTGCATTTCATGGAGAGATGCTTTCCTCAAGATACAAAAATCCTTGAAAATGAGCAGAGTAAAAGATGGAACTGACAGATTTGTTGAACAAGGGGGTTGGACCTGAGATGACTGATGTTGTCAGTACTGGGAAGAGCAGTCAGGCTGGGCTGGGGAGACAAAAGGAGGGATAGTAGGGCTGAGGCTAGGGATCAGGGAGGGAACAGTCCATGTATCTTAACTAATGCTCTCTGGCAGAGTAGCAGCGCTAATGGATATTAAAAGTGTCAGCTTCAAGATTTAGCAAAATGGTACCTCTCCTGATGCATCTCATCCTGGCACACAGAGCCCAGAGCAGAAGAAAAGTTAGGGCCAACAGGCTGTATGCACTGAGTACAGGGTTGCCCTCTCCTCTTGGGAGGGACCTTACTCCTGTGGCTCCACACCTCATGATGATAGTCCTGTGCTGTGCTGTTTGCTAACAGCATGCCTGTTTCTGGGTGGGGAACCACTGTCCAACACTCACACAGATCTGCTCCCCTCCTCTATGCCCAGCAGTGCCTTTCCCTTGAGAAGAACAAAGGGAGACATGTCCATCCCTCAAAGGGAAGGAGGAAGCTTGTGTGTGGAGCCATCTCCCCTGGCAGGAGTAGCTGGGTGCTGGCTGGAGCCCTGCTGGGTATTTCCAGCCTGTTCTGGTGGCAGCACCATTCTCAGTGAGGTATGATTTGCCTCTCTGCTCTGTGGCAGAACTCAGGCAAAAAAGACACTGTCATCCCCAGCCCTTGGAGACTCTCTGTGGAGAGGTGGTGAGAGAAAGGGATTGACCTGCCTTTCCTCACTGAGCAGATGGGAAACCACTGCACGTGGGGTACCAAAAGGAAAAAGGGAAAGAAAAGAGCATTCAGGAAGAGGTAGAGCAATGTAGCCTTTGCTATTTCCATGCACTCCCCTTAACCTGCTCTGCTGTTCTCTTGTAACTGTGGTGGGTCTTTTTTTGGCACCAGAAATGGTGGCAAGTGGTATCTGATTTGGGTGCTGTGAGGGAAGGTTAATGAAGGGGTAAGTATGATGCCCTGACCCTTTCCTGCTCATAGGAACACTAGGTTTCATTCCCATTTATCCATACTCCTACCTTCACCCTCCAGAGTACTGAAGAAACTGAGTTCTGTCCTTCTACTGCTTAGCAGACTCAGCCTGGCCTCACAGAGCTGGACTCCATCTCCCTCTCAGGTTTTCCTTGGCTGCATTCTGCTTTGATCCATCTTTTCCTCCAGTGGCTGACTGCCACGCTGCCAGCACTGGAGATGGAAGAGCTTGTTACCCAGCCAGCAGGGACCATTGCCCCTGGGGCAGACAAATTGTCAGTGACCCAAGTAATGCAGGTTTTTCACAAGCTTACTCACAGCTGAAGAGCAAGCCCTCACGTCCCTTCCTGGCTTCCTCTGGGCTAGAAAAGAACAATGTGCACAGAAATGTTTCACAACTTCCTTGTGCTAATATCCACTGTGTCAGAGGTGGTCACCCTAAAACCTCCAAATTACTAAATTACTGCCACTGACAATAATTTGCTATTGACAAATCTCTCTTTATTTAACTCACAGCTCTTTCACTTCCAGTCAGGCTCTTCTGCACCTGAGCTGCACCTCAAAATCAGCTCTGTGTGACAGAGACCACTGCAATGCCAGAGGTCTTCTGAGCAAAACCACAGAGAGTAAGGCAGAAACAGATGTATTATTTGGGCTTCTCCTCAGTCATGCCAACCCTGACACTAGCTTTTTTTCTCCTGATGCATAGGGTTTACAGGCATTTGCCCTGTGTGCTCCCCTGTTGCAAAATCTGGGTCTCACCAGGAGATTTGGCTGGCTGTGAGTTTGTCAGGACACAGGTTTGGAAGGGAGCCCCAAGGTTTCCCTGCCCTCACCCCTTCAGGGCAGCTGCAGAGCTGGGCAGATAGCACAATCCACCCGGGACTGTAGCACACAGACTTGGAGTCCTATGCAAGATGGATGGAGGCTCACTCTCACATCCACCTGTATTTCTCATCTTTTCTTCCTTCTAGGTATTAGAGCCTGAACAGGGGAAGGAGGCAAGGGATTAAGGTCTCTGCAGCAGTAGGGAAACAGCTTTGCTAAGTGTTTGTCCTTCAGAAGGCATTTGACCTCCTCATCTCCTCCAGGGCAGAGGATTTAACAAGATGAACTCTCTTAGATGCTTTGCAGAAGAGAGGCAGATCCAACAGAGCAAATCCCAGATTCCAGATTACAAAGTGGATTTATAGAAAGGAATATACCTTGTGGGAAGTGGTGCATATATCCCCTCTAAATGCCCACCATCCTCCTTGTGCTCTCCTGTCTGCAAATCCTTGTACAATCCCAGTGCCTGCCCTCCCACAGCCCCATCTCCCGGACACCCTTCCTCCCAGATCCCTGTCCACATCCTACTTATTCTGAAGGCATCCCTCCCCCAAACCATTCCCAGCTCTTTCCCTGGAATATCATCTCTCTTCCTAGTTTTCCTCCATGCCCTTCATTCTCGTCCCATTTGACACTTGACTTCTCTCTTCCCAAGTGTCCTTTCCACACACAGCTGACCCACTTTCCCAGAAACACACTTTCTTTCTCCTCTTCCCAGGAAGCAATCCTGCCCTCTCTCCTTCGCTGATGATGTGTTCCCACCTATAAATGATGCTTGGCACACTCCTAAGAGGAGCAGATGAAGAAGCCAACACGCCTATGAGACTTGGTGGTGTCAAGAGATAAAGTCCCCCCTTCCTCCTGTACAGACAGACATTCTCCTAAAGCCTCATGGCTGGGACATGCACTGCAGGCGCAGGGAGAGGGGCTGGAGCAACAAGAAGGTATTGAGAGCATCCCTGACGAGGTGAGGTGCTGAGCTGGTTTGGGTATTCTGCTCACAGCAGCATGCAAAATCACATTATGGCTTTACTATGGTGAGTTTAATATGCTGAGCCTTCATTGCGCCAGCTGCCCCTGCCAGGCATCTCTGAAATTCACAGCAACAAGTTTGCAATCTCTTAGCAATTCCCATCTCATAGGAGCAACCTGTCTGCCCTGAGGAGGGGAAATATACAACAGCTCCCAAGCCTGCCTAGAGGACAGAGGCTTTCCTCTTCTCCTTTTTCCCTCACAGCAATGGCCTCCTGGATTTGCAGAGGGCTCCCAGTGTCTCATGGATTCACCTGCAGTTCTGGCTGCTCAGGCCAACAAGCCTGACTCTGAAGGGTGTGAGATAAATGTCACCATGGGGCAAGGTAAACACTGACTTTCCTCAAAAAAAAAGCACAAACCAAACCAAAACAAAAAGGCATTTCTGTGTGTGATTGCAAAGGACTAAGCAGAGCTGCATGTGGTGCAGAGATATCTGGTGCAGGGAAACACAGGAGGGCAAACACTTGGGGAGATGTGAGTGTAAGGGCACACCTAACAGCAGGAGTAGAGCTGTCTGATGAAAGGAGTGCATGGAAATGATACAGGTTCTCACCATTTTGTCCTAAGCATCGTAAAAATTAATAATTTCCTTAAAGCCCCGGCACCTGGAGTCAAGGTAATGAAAAGATAATTTCAATTCTCAGACCAAATATGAAAAGAAATGAGGGAAGCCAGATTCTTTCTCTTCTCCAGACAAACAAATACTCCCAAAATATAACTAGGCAAAATTGAAATAAAATCTTGGGATTTTTTTAAAAGTCCTCTCTTATGTTTGTGGAAATTGATGATACTTTGATCTAACTTGGGAAAGATGATGATCAAATGGTAAGTGGATATAACAAAGTACTGTAGTGGAAAAAGAATGTTTGCATATGTGCATGTGTTCATAGAATGCTTTGGTTTGAAAGAGACCTTTAAAGATCATCTAATCCATCCCCTGCTACTGTGGACAGAGACATCTTCCATTAGACCACACTGCTGAAAGCCCCCTTCAGCCTGGCCTTGAACAATCCCAGTGATGGGACATCCCCAGCTTTTCTGGGCAACCTGTTCCAGTCTCTCACCACCCTCATCACAAGAAGTTTCTTCCTTATATCCACTCTAAATCTGCCCTCTTTCAGTTTAAATCTGCCACCTGCAAAGAGCCCCCTGGATGGCATTCCTTCCCACAGTGTGTCAAACGCACCACTCAGCTCAGTGTCATCCATAACCTTGCTGAAACTATACTTAATGCCCCTCTCTCTGACATTAATGAAGATATTAAATAATGTGGGTCCCAGGACAGGGAAACCACTCAATACTAGCTACGATTTGTTGACTACTGGTGGTCCACACCCCCCAATGTGTTGCCTACCATTTCCTGAATTCTAACTGCATCAGAGTAGAGGCATCACTGTAGGGACACCAAGCTGGGAGATGTGAAGCTGTGCATGAAGCTTTAGGGTCAGCTGTCATTCCCAGGAACCTGGAAGATGTGCACTTCCCCACAGCATGAGCTGCCTGCTCCCCTCTGTCCCTTTTTACTGTCTCTCTTGAAGTCTCTCTAGCTTTTCTCTGTGCAAAACACACTTTCTTCTGCTGAATGCCCTCTGGAGAGGGGACCAAGCAGGCCATTAGCTCCTGGATATTGAAATCACAGCTCCAGGTGCAACTTGTGAGGAAAGTGGAAGGATGCAGCAAGGAAAACAGAGCGCTACACAACAGAGCCCCTGTGCTCTATGATAATGACTTCAGACTTGCCAACCCTCCCTTCTCTTTCCTCCCCTGTTACCATGCAGTTTATTCTAGGTCTATTATTGGCTCCCACTTTTGTTTGTTTTTTTGTTTTTTTTTTTTTCAATAATACCTATATTCCCTCAAGGCCAAGCACAATACCATGAGAAGAAGGGGATATCTGTGATGAAAATTCTGAGGATCTTCTCCCACCCAGGCACAAAAAAAATTACAGGATCCCTTCCTTGCAGAAAGTGAAAATGTGCAGAACTGTCTCTGTCCCTCTCCCTCCACTGAGGGCAAGAATTTGGGGTGTTTTTCTCAGTCAAAAGGCAGCAGGCAACAGGCAAATCACTGTTATCTGTGTGTCTTCCTCTTCAGGGAAGGCTGTGTGTCTTTTTCATTTAGGTAATAACAGGCAATTGGCAGCACCTCCAACACAAACCCAAGCTGCAGGTGAGCAGCAGGAGCAGAAGAGTTTGGCTGAGGTTTAACAGCTCACATATCACTAATAATAGGGGGTTTTCCCAGAGCTCTGCCAAGGCAGGCTGAGTCTGTCCAGGGAGCAGGAGAGGCAGCATCAGGAAAAAGGGGATTTGTTAAGGCAAGTTTATGGAGAGGGATGAGCAAAGCCCAGAAGGTGGAAGGTACCTTGGTAAAGAGAAGCCAGATGCAGAAGAGAGGTGAAAGGATTAGAGCAGAGAGAAGATGAAGGAAGAGAATGGAAGATTCTGGAAAGCAGCATAAATTTGGACAAAGTTGAGAATGGTCAAAATTTCTGATGATGACAGAAAGACCCCAAAGCAGTATTTTTTTAGGAAACCAAATACTAGCTTTCTGCACACTTTATGCCATTTTGGAGGAAGGGTCAATTACAAGCTCAAAGTAATTCCTGACTCTTATGTGAATTTTCACACAATTGCAGGGGTTTATATTTCTCTCCCTTTTATTTTCTCTCCCATGTTGCAATAGAAGATAAATGAGAGAGCACACACACACAAAAAACCCCAACAAACAAAAAAAAGCAAACAACCAAATCCAACGAAACCAAAAGCAGATACCCAGGCTCAAACTCAGCCATGTGTTGTTTGTTAATATATTCAGACTATTTCAAGGTGTCTCTCCTCAACCTGTCAAATTTAAAACCTCAGTTTTTACATCTCTCCAAAAAAGGGTTGAATACAGTTTTCCATGTTCACATTGCACATGTGCCTCCCATGTGCTGCTGGATGGTGATACCATTGTGAACCTTTGCCCCACTGGGAGGTGTGTGACCCACAAAGGAGGCTCTGACTTACCTGTGAATGTGATCCCAATCAGATGGGGGTTCACTGTCACTCAGAAGCTTGCTGACTAGCAATAAATATTCATAGAACTGATTAGATGTTAATTGCACCTCTTCAGCCAACTCCAGGAACCTTGCTGCCACCCACCACAGTTAAAGAGGCAGCAGAAAATGTCTCTTCTGTAGGTCCCTTAAGGTCAATCTGGCAGCTCAGATGGAGGTTAAATGACTCACCTTGCCACGTCCCTTAACACAGCCACAGCAGTGCTTCCCCAGTTCTGCCCCAGGTGAAGGGCTGTGCTCCTGCCAGTGCAGCCCCCAGGGGTCAGGAGCCCAGAGACATCTCTGCAGTCTGTCCTGGCCCCCTCTCCCCACACACTGCTTGCTGTCCAACCCCACAAGGATTGCCCTTCCCTGCTCCTCTGGTATCCCTGCTCTTCCCACACAGACAGTTTTGCCAGGTCCCTTCAGCAAGGTACAGGAGCAAAGCATGCTGTGCTGGCAGGACATATGGTCCTCTCCCTGCACAGCCTGTGCCTTTGAGGGCCCATATGTGATGGCCACCTTGCACCATCTCCACTGTCTCCCTGAAGTGTTGGGTTGGCATGTCTGGTGACACAACTCTTTGTCCCCATGGGAGAGGACAGCTGTCAGACACGAGGTGTCCCTCCATGGTGTGGCACAGCACCTGGGCAGACGTTGCAGGCTGCTCAAAGGGTGTTTGTACCTTGCATCTTCCTGACATTTGTGCTGCCTCTGCTCTGGAGATGAGGTGGAAGCCCTGTTCTTGTCAGTGGCTGCCCTTCCTCACTGACAACCCAGAGCCCCAGACTCCTCCACCCTCCCTGACTCATTCCTTGCATCCCTCTGCCCTGCCATACACAGTCTTCCTTGAACTTGGCCCACTAGCACCAGCCTTCAGCAGCAAACTGCTGTCTGTATACAGGCTCACTCACATGGGAATGTGATAACCTGAGACAGGCAACATTCATCTTCATTGCAGAGAGGCAGCAGGATTGGAAATGGCATGGCAAGATGAGACTGCTGCATGCCCCTGTCACAGGCACTTAGAGCAGAGACACTGCAGATGTGACAGCAGTGACACTCAAAGAAATCCCGGCCAGGTTTCAATCCCTGTCTGCCTGGGCTTCCTCCAGCCCCCCAAATGGGCCCTCTACCAGGCTGGAGGCAGAACTGATCCAGAGCAAGGTGCAGCAGAGGTGCAATGGTACCTTTAAGAGCCATCCTGCTCTCTACCTTTGTGCTCTGGCCCTTCTGTGTGAAATGCATACTCAAAAAAAAAAAAAAATTAAGAAGGAAGAAGCACCTCAGTACCCCTGCCTCAGTGGGTCCCCCACCCTCAAGTATCGTTGCTTTCCAACCACCAAACCTAAGTGGTGGGAGACAGGAGAAACTGCTCCTGTTGGGCTCACAAATCTGACTGCACCATTGCAATCAGCTCCAAGACAGCGAGGCTGTGCTGCTTTCCATACAAATGGCTGATCTCAGAGGGAGAAGACTGGCTCCCATCCCTCTGAGGCCATTGCAATAGCCTTTCCAATCCTATGGATTTATGGTACAAGCTGATGAAACTGCTGTCCCCTGCTGTGGAGGAGTGGGGTATGAGTGCTCACACAGAGGGAGTTAAAAGGCTGGCAGTCCTGGTACATAAAACCCTGTTTAGCTGACAGAAAACAGCTCCTTGATTTTCCTGTTGTGCTGAAGGCTGTGTGATGCACAGCTGAGCAGTTTCAGGCCTGACAGGAATAGTGTCTCTAATGGGTGCTCTCACCTTGTCACTGAACACCATCCTGGCCAACCTGGATGCAGTCTTGCCTCCATTTGCTCCCGAGTCCCCATCACCAAAAGCATTCATCCTGTAGCAAAGGACAGGTTCAACTGATGTCCTTTGATTGCTCTCACTCCATAATTCAGTCCAATGTGCCTCCATTTGTACACTGTCCTACCCCTCCACCCCACAGAGATTTTCTCTACCTAAGCTGTAGTGCAGGAGGCTGCTGGCTCTCCTCACAGCTATTCCATCTCCGTCAGTGCAAACAATTTCTAGAATGCCTTTTTAAAATGTGTTAGCCTTCCAAAAAGGAGCTGATAAACAGGGGACAGGAGGACAGGAAGGAGTGGGGAACAGGCAGGATGCAGCAATGTGGTCTATTCCACACATCTACAGTATTCTCCTCCCAGCCCTTTTATGAAAATAGATGGACATTTATTATGAAAAAGAATGGCTGGGTGTGTGCAGGAATCCTTAGGCAGGCAGGGAATAACTGTCAGTCTTCTGCATGTACGTCTGTGTGAGCCACACATGCCGCCTATGAGAAAGAGGAATACCTCTACCATCCAGATAGCAATCTGTCAGCTTGAGCACCTGAGGGGCTCTGTGTGTGCCTGTGTGTCTGTCCCTGTGTGAGCGGCTGCAGCTGTCCTCAGCACAGAGAATGGTTGATGGTGGCCAGCAACACCTTCCCTGGGGATGCCATTTGAGTTGTACAAGTCATTCCTCTCATAAATTTCTAAGGGCTCCAAGAGAGTCTGTCAAAGCACACAGACGTGAGTGGGGGGTCACTTTTAGAGACCTGTCCTGAGACACCCAGGCCAACCAAACACATGGGTACTCAACAGGCATGAGGTCAAGCTACCACTCAGAGCACGTGTTGCATTGCTGGTGGGCAGCACCACATACCATTGTGTTCACAGCACTAAGGAGACTGGGCATTGCATGGCAAGGAGTTCAGAAATGCATTTCCTCCACTGGAGCCAAGGAAAGGCAATGGAAACTCAAATTTGCTGTCTGTCTCCCTGCCTCAGTTTCTAGGAGAGATGAAACATGGTCCAACCCTCCCTGAATTGCCTGTCTCTGTGCATTGTTTTGCCTCTCTCAAGTTGTACTTCCCACCCTGTAACTGCTGGGAGTAATTTTTCTCTGCAGTGTGGGGGTATCTAGGGGAAGAAGGGAAGAGAAAGGACATATGCAGCCTGAAGAGAATTAGAAGGGCTGGGGATGAGGAGGAATGGGGAAGAGCTTGGGTAGACTCTGCTGTCATAGGAATGACAAGTAAACTGTAGGGAAAACTTAGCATGGATTCCCTCACCAAACACCAGATTATGGGAAGAACAGAGACTGCAGACTACATTTTGATGACTTTTGTCACACAGAGTATAAGCCTGAGAAGCACTAGAACAGACATTTCTCACTCCAATCCTAGGCTCTGGGGCATCTCTCACCAACCAAATGCAAATTTGTATTTCTCTTACATATATGGGAGATGTTGCCAAGATAAGGGGCCATATTCTGCCTTCTCTTCCACCTCTGGACATGAGCCTGCCTCTGCACTGAACCCAAAGCAGGAGTGAATGCGTGTGTGCAAGCACGTGTGCTCCAGAGCAATGGGCAGCAAACTCACTCTGTATCACATCAGCAACAAAAAGGCTCAGTGCAGGAGACATTTGTAAGCATGAACAGAAGAAAACCTTCACGTTCCTTCTCCAGGGTGAGCGCGTGCTTCAACTCTGAGATACGCTCCCTGCCTCTCGAAATTAATTCAACATTCCTGTGGCTGGGGCGAAAGGAACCAGAATGAATAATCGGGCTGTGCTGGCCTTGCTGCAGATTGCCTGGTAGATACAGCCCTCTGCAGGAAGGAGAAAGCCAAGAGATTACAGCAGTGCTCAGGCTGCTCTGCTGGACACAGGGACATGATACTCTTACCTCACATCCTCTGATTTTAACATGAAAATGATCACATTACTCTCAGTTTTGGGCTTGTTTTAAGCACTTTAATTTCTCTCTTTATACAAGAGACGAAAACCCCCAGACTCCAGATGATGCCATTGTGTGAAGATGGGAATGAATGACTCTGTGTGTGTGTGTGCTGGCGGGAAGATATATGTACTTCCATTTTTTTGTGCCATCTCACTGCAAAACTTTCAGATACAAAACCCAGACATCTGACCTGCTCAAGGAACCAACCTTTGCTAGGGAGCCATCAGCCAGGAGGAGAGCTAGAGTTTGGGTTTCTTCCCTAAGGAAATCTGTGGTAGTCCCTGAGTCTCAAAAGAGACAAAACAACCAGAGCTGCTTCCAAGGTCCCACAGCATCTCTATGCTCAGTTAGCCCTTATGTTGACTAGGGATCCAATTATCTTTAACTTATTAACATTTATGACACAGTTACAGAGTGGGGACTTCCCAGGATTACAGCCCTCACTGCAGGCTTTAGGAAGGGGAGAGAGGGATTTCTTCTGAACTGAGGGCTTCTTATTTTACCTTGACCTCTGGTTTCACAGTGAGTTTCTAAAGATCAGTGTCCTCCACCCCACAATCATTACACATCTGTTCATGGAAGAGAAACCACTGGGGCCTTTCTGCTCTGCAACTGACTGGATCATGCTCAGCTGCTCCAAGAGAATCTACATGGTCCCTAACAGAAAAATACCCTGGCCTGGTGTGACAACAGGAGGGGCTGGTGACACTGTTCAGACATTCCTGAACAGTGAATCTGAGTCTCCTCTCAGATGCTGTCCCACATGTCTGGGGCTACATGGGAGAACCCAAAGGCCAACTGCTGTTGAGCCTTTATGTTCAGACACAGGCAACCCCCTGCCCACAGTTCCAACAGTCTTCAGTGGATCGCACCCTGCCCCTCTGCCTTCAGTTTGGAAGGGGAAGAAGCAAAGAGGGCAAACTGTCCTGTCAGTCACCTGCCTGCCAAGTAGGAGGCAGAGGGAACCAAAGCTCCCAAATTTCTTCACTGGAAAAGCCCAGTGTGAGAGGGAAGCTGTCCAATAACCTACACCTTTCTGATGCCGGTGACCAGGTCATGGTTCAGTTTTTGCTGGCAATCTTTTTCTTACGGGCAGAGACCAGATCATAGAAAGGATCCTGTGTGATGCTGGTCCTAGAAATCAGAGGGAAGGGGAGCAGAAGTAAGAGATTTAATGATGGAGAGCAGCACAGACAACCTAATTGAACTTGCAGACACCACTTATCAAAATATTAGACTGGAGATCTGCAGACTTACAGCAGAGAATTTACCTGTGGCTAGAGATTCTCCAGAAGGCACCTTGAAACTCTTGAAAGTCAAGGGGTACCATGGCAGTTATACTGCAAACATTCCTTTCCACCCCTCTTTACAAGCTCTTATAAAAGATAGCCAAATAAACTTTGTGACCACTTGTCCCTAGGGCTGAAAAAAGGCAACTTGAGCCTCAAGTTCTTCTCACCGTATTGCCTCAATCCACTCATCGCGCTCTGCTGGAGTGGCTGCTGAGATCTTGTAGGACTGATGCTTGCCTTCAACCACCTTCCCATCCCCATCTGTTTTGCAGGCTTTGATTTTCTTCCCTTTGCAGTTGGGATTGAAGAGTTCAAAGCAGTTCTGTCCGAAAGGAAACAAAATAGAGCAGTAGGTTTAGACAGAGGACCAAGAAGACTGCTGCTTTCAACCATGGGTAACAGGCTCAGAGAGCTTCCAACAGGCAGGAGTCTCCAAAATGCAACAGACGCTATCTTACCCCACCCCAAAAATTTCCCTATGAGTTAGATGACGTTCCTTCTTAGGTAAATACACCCCTCCTGTGAAGAACTGGACACAAACAGGCTTTATGGAGAGATGGAGCATCAACACTTATCAAAACACACCTACTAGGATCTGTCACTCCGCTCCACTCGTGAAAATCCCTCCCTCTCTTAAGTAGATGCAACATCCTCGTTTCTGCCTGCCACCACACAGATAGAAGGCACTTTTCCCAGAGCCATGACACATTGAAAAGTGGGTATCCACAAAAGACACACAGAAGAAATTAGTCACTTCCTGGGCAAGTTCCCTAACACCAACAGTTCTGTTTGGTCTACATGTGCTGTAACTCATTAAGGACAGTCCCAAGGAGAGAAATTAAACCCACATCTCCTGGTGCAAAATAAGTAGGAAGTCAGCTGTGTGCATTCATCTCTGCCCCCCTACACACACATACACACATAAAAACATACAATACAGTCAGCCAAAGGACAGCTCTCTACTCACACCAAAAAATAAATTAAAAACATAGTCGTGTTCAGATGGGGGCGTAAGGCAGTTTGCAACAGCACCTTCCCTCTGAGAAGCAAGTAGAGTAGAAGCAATTTGTGTAGGGTAGGAGTAATTTGTGTGCATCTTCTCTTCCCTCCAGCCATCTGATAGCCTGTGTTGGCAGAGTGCCAAACAATGGACACTTACTGGCTTTTTGGGATCATCCACCTTCCGGACTGATAGATTCTCCAAGGGGATAATACCCAGAGGCTCTTTGTCCTGAAGGCAAGGAAACATGAATTAACATCCAACATTCTCCCCAGATCTATGCCACTTTTTAGAACCCCTCTGATTTCCCCTGTGTGGGCCTTTGTGGAGGTGACAAGGGCAGAGTAATGCTTCAGGAGACACCTTCCATTGATACAACAGGGAATTTAGTCAAGAGGAGACCACAGCTGCAGTGTCCAGCCTCTCTCCTCCTCCAGACAGGAGGTGAGGAAATAGCACAGGAGAGAGTGGAGGTGTGAGATCAGTCTGGGGGCACAGGGGGGTAAAAGGGGGAGACTTGCCCCCTACCCTCTGCTCCTCCCTGGCCCCTCAGAGGCTCATAACCACCCAGGACAGTTTCCCAAGCACAAGTTAAGCCTTTACCGTGGTATATTCAAAGTAATACAGGCAGTTATCGGTCAGAATGAACCAACGGCGTTTCCAGGTCTTCACACGTCCTCCTAAAGGCAGTGAGGTTCAGGAGCCATTAGTGACACATTGTTCTGTCCTTCCCCCAAGCTCCAGACATGTACACACAGTCCCACCCTCCCAGCTCTCCCTGTGGGTGAGCCCCAAGGAAATACTGACATGATACCGTGCGATAGATACACAAACACAGAGCAAATTTTGCTCTGATGGGTCTGGGAATGGGGAGGGATATGTTTTTGAGTCCCTTTTTGAGCAGAGCCTGCAGGAGCTGGGACAAGGGAGCAGGCAGCTGTTTTCAACAGCAGGTGTCAGCCTCAGCCCACTGCAGCAGACGGAGCGAAGGACAGCAGAGATGACAGCAGGTTCCTGGGGCAGATTTGTGGTGGGAGGCAGGCAAACGAGGAGGTCAGAGGAGCTAGGGGAGTCCTCCCCCTTACCTAGTTTCAGCAGCCAGCCTTCACGGTTAGGGTTGAAGAAAGTGTGGGTGAGGTCATTTCCATCATCCTCTGGTATGGAGAACGGCTCGTTCTTTATGCTGTCAAACAGATTCTGTCCCAGAGCATTGGTGGGGAAGGAGAGAGAAAGAAAGACTGATTTCTGACAAAGCTCGTACACAACTATCCTAGGTCCATCACTGTTTTTACAAGGCAAGCTGGATGAAAGGCAGGAGAGCACACGATGAGCACTGGGGGTAAAACAGTCCCCAGTCTGCACCTCACAGGGTCTCCGGAGGGGGGTCACCAGCTCTTTTCTGCATCTTGTGCCATAAAAAGAGTCTCAGTTTGGAAAATCACAGCCATAAAATGGTGCTCCCATAGCTGGACAGGCTGCAGTGACCAAATCCAGCATGTGACAAGTGCTGCTGTGGGTAGTATTAAGACACTAGGGTGGGACTCAGCACAGCAGAGACACAGCCCCATTTAGACCCTGGGTTGGTGGTGCCAAATGCTGCCGAGAAGTGGAATATGGAGACAAGCACGTAGAGCTACATGGCCACAAGGAGGCACACTTCACAGAGTCAAAGCTTTGGCATTGAGGGGCACAAAGGGTGACATTCGTAACAGCAGAGTGACAGGAGGCAGGTTACTGCTTTCAAAGAATACTGAAATGTTGTTCACATCATTGTATCTGCCATCACTTACTACACAAATCCCATGCCAAGGGAAAAAAAGACTACAGGCTCCTGCAACTTTCCTCAATTTGCCTGAAAGAAATGACACTCTGGAGAAAGATCTAAAGCCTCTACCCTGAGGGGATGCTGCTCAGCAAATCCCAGGTGTGGGATGTAGGCAGCCCCTTTGACACAAGACAGAAGTTTTTCTGCCCAGGCTGCTTGGGTAGAGGCAGACACATCTAAGCAGGCTGGCCACCTCCACCTTACCTCACAGGGCAGGTCCCATGCCTGCTGAGCCTTCAGGAAAATGCCAGCTGTAGCTTTGCTAATGTATGCATCCACTGTCTCTGCACCTTTGCTTTTCAGTGGACCCAGGGGATGAGAGAATGGGAATTCTTACCTTTAGAAGCTCTTCTGGCAGGTCCCCTCCATTGTCAATGCCTCTGTTGATGGACACAAACCTTTCAAAGTGGGGTTTGTCTTTCACATTGGGGTTGTGCAGGCTGGTGTTAAGCATGATGATAGAGAAGGAGAGTACATAACAGGTATCTAGCAATGAGAAAGAAAATCAGCATGGGTGGCACTTGTCTTAGAGGACAGATCAATCCACATCACAGCTGGTTTGGTTTCTAGTCACTGAAGAAGAGAGTCATCCTCTCATTTGTAGAAGGGAGATGTTCCCTCTGATAGGAGAAAGAGGGACACAGCTGATTTCCTATGAGGGAAGTGATTCCATGCCCTCAGGAGGATAATGGGGCAAGCTGGGCAGATGCAGTCTAGTAACAGCTCTGCCAGCAGGAAAGTTTCTGCAGACTTACATCTGTCAGTGCTACCCCTGCTGTGATGAGGCAATACCTCACGTGAAGCTGGGAGCCCTTCTCCAGTCTGTTGCCCATCAGAAGGGCCTGGAGCACAGTAGCAAAAGGAGGACTGAAGATGCTCAGTTCATTGAAAATCTTCACAGGAACTGGGCTGCCTCCTTTAGCTTAAGTGTGTTACTAGGAAACACACTTCCTAGTAATGCTGCCTGTATTTTGTAAATGGAAAAGGAAGGCTCCTCTCCCTAGCAAACAGCATAGCTCAGCTTTACAGGCCTCCTTCCCTTAACTACCTGTGGACTGGAACACGCCTGGGTTACACTTGCAGTACCAGTTGGCAAAGGCCTCCATCATCCGGTCAATCTTCTGCGCCTCCCCAGGCAGCCGGAAGCTCCAGAGGAACTGTCTGTCAGAAGCACAGTGTCAGAGCATCAGTCAGATGGGGTCCAAGGGACACTGATGCCTCCCCTCAATGCATGCAACACCATGAAGATAAGAGAAGTCATCCCATCACACTGGGGAGACAACACAGGGCACAGGGCAGGAGCTCTGCTCCTCTCTAGAAATTGCCTGGATACATCAGCCTCAAACATCCTAAATGCAGGAAGGAGAACTAAGCCTCCCAGAAATCACGGCTCTGCTCCCCTAATGAGAGCCCTGCAAGGCAGCAGAGGTCTCAGGAGAAAGAGTCCTGCCAGGAGGTGGCCTGTAATAAAACAAGGTGCCCTAAAACAGAGTCACTTTGTTATTGACATAACGGGCACTGAGGACAGACATTTCCTGCTGCCAAAAATGAACTTTTTCATCCCCCCAGATGCTGAAGCCACAGTGACCCACTTTTCTGCACACGGGCAACCCAATCAAGGGGCCATGAAAGTGTTTCCCACCTCCCTGAGAAATTGTTGACACTTCACAGAGTAACAGCCCTGGAGCCAACACACACAGCAGCACCTTGGGAAGCTCCCATTTCAGCCCCAGAGAGCTTCCTGACCTTCCTGGGTGGTGAGCTCAACCCAGTGGCTGAGCAGGTTCCAGCACTGTCCCCTGCACGCTCACTCACCTCAGCGCCTGCACCAGGTTGAGGTTGGCAAATTGGTGACATGCCACAAAGGCCTGGAGGATCTGAATGTTTGTGGGGTCCCTGGGAGAGGATAGAGGGAAAAGGTCAGAAGAGAGCTTTGACCCTGCTCTGCCTGGATGTCCCTTGGTGTGACAACACACACCTGGCTCCATCCCAGTCTCACTTCCCCTCTGACCAAGAAGAAGCCAAGGTGCACACTCCAATCTGGGATGACTGACTCCATTGCAAGCAGGAGAAAAGGTAGCCCATACAGCCATACACTCCAAAGACCATCCCAGGGGTGTCCTGCCCACCCAGTCCACTGTGGTTGGAGAGATGTTCAGTCGTGGCACCTGGATGAGGTCTGCCACAGGTCATCCAAAATGGTAGCTCAGAGGGGCCAGGCAGGACAGGGCCTCCAAGGGGGTCTCCTCATCCTGAGGTGCTCACCTCCCACCCAGGTAATCCCCAATGGCTGTCTTATTCAGGCCTTCACCCTTGTGGAGGAATCTGGCGATCTCCTGAAGGTCTGAAGACAATACCTGGTGCTCAATCAGGTACTGGATCCCCTGGGAAGGAAAAGCAAGACAGGGAAGTAAAACAGCTCTATGGTCTGTTGAGGAAGTAGGATCCCAACATTCTGCTATCAGCCCTCCTTAGCTATGATGGACTTGATCCTCTCCTACTCCCCAGCCCCTTCATGGGAGACCACAGCCATATTCTCATCTTTATTCAATCCCTCGTCATCTATGGGTTGTCAGTCCCATTTTCATTTCATCCCTAGATTTGGCTAAATGTTTCACTGGGATGGAAACTCAAACAAAATAGGGCAATGTAGATTTAAAGTCCAAAAAGGAAAAGTCAAAACAATAAATTTTAGTATTTTCAGTTGAAATGTCTTAGTGTTCTACTCTTAAGTGTCTTTTTTTTTTCTAAATTAACTTGAAAGAAAAATTGTTTGTTTAAAAGAAGGCATAATAAAAAAACGTACTCAGACAAAAATAAGGGCTTGAGACAACTTGAAACATTTTTTTTCCTAGATTTTTCTTCTATGCCACAGAACAGAGAAGTCTGCAATCTTTTCAGCTCCATCCCTCCTAGACAATAAGGATGGAATAAGTGTTTTTAAGGCATATAGAGGTTGCGAGTTGGGTTGCGCATAGAGTCAATATCCTATTTTAGAGAGAATTTCATGATTTTTAAAGCCAAAGAACAACCTGAGGCTTTTTTCAAATTATTCTTGACAATATCTAACAATGCTGCAGTTCTCCAGACCACACTGCAATTCTCCTTGCAATATACAATAAAAGAATGAAAACTGTTTTAGATCCATCAAAATATTCTACTTCAACAGAATCATTTCACTTTCCCTTGCAATACATATGAAACTATTTTTAAAATGTCACAAAGAAAAAGCAGTTTTAAACAAAGAAATCGAAATTTTGGTGAGATTTTTTCACTCTATTTTCCTTTCTTTTTCCCCAGACGGATTTTCAGTAAGATCAATTTAATTTTGAAAAGCATTGCAGTGATGATGAGGTCCCATTTTCCAGAAGAAAATGTTTCTCCCCAAACGTTTTTATCAGCTAGATTCCTAATACTTACCTCCTCTAGCCTCAGGAGCTTCCCATGGGATCTTGGAGATAGGAACTCATTTTTAAGTATCAGCATTGCATGGATGGAGTGTAACCTTAGAAAGGAGGGGCAAAGACATTTCCTCGCATTGCAGCACCTCCCACTCTATGGCATGTAGCAAGAGGGAGGCAATAATCAGAGATCTGCATTACAAAGGCACAGACTATATAACATTTTGACCAGCCTGATTGGCATTGAACTCATAAAGCTAAACTGGTTTGGGGTTAAATTAGTTTGGGCATCCTTGCACAGCGTGGCAGAGAGAGATGCCTCAGGGGCTTCAAACCAAGGTCAGACAGAGAGGCCAAATAAAACCAACTCTCACACAGGCTGTAACTATAGACATCACTGCTCTGAGACAGCTCCCACTGGCAGAGGGATGTCCAGGGGACTGGCAAGTACTCCAGCTGGGGTGTGGATACTGGGGAAGGCACCTTGATGCTCTCAGCAGGGCACAGAGGAGGCATGAAAAGCTGTCATGCAGAGCAGCAGCCGCCCAAGATAGTAGCTATGGTGGTGAGCTGATGAACAGCTATCGTTTGATCACAGCTTGTGGTTTTCCTTGAAGATCTCAAAAAATGCTCCACTAATGAGGAGGAAGGAAGAGGGAACTGTCTTTCTCATACCTCTACTTAATCATGATGGTTTTAGAGCTTTCTGCAGAGAGCTGAAGGCTATGGAGTCTTGATACCACTGGTCAGAGCTCCAGAAAGTGGAAAAGCTATGTTTACTGCATAATTCAACCGAAACGGTTTCCAAAATTACAGAGGCATTCTGTCCTCTTCTGTTCTGAATGAGCCAAGGAACCTGACATACTCTCAAAACTTCTCACTTTCTTCTTAGTTCATCCTGCTCTATCACATTACAGCAAGCTCCTAGCCTCTCACAGTCAAGAAGGGCTGTGCTGAAGGAAATTTGGCTCTCATGGCATGCTGGCAGTGTTAAATCATCCCCCCTTTACTTCTCTTAGGTTTGGGTTGAATTTTATGGCATGGCCTCTAAGCCCATGATGGGGGGAGACAACACAGCTTGATCATATCAGAAGACCTCGATCAGGGGCAGGGTGGAGGCTGCTCCCATCAGGGGCCTTAGTGAGGAAGGAACCCGAATCCACAGTCCCCTGCCACAGCTCCTTTGCCATCAGTGGCTGCAACTGGAACAGCAGTCAGCAGAGGCTCTTCCTCCCAGCTTTATCCTCTTACAAATCCTACCTTTTCAGGATCCATGTTGAATTTCTTCTGGCCCAGGGACAGAATTTTATCCCTCTGTGACAGCTTGCTGTAAGCACAAAAAAGAAGCAGAAGTCGAACTCAGAATAAAGGACCATGTCATTTCACTCACAAGCTGAGATATCACAAGGAAAGGTGTCTGACTATCCAGGAATAATGAGAAATCTTATAGGATAGAAGGGTCCCATTTCCCTGCCCATTTCCCTCCTGGCCTCATTTCCCTGCCCTTGTTGTGAAACAAATCCCATTTGTCACTGTAGGACACAGCACAAAATGACGCAGAGCAGTTCTTTTCAAGGCAAATAAAAAACTGTTTGTTAAAAAATCTGACTCCATTTTTATATCTTCCTGAAATGCCAGTGTCATTGGAGGGTGAAAGTGCTACCTCCTCAATGTCACTGGGCAACCTAACAATCCATCAGATTACTCATCCCCTATAAAAAAATAAAAACAATAAATTATTTACATAAAATATATAAGAAAATTCTATACAAAAATACAAACATCAGAAGGCTTAAAAAAACTTTTAAAAGTCAAAACAACACCCATCAGTGTTTTTGTTTTTTCAACTTAAAAAGAGAGACTTTGTAAGCAAAGGAATACTCATTCCACTTGCCTGGTCTGCTCTCCAGGATTACTGTCTGCCTCTTGCTTCTCCTCTGCATGTTGGAAATGCTCAATCTCCGCAAACACCTCAGCAATCTCCTCCTTCAGCCTCTGCAAAAGGAGTATGAGGAAGATGAAGGCAATGGAGGGAAAACCAGCAGATGCACTCTAAGGAAGCATAAGAGCATGTCTTACTTCTTCCCTCAGTCATAGGAAAAGGACAGGTCAGGTGGTCATGACCAGCCAAGGATGCCTATGAAATGGGCACTGCTCTGGAATGACCCTGCTGGATTCCAGATGAAAACAATTGGAGAGACAAAATGATGTTCTCATGCCTACTGTCAATGAAGACTGGAAAAAAAAAAATCAAGCTTAATCAGTATGGTGAGTGTCAGAGAACTCACGCCACTACTGATTCCAGTTCCTCAAACAATGTCAGATGCAAGGAACCTTCCATTGCGCCCATTCTTTTTGAGCTTTTATTTTGCATAGCCCTGCTACATATCCAGGAAAGGAGAAGTGGAACTGGTAACTGTGAGAGTAGTATGAACCCAAAGTGGCTGTATTGTGAAACACAGAATTTTTAATGTACCTGTCATTTAAATACCATTGAGCAGATAACTCTCTTCAGTTGGAGAAAAAAGGGAGGAGGACTAAAGGTAATTACTGCCAGATTTTAAAAAATCCGTTGTGGAATTCACTTTCCTTTAGGCCCATGACAGACCATGGCTGCATATTCTGTGTTACCATGGCAATGAAGGTGTCTATAGCTCCTTGCTTCCATCCTGCAGTTATGTTCCACCTCAAAGCCACAGTGCATCACAGCCATCTTCTAGGAATCACCCAAATTCTTCCCCATACTAACCAGAACAGGCAAGGGAAGAAGGGTTATTTTATGACAGATCCTTTCTCATTAAGGAATGAGGATGTGGATGGAGCACATAATCAGATAGAGAAACTGAATTTCTGCAATATTTCATAACTTAAAAGAGCTTCTGGGTTTCAGTTTTGCTCTGGCCACCTTCTGTCATGCTTCATTGGTCCTCAGAGCTGTGAGTGTTCCTTACTAAGTTTTAGGTGTTGCACAAATGTAACAGAGCCATGATCTCAGCTCAAGACTTTTAAATTATTATCAGTTCTGTTATTTTATTCACTGCTGTCTTTTGGAGGTGTTACTGACAAGCCAAGACCTGTCCTCTTTTCTCCTCCCTCCCCCTTTGCCCAGATATGCCCCCAAGTCTTTGTGTTTAAGAGTACTGATAGATAAATTTTGAAAAAAAATCTCCTGGGGAAAATGTATCTTGTTCTATGTCACTTTTTTCACTCAAACTCACTCTGCTCCACTGGACATTGCATACTCCATTGCTTAATGGCTTTGGGGTTTAAAGCATGGGTTTGTGCAGTCTAGCAACCTTTCTCTGTCCATAGTGGGCAAAAAAAAGTAATATTCCTGTTCAAGTATCCTGCTCTTACAATGCCCATTGCCTGTTCTGAAAACTGAAGAGAAACAAACCACACACAAGGAAATCCCAGGCATGTACGTTCATAATCTGTTTTGCCAGGGGGACAAGAGACCATTGCGGTTTGCAGCAGAGAGAGGAGGTCTGGAAGCCTAAGAAGTAACGTGTAGTTTGGCTTAATCCTTTATGCCATGCCAGGAAATATTGCAGCTATTCCCTAGGCATCTGGACAGCTTCATGTTGTGGAAAAAATCAGTCCAAGTCAAATGATTCAGTGCTATAAGCTCTCTCAAATAGGAAACCACATTTCATGGTGGAGGCAGAGTGGAATAGAAATGGCACAGCACCATGCAGGACTCTGATGCAGTCTTAGTGACTGATTTTGAATCTGTTACTTTCAGACGTTTTAGGAGCTACTGGAGAAATGGTTGAGTCTGTTAAAAGAAAAGAACAAAAGCAAGTTCCAGCCACAGAAACTTGTGTGAAAGGTTCTGCCATGAGACCTCTTTGAAGAGACAGGATCCTTCATGGAGGACTTGCTAGAGGTCCACAAAGCAAACAAAAGTTTGATAAACACAGGGGGATGCTGCAGGTAACTAGGACTGATACGCCATTAGCAGGTAATCAGTAATTAAAAAGAATCATAAATGCTGAGCCAGATGCCTGCCAGTATGACTTAGTGAAGACATTTCTTGACTTCTAAATATACAATCCCAGCTCAACATTGCTTGTAACCTGACCAGCCTTTTTCAAATATCTCGTTGGAGCAGCTGATGATTCTTGCAGCAGAGTGGCACAGGCTGGATGGACCCTGGTGGCAAATAGGCCAGGGCAGCCTGAAGTTGGATCATGAGTGAGAAAATGTCTCCTTTGCAGGAGCACTTCTGCATGGCTGTTATGTGAAGATGCTCCTTGCTGAAGACAGATTTGAGAAGGCTAGGCAGGCACAAGGGACAGGATAGTTCTTACCTTAATGTCATCCAAAAGCTCCTGTTTGTGCTTCCTGATTGTCTCTATTTCAGCCTCTTCAGCCCTACTTAAGCCAGCTGACTCTGAAAGGATAAAGATTCCCATGAAAACTCTACTGGGGCCAACATATCATGGAAAAAGCTGCCCCAACCTCTCAGCACTTACCTTCTCCTGAGGTCATGCCACAGCAACTCTGATTTCTGTGTTTCAGCATCTGTGTTCCCTGCTGTTGCAACCACTGCACCTCACCTTTGCCTTGCAAATGGTTCTCAGTCCAGAGTGTGCAGCACAGACCATACCCCCTCTCCTTGCAGCCAGAGGCTCTGCACAGCCCTCTCAGCTGACCCTGCAGACATCCACTGCCTATTCAGCCAATTCTGCTCACCCTGAGCACGGTGAAGAGGTCTCACTAAATGCTCTCTGGTGGTGGTTATGTCAGTCATCTTTAAGTACTGAAAATCTATGACCTAAATACTTCATCTCCATCCAAACCTCCCAAGAAAACCACTGGCTTCATGAGTTGATCTGCCATAGCTAGAGCCAGAAATTGCTTAAGAGAGAAAATTAAGGTTTTCCAAGTAGGAGGGCAGGATCTAGGGGATGAAAGTCTTGCTGAAAGAGGAATGTCTTTGAGTGGCTGTTGTTCTATGAAGAGCAGAAAATGCAGAAATATGAGTAAGCTTCCTTGTAATGTACAGGAACTTAAATAGCAGGAAAGCCAAGGCAACCACAATATGATTCATAAAAGACCTAAAAAAATTGGGGTGACAGTGCTGCTGCTAAATATAATCCAGGTGAACCACAGCCTCTTCAGCAAGGAGAATGAGAAGGCTGCAGTCCTAGACAAAGCAGAAGATGAGGCCCCAGGAAAAAAAAGCAGAGCTTGCAGAAGGCTGAGAGCACTGGAGATCATTGGTGAACTTGCAGACAAGGTCCTTGCTGCACCTAAACACTGCAAGACAAAACTTCCTCAGGAAGCCAGGTCAAGTCACTGGATGTCCTGCTCCACTGTTTCATGAAACAAAAACCCCCTGGGCCTCCTGTCTTCCCAGAAAAAGGGGAAGTAGCACTAATTGCATTGGAAATTCTTTTAGCGTGGATCTCACATGCAAAACAACTGCTATAAATATGAGTGGAAGAAAAAAAGGGAAGGAAGCAGCCACGACAGACAGAAGGAAAAGCGACAAGGGCAATCATCTTAGTATGCTTCTTTCCTGTCTGTCATGGCTCAGAAAGACCTGCCTTTCCCAATCCTAATATTTCCCCCATCCTCCTGGCTGGTTTGGTTTCCATGTGCTAAGTATGTTCCTGTTACTTTTCTCAGGCTTCAGCCTCTCTCCTGCCACTCCTTCTGATGGTTTCAAGCATCGCATTCCCTGGGGAGAGGCTGCTGACTATGCGGGAGTAAAGCACTGGACAAGGAACCAGCATGAAGCTAGGCTGGGAAGGACCCACATGCCCTCCCAGCCCTGCAAGCAGCCCTTGTGAAGAGCAGCAAGAAGCTGTCTGATTGATGGAGCCAGTCAAGAGAGAACGAAAAAGGCATCCAAAAGCTCATGACAGCCAAGTCTGGAGGTGAGGGGAAAACCAAAGCAGGCAGGAAGGTTAGCAAACAAAAAACAAACAAATGAAAAGAAACCACAAAGAAAACCAACCAAAAAACATGCAGTGGCTCTGGTACTTGTTAGGTGGGTTGCCGACTTCCCTTTGAATGTCAGCCCTGTGCCTCTGAGCAGTGCCCAGGCCCTTCAGCTTAATTTATGCATCCTGCAGTTGTGGTGTCTGCAGGAGATCAGCCAACCTCTCAGTCTCTCCAGTTTTCTCTCTCTCACTCCTGTCAGGGCTTGTAATTGTGGAATCACTGGGGTGATTCCTTGACAAATTACAACAAAGACCTTTTGCCCTGTATTTCTTTCTACAAAAGCACCATAGGAGGACAACTCTGAGGAACCTTGTCTTCCCCACCCCATCAGCAAACTCTGTGGTGTGGCTGGCTGCTTTGCTTCACTTGTTCTCTGTCTACTACTAAAGCATCTCAAAGAGTCATGAGGCTCCCAGAGGACTCCATCTCACCCACACAACCCCCAACAAGGCTGGAATTAACACAGTCCCCCTTCCTCCTAACATCTGAAAACCCCAAATCCCACCTGCTGAGTTTGTCAGAATGAGAAAAGTGTGGGAAGGACTGTGTGTGTGGGGAAGGCAGGGGAGAAAAAGGAGGAGTCCTGGGGAAGGAATCAAGGAGTAAAAAGGTAGAGAAGGGTGACACAGTTTGGAAAAAAATGGACAGATCAAACTTTTAGGGCAATTTAGACTGAGCTGCAGAGAGGGTCTTTGTCAGTTCTCCAACACAGCTTAAGCCCTTGATTGCTTTAGAAAATGGTCCATGCCTTGTCAAAGTCCTCAGTACCACCTCCGTTCTACTTCCCTCTAGGACTAGGTCAGCACACAGATCAAGCATAGCCCTGGTCAGGGTTCTCTGCACAGGGGGAAATTTCACCCTGATGAAGAACACACCACAAAAACACACGCAGGTTTCAGAAGGATGCTCTCAGCCCAACCAACACTGACATGTTCCAGTTCAGACACACAAAAAATGGCTAGCATTCTCTCCAGAGAGAACATTAGGTTGTTATTTGGAATCTATTTTCTGAGTGCAAATGTTGAAAGGAAAGTGCATCAGCATCACATTTGTGGGTCTTACACCTGCTCCTGAGGTTGTTTCCCCACTCTCAGGGCAGACCCACATAGAAAAACCTGCCAGTCCTTCACAAACTGACCAGGATTGTATTTTCAGTGCTGTCACTCAAAACAGGACACAGATTTCAATTCCAGTTGTGGCAGCTTATGCCTTCAGCCTCCCCCCCCCCCAGAGGGCAGGTCAGAGTTACCCAAACATCTGGGTACTTGTGTGGCCAGCAGAGAGTTCTGTGTCTGCTGGCTTCATTTCCCATTGCAAAGGGCTGTGCTGAACCACCCAGGTGTGAAGCTTCCAGTCCCATGGAAAATTATAGGAATAGGGAGATGGCTTTTGAAGCACAGAGGTAAGTGGGAAGTGACCACCCAGGAGAGCTGGAAGGATGAACTGCAGAAGCAGCAGGGGAAGGTCATGAAGAATGATTGTATCTGTGCCACCGCCCCAGACCCGTGTGTTACACACCCACAGTAGGACAGCAAAGGTTCATCAGGCTCATTTGCAAGGCAATGGAGGGCTTTGAGTATCGCTGCTAAAGGGTTTGGTCACCTCCACCCACGGCAGCACAAAAGCAGAGCAGCCTGATGGGCAGTTTCTGCCTGAAGGAAGCTTTCTGGTAGAAAAATTTCACCTGAAATTCCTTATCTTTTTTTATATGGCTGCAGTGTCATCTCCAGTACAGACCACCACCTCCACAGACCAGTCTAGCAGCAGGGAGATGACAGAGCCTTCCCGTCCTCAATTCCCTCCAGCCATGTGTGTCTCCCTCCTGCAGCACTCCACAGCTCTCTGCCAGCTCGTGTGAGAAGAAACTCAACCTAAATCCCAACAGGTTTAATTTGCACATTTCAGCTATGGGGGGAAAGCTGGGAAGAAGAAATTTATGTTGTCTACTGGTCCCCTTATCTCACGTGACAACTTCCATCCATCCTTCAGGATAGCTTTCTGTGACTACAGCTCTTCCCCCACACATCCCAGCATAGGACCAGTCTACTCTCCCATGTTCCAAACTTTCAGCCCAAGGGCTTGGACACCAGCTCTGTGGCCTCACTCAGACAGTCCTGAGAGGGTTCTGAAGGAAGCTGGAAGAGGACACACACTGCAGGGAGAGCAGCCTCCTCAAGGCATCAAGCCTTACTTGCAAACAGATGTGCACCTAACAGGACCATCACGTCTCCAGGTAGGACTGGCCCCAGAGAAAGATGTACACACACCTCTGACCTTCAGGACAATCATGCCACAACTGAGCAATTCCAAATGCATTCAGTACTCTAAAGCTCTCTGGAAAACTGCTTCTGATGGCAGCCTTGGCTCCCAAGGGAGTTCAGCATCAAACAAACCCACTTTCCCAACCAGCTGTGGAATGACAGGATGGAATTGAGCAAAAACATCAGTCAGAGCCAGCACATCTCTCCAGGCATAGCCTGTCTCCAGGCTCTGCCTCTACCCAGAAGTGAGCAAACCCTCACAGTGCCTGAATAGGATCTCATTGTGCTATTGCAGTGTGCATCCTTTCTTGAAAGTCTACTTGCTTGAATGTGTAGCTTTCAATACATAATTAATGCAGTAACACAACTTGAGTGAATGACTGTCAGACCTTCAGTTAGGAGACCCCCAGTTTCTGTCGAAGGCACACCCCAAAATAAATAGCAAAATATGAGTTATCCCTCCTCCTGCCCAGTTTGTCCTGCAGAAGCTTTGTCCACAGTCACTTTCAGGTAGTGAGGGCTGGGTGATCAGAAGAGACCCATTTTCACCAACATTCAATACCAGTCAGATGCTGGCAAGAACTCAGCTCCTACAGGTACCACCAAATTCCCCGGCAAGCAAGGCTGGTAATGTGTTTTGAGCGTGCCCTTTCCTTGGCTACACACCTCAGAGCTAAAAAGTGCACAACAGTGGTTGAAACTGGGCGCTGCTTTTTGCTTTCACTCTGTGCTCCATATCCTATACATATATATCCTTTTGTGTATATCCTACACACAAAGGCCTGAGGAGACAGAGTCAGAACGAGAAGAGACTTTGAAAGGTGATCCTTTTTCTTCCTTTGTTCAGCCTGTTCCCACTCAGCTCTCCCTATTTGCTGGCTTTGCACAGATACACACTCAGAGCTTCCTCAGCCAGAAGTTGGAATTGTTCAGTGTGGTGGTGTGCCTTTCCTTGCTGAATCCCAACCACTTCATCCACCACCCGTCAAAGCAGGAAATAAAACCTAAGATCTCTCTCAGTTCCTCAGATGGGGTTTACTTCCCCTCACCCACACCTGCCCACTAAGATTGTTTCAGGACCAGGCAGGCCCACCTGTAGATCACTTGGAGCTTCTAGAACCCTAATACAGTTGTTTACCTGTAACATGGCCATAAGCAAGGGAGGCCCCAGTACCAAAAGCCTTGCACAGGTGTTACACTGGGATACCCAACCGCATGAGAGGCTCTGCAAAGGCAAGCCAGCTCGTGGGATCTGTAGGGAAACACCATGGAGGAGCTTGCCAGAGATGAATGAGAGCAGTCAAAACCTACAAGTGCTCACCCCTGGTGTCATATACACCACTGACACCTAGGAGCCAGTTCCCAGCTCAGCCCAGCATCGCTGGCCCAAGGAATCAGAGCAGTAACACTCAGCACAAAGGCCATTCAAACCAGTGGGGAAATTTCTCCCAATGGGAAAGGAAAGCAAGTAAAAAGAAACCCATGCCTAATGCTGAAAACTGACAAGCAATTAACTGTACCACCAGGGACCTTCCAGCGTGTCATTCCTCCAGCCACAGCATCCACTGTGGCTGCTGGGATTTCATTGTGTGCTCTTCTCCATCAAACTCAGTGCAGAGCCCTCACCCCAAAAACGACAAACAATGGTTGAGGCTTACCAGCAGGACAAAGGTCCATCCCGAAGAGGATGGATGATATATTTTCAACACAACTGGTGTTCCTCCTTGTATTCGGTTTGTTCAGATGCTTCACAGAACTGAAACAACTTTGAGCCAGCCAACAAGACCGTAGCAGCTTTGGGAGGGGCGAGTTTCCCTGTGACTCCTCCTTCTTTCCTCATCCTGCCCCCCCCCAGTCACATGTCACAAGCTTGTGGCAGTGCAGGAAACTGTGTGCGTGTTTCGATGAGGCAACAGGGGCTCATTGCCTACTTTTAAATGCCAATGCACAACTGGATTTCCATCCCAGCAGCTTTTTGGGAATCTTTGTTTGAGGAGACTAAAATGAGTGGTGAGAGGCTTTTGCTTGAGATACTCAGAGGAGAGAGAGGGGAAAAAGGAAGTTCTTCATTCAGAAAACCCATCTGACTGGGGAAGTGATTTCATTTTAAAGGGAAGATTCATCCTCTGTTAATTCAGCAGCAGATTGGGGTGGGGGCAGGGATGGGAATGAAGGCTCCAGAATGGGAGGATGGTTGATGGAGGGCAGAATAAAGTTGCCAGACTCTTCTGCCTCGCTCAATGCTCAGCGTAACTTGAAGTCTTGCTCCTTCCCCCCCCCACCCCAACAAAGTGTTTTTTGAAACCTTGTGAAAGGATAAAGTGAAACCTTGTAAGTAAGGATAGAGTGAATTAAGAAGTGCAGTCCTCACTCAGGTTTAGCAATATCCCTGATGGTGAGAGAGTTGGAATTAGCAGCCGTTCAGGACCGGGAATGAAATCTTGAAATCAGAGGACAGAGCTGAACAAACACTCCCAAAAGGAGATATGGCCAATCAAAAATTAAACTGAAAAATCCAGAAAATTTGAAATGGAGTGAATATGACCAATTATACTGAGATGAAATTGGGTACAGAGAAATAGACCAAACCGTGCCAAAATTATTCCCTTTGAAATCCCTAAAATCAAGAAGGAAAGATAAACAGATAGAAGAGAAACAGAAAAATTGAAATATAAAACAAACAAAAAACACCTGATAGGATGCGAAAACAAGAAAAGCCAAAGGCATGACCTGAAGTGCAGGAATACAGACTGAAGCTTGCCCAACTGATTCTCAATTAAATGGCTAGATTTCATTCCCTTACTTGAAAGGAAATTCTTCCTTTCTGGGTAGGGAATGAAATTTTGAAATTGGAGGACAGAGTTGAACAAACACTCCCAAAAGGAGATATGGTCAATCAAAAATTAAATTCAAAAAAACCAGAAAATTTGCCTAAATGAAATTGAAAAATACAGAAAATTTGAAATGGAGTGGCCACAACCCGTTGTACTGAGATTAAATTGGGTGTAGGAAAATCGGAAATAGACCAAAATGTGCCAAAATTATTCCCTTTGAAATCCCTAAAATCAGGAAAGAAAGGTAAACAAGAAGACAGAAGAGAAACAGAAGAATTGAAATTAAAAAAAAAAGAAAAAAAAAAGAAAAAAAAAAGCAAAAAACCAAACCTTATAGGATGTGAAAACAAGAAAAGCCAATGGCCAATGGGATGACCTGAAGTGCAGGAATACAGACTGAAGCTTGCCCTATTGATTCTCATTGAAATTGCAAGATTTCATTCCCTTTCCTGAAATGAAGAATTTCAACTCTGTCCTCCAATTTCAAGATTTGATTCCTTTTCCCAAAAGGAAGAATTTCCTTTTGGGAAAGGGAATGACCAAAATTGAATAAACACTCCCAAAAGGATATATGGTCAATCAAATATTAAATTGAAAAATCCAGAAAATTTGAAATTGTATGACTAGAACCAATGGTACTGAGATGAAATTTGGTGTAGGGAAATAGACCAAAACTTGCCAAAATTATTCCCCAATTCAGTCCCTTGCTCTAGGGCCATTCAGCCTCAGAAAGAAAGACACAGATTGCCCTCCCTTCCTCCCAGTGTCTTGTATTTGCTCTAACCTGTGGTTATGCTGACAGTTCAGTGCTGGTTTTGGATGATCCTCCAGTGAAGAGTGGGAGATGTCCCCAGCTTAAACATGTCAAGCAGTGGCAGAAATCCAGAATGAATTTACACAGGCAGCTGTAGCCAGGGTCACAACCTGTGATCCTTGGGAATAGTTGATGGTAAGCATTTAGGACTCACTTTCCATAGCCAGTTTAAATATTTACTAAGAAGCAGTTAGAAACTTGGGAGTGAAAAAAAGAGGAAGGGAGTGAGCTACATGAATGCAAGCTCGTTTCTAGCTGTTACACCCATGTCTTCACCCAGATCTTCATTACACAAGATGCCCACACCTAAAAGCTATCAGAGGCCTGCACTTGGGTCACAAATTGTCAAAATCCTACCCTTCACAAACTAAATTTCTGTCTTGAGATTCTGGGCTGCATAAGAAGAGAATTCACTGCTCCACAACCTGTCCCAGAGCCCCCAGTTTTTTCACTGGAGCTGGTTCTGGTGTATAACCTCCAGTCCTTCCTTCCATCACTCTTTTGTACAGAAAAGTAGTTTCAGCAGTACTGCAGCTGACATCAAGCAGAGACGTCAACCTAAAGTGCTCACGAGAAAGATATGATCTTGTCACAGCATACATTGCAGTTGAGATGGCCACAACATACAGAGCGACACCATACAATTTCAGAAGACTTCAACCCATGCAAGAATAACACCAGCTCACTTCAGAAAGCTACAAGCATCCACCCTTCTTGTTCTTTAGCCCAACCTTTTATACCACTCATAGTTAATGCACTGCACCCTCTGTTCCCTTTGGTGATTGGTCAGCACACCTGGGCACTCCATGGCTCATTGCTGTCAGTGCTGCTCACCTGCTTCTCACAGCTGTACCCATTGGGGATGAGGCTTGGCCTCAGCCCCACTCCCAATCACCACAAACTGTACCTACATGATCATACCTGCTGCAGAGGTAGGACACACATACAGGCAGCTTGATCAAGGCTGCTCTTACACATGTGTGTGAGCAGGTCAAACCACAAAGACCTGCAAACACCAGAATGGATGGTTCTGTGCACTGCAGAAGTACTTTCAGCCACTCCAGCAGAGTACAAAACCTGGCCCTGTGTCTCTCCTCCACACTTCCTTCATCTTTTAGCTCCTTGATGTTTCTCAAAGCTTTTCCTGCCTGTCTGTGGGAATGCCTGAATGCTCTGTTTTGAGACCTTGCTCCTATTTCAGATCAATAATCACCTCCACTACTTGCGCTTCTCTGGGTGTGGTAGCCTTGCTTGTAACATTTGATGGACCTCAAATGCTTTCAGTTATTTCAGCCAGAGGAGTCTGAATGAGGAATGCACTGATAAAAAACGGCATGAGTCAATGTCATGTGAAAAAAGTGCCTGTTTTCTGATGAGGGTACACATCAGAGAGGATCATGTAAATAAAATAACTCTAGAGTATCTCCCACTCTTTCCAAAGTTCAGGGTAAGTATGCCTCCCTGTCGTGGCCCCTAGTTCTCCACTAATTCTCGTGAAGGACAAACTACTTCAGTTCTAGGCTTACCCTGGAGCAACACGACCAGCTCCTCTCTTGAGGAAACCTAGAACCAGTTGAGAAGTCAGTCTACTTGAGCATCCCAGACAGGCAATATAGATCTGTAGTCAACTCAGATGGATACCAACACTACCCCAGCCAGCAATGTGTCAGAAAATGCCCTTAGAGTGTCACATATTCTGTGGTCATGGCATGAAAAGACCATGAATGGACTACAAAACAGAGCTTTCATTATTTCAAGTAAAAAAAGGTAGGGAGACAACACCCAAAGGAAGATACAGTGATGGAGGGAGGGAGGGAGGGAGGGA
>WBNO01024479.1:52853-154583 GCA_013400575.1 Peucedramus taeniatus
GGAAGGAAGGAAGGAAGGAAGGAAGGAAGGAAGGAAGGAAGGAAGGAAGGAAGGAAGGAAGGAAGGAAGGACAAGAACAAATGAAAATTAATTATGCCCTTGGAATATAGGATCAAATGTATCCTAGGGAAAATGAGGTTTAAATGCTGTATGGTGTGGTCAGAATTGCCTACAGCCAGTGGCTCAGAGCACATGGGTTCTCCCACAGGTGTTATCAGCAAGGCCAGTGTGTGCAAAGGGGGTATCCAGGCTGGTCCACTGTTCTTACCTCATCAAGCATGGGCAGATTAGGCAGACTGCTGCAGGTCAGTACTGCAGGCATTACTCCCTTTGCCTCCTGTGCCAGGGACCAGTTTTTCCCCCCAGATGCTCCCTGACTGCACACAAAAACTTAAATATGAGCTGAAAATATCTGTTCTGGTGGTCATGATGGAAAATATCAAACCAACAATGTGTGTGCACTTTTCTGCTGCTTAGTACAGGTCTAAAATAATTGTGTGAATAAAAAGGACATATAAATATTTCCTACTGCTTTCAAGGGGATAAAGGCAGGGACAAAGTGCCATGCATTTCTCTGTGCTGAACATATCAACTGTATTTCCACAAGTCTCCACAGAGCAAGAATGTACAGGTCTGTTCAAATTCAATAGCCCCTTCCGAAGGCTTAGGCTGCCATTCAGTCTGGGCTTAGGGACTGGAGCCTATTTTAAAGGTAGAAAGATAGTGATTATAAAAGGCCATAGGCAAGAAGAAACCCTCTTATAAAGATTACTGACGGGTCACTTAGAGTCTGATAAACTTGAATGAAGAGCCAGAGGGATTTTTTTTTTTTTTTTTAGACTTGAAAGTGCAGCAAGATTGAAGCTTTATGCTTTTGAAATAAAATGGTGGAAGGGAAGCACAAGATTTTACTTTGGTAGTTCAGGAAATACTAGTCTTGTAAAACAGAGTAGCTATAGATTTTCTTAGTACTCTAAACAGCCCTTTTCATTTCCCTGGTGCAGCCTTCCTAGAAGACATCATCACATATGAGTAAAGATCTGTATTTATGAAACACAGTATATCTAACATCTGATAACATACAGAGAGTGCTAGCAGGGAGGAATCAAGTTATACAGCTGACACTCAAGCTTGAATTTACACATATAGTCTTTAGTCCCTGTTACCTTCCTACAACAGGCAGGTGGAAAATGTTGTCCAACTGTCTAAGAACCTTGTGGGAAAGAATATTGTCAGAACATCTGCACAGTCAGATATTGATCTGTATTTATTGCTATTAAAGTGGCACACCGGTATCAGCAAGATGGGGGTTGTCACTGGCTGATAGTAAAATGTCTCTGGGAATGGAAACCCATATCAGCATCACTGGGGACCTGCAGAAGTACTGAGAACAAGATAAGGCCAAGCCACAAAACCTCGGTATGATTTAGTGTCTGTGAACAATTTCTTGACTTAGAGAAGTACAAGTATGAAACATCCATCACAAAGTACGTGAAGCCCAAAGGTTTGTGCCATGCTCTTCTGCTTACCCAGATCCATAAGGGAAAAGATGAGGAGGAGGAGGAGGAGGAGGAAGTGAACCTCTTTCAGTGCTCCAGGTAGGAAGATGGCAGCAGAACTGCTGTTTTGGCCCAAAGGGGAAAGGCTGAGAGCAGTCACACTCAGAAGACAGAGAAACCTCCATGACACGAGGTAGGAATGGACCACCTGCCCTTGATTGCAGTAGGGCTGGTCTCCAGAGCAACCCATGAGTAAGAGCTGCAAGACTAGGTAAGCAACTTTTGGAAGATGAGTTGCTTATGATGGATGTAAATGTAGGTAGCTTGTCTTTAGTGAGGCTGGATTGGAAACTTTGTTCTTTTTCTAAGCTTTTGTTTGATAGAACAAATTTAGGCTGGAGAAGAGGGCCCCATCAGAAAACAGACCCTGTATGAAACAACTCCACGGCCTTTCAGAACATCATTGCCCACTTCAGTTATGATCTGAGCTCTTAAGTCAGGACAGGCTTTTCAAGCAACTGTGGCAGTCTGAGAAACCGCAGCAGTGATGGGGGGAGGGGAAGCAACAACAGAGAGGAGTGGTAATTTTGGAAAAGAGAAGCAGCAAAGCAAGAACTAAAAGCAGGAGACAGATGATATGAAGCTGTGTCAAAGGGGAAGTGGGAAGGTGCAAAAGGGGAATATAGGAAGTGGGGACAGTCTGCAGCCCAGTCAGGCTGAAGCAAATTAATGTTTACCCTGGTGAGCGCCCAATGCACAGAGAAAAGTTCTCATGGCCACTCAGGACTGCCTGAGAGAGAGGTCACATCAAAAAAATCCAGGGTGATGAGAAGACATGCTGTGACCATGTCCGGTGTGTGCAAAGAAATGAGCATTGTGCTGCCTCCATGAAAGAGTCCTCCCTGCTTTTCTATCTGTGCTGAAGGACAAGCCTCCTGCTCAGCTCCTGCCCTCCTGTACAGGGCTGTGATGTGCAAGCATCATTTCTGAAAGAGCCCTCTTACTTTTATTCCATCATCCTTGAGGAGGCAAAACACCCCAGAAAGAGAGGGAGAGATAGGTGGTCCTCACTGCTTTGGATCCTTGTTGGGGAAAAGCAGTATCATGCATTTTGTCCCTGCTCTGCAGTCTCACATGGGTGCCATGCAAACCCAGCACATCCTGGGTCGCTCTGAGACGACCCTGAAAACCTCCCAGAATAAAAGTGTCTCACTGAGCAATTATTTCCCATTAGCATCTCCCTCAAACTGAGCAAAGGGAACAAGAAACCCCAGATGTGTGCCCTGCTGCACATGCAGAAGGAAACTCGAGTCAAGAGCACCTCTTGGTGGTGTGAGAGGACATCAGAGCAGCAGCAACACATCCGTATATGCTCAGTCCAGGGTTATGAGCCTGTTCCCTGCAGGTTCCTTCCTTTTCCTGCAGCATGTACAATTGAAAGGTATTAATGCAGCAGGTGCCAGTTGTTCTTAGAGCAATTACTGTATGTGTTATTTGAGTGTAATATCCCATTATTAAATAATCCCATTTAATCCTGTTTAAATGTGATGGAAAGAAACATCCTGAAAGCTTTTATGTAGGTCCCTGTTGTCCCTCTACAGAGATGCTGGTGGAGGAAGGATGTTTATAGATTCACAGCACAGACTTCTGACTGGACAAGAACTGACTGTCCATTGCAGTTGCAGGGAATTATCTTGCAAAAGTAATTTGCCCAGAAATGGGCTCTTGACAGGACTTCATAGCTCATTGCTGGACATGCAGATTTACAGTGTCTTTGACATGGGGCCCACCTGTATGTGGGTTCTCCACAACAATCCCTCTTCCCTGACCAATTAAACTGGTCTTCTTCACTGGTCCCTCCCACACTGCCAGTCCCACAAGCCCATATGCCAGACTACCAGGACAAAAGCATACACTGGCATTCAGGTGTTCAGCAGGTCAGTGGTCTTTGTTCATCCCTGCCACCAGGTCCTAGAATGGTTTTTGACTTTCCACCAGTAGCATTCTCTAGAGCCTGATACACCTGCCTTCTAACTGAGTTCATATATTCTGTGCCTGCCTCTCCTTTCCACCTCCCCTCTGTAAAAGCCTTTGTCCCTCTCTGTGTCCTTCTCTGACCTGTATTCCTGTGTCCCATTCCTGCTCTCACTTGCAGCAGTGTCAGTGGGTTTCCTTCCTCTCCTTTCCCTACCACCCACAGAGGGAACACCTCGTACAGCTGGTCACTTGGTGCTTCTGAAATAGCGGCAAGACTTGAAAACATTCCATGGTTGAAGGTTTCTGGGCTGTAGCCAGCACTGAGTGACATCTGGGAGCGCTCTCCTCCAGAGCAGGTCAGTCACAACAGCCTCCTGTGGCTGCAGCAGCACAAAGGTCATCAGCCTTTGGAGAAACACTTTACTCAGAGTTCCTTCCTTCAGGAACATCCCAGCTGCAAACCCACTGTTCTTGCTCTAATTGGCTTACAGGTAAAGCCTGGAAATTCTTAATTAATTCTGTGCTACCATATCCCATCTTCTATAAAACCCATCTCCTGCCCATCCACTCATGGGTTCAGGCTGGAGCACACAGATGTGTACACATACACTCTTTTCAAGTCTTAATGTTGCATGGGAGGAGAAGGAAGAAAGAGGAGGCAAACTGCCATTTCAATAAAGAAAGGAGTAGAGCTTCCCGGGATCATTCTGCTCTTGTCTCTTCTTTCTTAGAGTGATTGCTTTCTTCTTCTCGATGCTTAGCTCTAAAAATCTTTTATTTTCTGAGAACAATGAGGGCTGCTTGAGAGAGTTGGAGTTATTCAGCTTGAAGAAGAGAAGGATGTAGTAGTAGTCTGGACATCTGAGTAAGTGCAGCAATACCTTATCCCCACAGTAGAGGAGGAATAGAGCAGCCATTGGGTGGCAGCTGCTTTCTAGAGGCTGCATGAGTTCCTTGTTCAGCCTTCGCAGAAGTATTGTTCCTTGTGATATTTCACCCTTGACACTTAGGGGCACTGGGAAGACCTGAAAAACCTTCATTACCCGTCATCAACTTAGTAGTCCCACTTCAGATTCCCTTCCCTGCTAACACCTCCTCCAAAGCTTGGATGATAAAGGAGGGAGGAGAAAACCCACCCTTCCCCATTCACCCCTTGTTCTAACAAGCTTCTAACCCTTGTTCAGCTCCCCTGGAAAAGCAGTTTGGTGCCCCCGCTGTTCACTGGGATGAGGTGGGAAGGGAATGGGTGAGACAGGCAGGGAGAACGAAAAATATTACAGTAGTCGTCATCCCGACCAAGGAGTCACGCCTGCTCCGCCTTCAGCCAGCGGCCTCTGCCACAGCGCTGCGGTGGAGGGGCGGAGGGACCGGAGGGTGATCGTCGAGAGAAGTTCCTTCTTCCACTTCCTCCCTCCTTGCAACCTGCTGTTCTGATACCCACATTTGCCCATCCCTCCCTGCTGTTTGCCTTGGCCTGATTTCCCTTTGCCTCGGGTACCGTCCTCCGCCACGGGTCCAGAGCCATGCAAGCCATCAAGTGTGTGGTGGTGGGAGACGGGTACGTACCCCGCGGGTTTGCTGGGGGTGCGGGCGGGACAGGCTCTGACCAGGGGCACGGAGAAAGGTGGATGCTTAGTGAAACTCGCCCCGCTTTGCTTCTGACCTCCTGCAGGCTTGCTACTACTGCAGACATGCTTGCTCCTCCCTCCCCAGGGCAAGGGACATTCCTGTGGGAGAGCGTGGAAGAGGGCATTTCGCAGGGCATGTGCACGGAAATGCTGATCGTGCATCTGCGTTTCCATCTCCATCCATGGGAAGCAGAGCAGATCTGTCCCATGCACAGGAGGTGATGGTGTTCCCGCCAGGTTCAACTTGTAGGCAGGAGTTAGATTTAAAACCCATTGGGTGCAAGTGCTCTCCTGCAGGTGAATGGCTCCTTGAAAGCCGTGTGCTCATTGGGAATGACTGGGAGAGGGCATGGCACTCTGGCCCTGGCAAGATGTCAGTCAGGATCTCTATGTCCAGCTTTTCTCAGCAGGCTAGCTCTGTACTGGGGTGTGCTGGAGGCTGCTGGCAAGGGCTGTCCGTGGGCACAAGGAGAAGGAGCTTTTTCCATTGAGACAGGCACAAGTATAGGCCACTTTGGGAGTGGGAGCTAACAAAACCTTGCCTTCGCAACATGGTGGCTTCTCTGCCCATGTCCCCTTATGTCTGGAAATGGCCTGATCCAAGCCATCAATGAGTAAAGCAGTCATCACTGCCTGGGGCAAGAAAGATGCAGTGGAAAGAGCGTCTTCTTGCCATGTGGGATGAGTAAATGCAAGGGAGGGAAGGAGGAGTCTGTGCTTGGAATGAAATAGCTTAATTTCTTTCCACCTAGAAGCTGGCCAGACTTATCTGGGGCAGCTGTAGGGTAGCAGGTGAAGAGACATTTACAGCAGTGCTGCTCCCCACAGTCACTTCCTCCTTTAGACCTTGCCTGGGAAAGAAGATGTCTGCACACAAACCCGTACATGTCAGACATGTTCTCAGGGGCTGGGGCAAGGGGGCGGGGAGAAGGGATGAGGAAAGACAGAGCCCCAGATAAAAACTGTAACCTCTAAGAAAGGTCCCTGAAGGCTTTCGGCCCATCCACTCTCAGGCCTATAGATCTCCTGAGGCATTTTCTATAGAGCTTTCAGCTCCATCAATAACTCCATGATAAGAAGAAAGCAAGGCACCTGGGGAAAGAGCAGGGACTGAGAGAGGAGCATCTAACAAAGGGGGGTGACAGGAGGAAGAAACAAATGTCAGAGCATGCCAAAAAAGCTCAGCTTCCTTCTCAGCTGCCCCACAGTCCAGCAACAGAGGCAGGTGCCTTGTGACCAGGGTGCCTGTCAAGGGCACACAAAAAGGCAGAGCTGCAGCCCTGTGGCAGGGGACTTTGCAGGTACAGTTGAGATGGTCTGAGAATCTCCAGCAGCAGAATTCCAACCTTTGCCCAGGAAAGACCTCTCCCTCCTCCTGAGCTGTGCTAGTTGAGGCAGGTTGCTGTCACCACCTCCATTTCCTGTGTTCTGTGACTGAAACAGGGCCAAGCTTTCCTAGGCCACAGAAACTTGAGAAACAGCATCCCAGCAGGAGAAGGATTTTCTTTCCAACAACTGTCTTGGCTGCTTTGTTTTCTTCCAATTTCTCTGCACTTCTTTCCCTCACCACAGGCTTCAGCTTGCCCACAACACCTTCCCCCAGATGATAGCCTTATTGCTCCTTATCCCACCAATGCTCTCACCCAGTCTGGACTGTGCTGCTACCTTGCACTCCACCCTGCTGCAGCAGGCTGTGGGGGAGGCTGAGAGGAGAGGAAGCACCAGCTTCTAGCTCAGAAACATCACCAGCAGCCTCCATCAGCCATGGGGACAGGCACCTTTCTGGCTCCTTACAGCTCTCTGTGCAGGTGTTGCTGCAGCTTACTGTAGATGGGAAAGACTGGGTAAGTCAGTAAAAGTTGCTACCAGTCGCTGGCAACAGCACCTGAAAAGCAGGCAGGAGTGCCTGTATTCCAGTGCTGAAGCTGGCATGGCAGCTTTGTCATGGCACACCAAGCCAGTGGACCTGTCCTGGCTGTGAGCCTACAGCACTCTGCATGCACTGCAAAATGGGCTCCCACCTCCATCTCAGAGTGGATGTGTTTTAGCTGAGTCATCTCTGTACTAGACCATAAAAACAAGCCTTTATGCTCAAAGACAACAAACATTTCTGGGCAACATTCTGTCTTTCTTTCTGCCTGGTTTCTAACCTATGCTTGTGCACTGTCTGGCCCTGTGAATGTGTTTCTGCTTCCAGGGGTCTCTGGATAGGGCTAAGTTAGAGGTGTAGAAGGATTGCCCCATCTCCATCTCACCCTAGCAAGACTTCCATGAATTCCTGCCATTGTTTTCTTTCTCTTCCAGAGCTGTGGGAAAAACCTGTCTGCTTATCAGCTATACCACCAATGCCTTCCCAGGAGAATACATCCCCACTGTGTGAGTGATTCATAAACAGGTCCTGGAGTGGGTGGGAGGCATGAAAAGCAGGATGTGAAGGGGCTCAGTGACCCCTTGTTTTGTCCTCCATGGGTCACAATATCCATGCCAAGCAGAGGAAACACGGTGAAGGTCTCTCTAGCTTTGGATCTGTTACCTTTCACAAGAAGCAGTCTTATAAAAATCTGGTATAAATGGGATATTTGGGAGACTCCAGCCAACTCTAGGTCTATCTGCTTGCTAAGTTTACAAGTAGCAGATGGGATCCTGCTGGCCAAAACAAACAGGCACTAGGTTACAACAACTGGGCCAGACCCAAGAGAAAGCAGGTGGGTGGACATGGGACCCCACTTCCTTCCCTGTCCAAGGCACTTGCTGTCATTGGAGCAGTCATAGATTCTGCATGGAGCAGAATCACAGAATTGGTTGGAAAAGACCTCTGAGATCATTAGGTCCAATCACTAACCAAGCCCTCTACTAAATTGTGTCCCTTCTAATGTGCAGCTGCCATTAACACATTCAAAAGACCTTTGTGTTGGTTCCTCCCTATCACTGGTTTCCCTTAATCTTGGAAAAAAAGTACCAAAAGGACCAAGAAATAAAATTTTCTAGGGTGGGAGTAGGAACTTCTCTGTTACTTTATTATCTTTTTTTTTTCCTACCAAGACTTTATTCCTAAGTATGCAATCCTCACAGTTGTTTTAAAATATTTCAAGCTGGGTTGTCAAAGAGTGATGGGACACATTGTTCTCAGTTCCAGCAGAGCTGTTGAGGAGTGCAGCAAACTACAGAGACATGGATTCTTCTTCCCTTCTAAGACTAAAACCAGGTTTTAAAACATAGAAGAAAGACAGGGGATTGGCTCTAGAGCAGATGCAGTTGTGGGAAGGATATCGGGGGAAAAAATGGAAAAAGAAAATTATTTGTGAACCTGCATGCAAGGTATCAAAGTTGTAGCTGCAGCCAGGCACCTGTCCAAGACAGCTGAATGATGGGGAGGAAGTTGATGAGTGGGAATTCCATAAAGTGGAGGTTGACAGGAAACCAGGTGAGCTGAGAGGAGGAATCACCACCCTTTGCTCCTGAGTGCACCTAGTGAACCCCCCCTACACTACTGGAAGGGCTCCCTCTTCTCCTGTTTGAGCCATGGCCTGTGTCTCTGAATTTCAGATTTGATAACTATTCTGCCAACGTGATGGTTGACAGCAAGCCTGTAAATCTGGGACTGTGGGACACTGCTGGACAAGAGGATTATGACAGGCTGAGGCCGCTCTCTTACCCGCAGACGGTGGGTCACACTGCGCCCCTCCTCCCTTCCTCCCTCAGCTACATCTCAATCCCTCACTGCAAAACTCAACATGTGCAGTGCAGTGACAGGGTTCTTATTGCCTCTCTCTGCCCTTTCATGAGTGTATAGTTGATATACAACTGCCTTGAAACTGAAAGTGGAAAGGCATCTTAAGGATGTTTTGGAACCTTTATCTAAACTCCCGTAGCTGGTATAACTGAGCAAGAAAACGAGATGTTAAAAGACACTCTTGAGCCCAGCTGACACTGACTTTGTGTGGGGCAGATGCCTTACACAGCCCTGGAAAAAACCTTCCCTTTGTAAAGTTAAGGTGGTTCATGGAATTCAAGAGCTGAGGCAGGAGCTCGTCACATTTCTGTGAACCCCACTCTTCTGACTTCTGCCTTTTAAAAGAGAAATGATTTGTGGACATGTGTTTGATCTGCTGGTCTCTAGCAGAATAAATGGGTGCCTCAGATACTGTGTTCACCAGTTTTTCACCACACTGTCAGAGTGATTTCAGGGTCTGAGGATCACCTTCTCTGGAGAATTGTTTCAAGCAGTCTTTTGGCAAGTTCAGAAAGACCTTGCTGCGTCAGACATTAGTCTGAAGGTTGCCACTGCAGTCAAAAAGGTTAGGAATTAATTAGAATTTTTTTCTTTTTTGTCTAGGTTCAGCCACCTAAAAATCAGGCACCTGGTATAAGGTGTTTTTGCCTGCAGTCAGTGCAAGCAGGTCTATTTCTCAACAGCATGCTTGCATCCACCCTAGGACATATCTCAAGGATAGGTGAAGAAATGTTTCTCCAAGATTTTTGTCTCTGATGGGTGTAAAAATGAATAGGCTAGGTCTGGCACCACTGCTCCAGCTAGGTGAAGGTGGATGAAATAGATATAATCTTGATGAGCTGGTATGGTTTTAGTTTTGTTTGGTTTGCTCTGGTTTTAAAGGAAATCTGAATTCTACCATGCCCAGGAGAATCACTTACCTGGAGAGCTAAAACTGCCTCCTCTGAGTCCTGTGTGTGTATACTTTTTTGGCTGAAACTAGGTCTTTCTCAACTGTCGGCAAAATTACTTTGGCCTGAAAGCTCTCTGCTGTTCCGTGAGAAACAAGCAGGAGCTGTCAGGCCGTTTCCCATGAGGATGAGTGTGCCAACCGCAAAAGCCCTGTGCTCAGAGTTGACCATTTGCCTCTTCTGATAATGGTGGCTATGGTTACCATGAGTCAGGGGAGCAGAGATCCTTCTCTCCACTAGAGGCAAGAAGCAGCAGTCAGGACTTGTATATTACAGAGAGAGCTCTCCCAAGCACAACGCTCTGCTGCAGAGGGAGGGTGCTGCCCACACAGACCTTTCCTCCCCTCCCCCCTCCTTCCTGCTTCATCATGCCGTCCCATGCTCCCATCCTAACTCTGCACCATGGTTGTATGCCTACAGGATGTCTTCCTGATCTGCTTCTCCCTTGTCAGCCCGGCATCTTATGAAAACGTCCGTGCTAAGGTGAGACCCTGTCCTGTTCCAGCAGGGGCTGAGGGAGGTGATGTTGGTGGTGGTCTTGCAAAAACAGTGACTATGGGTGGAGACTACCAGTAAGACATCTAGGTTTAAGAGGTCATATTTCCTTTCTGTTAGTCAGAAGCCTCCTTCAGATGCATTTTCTGGTTCATTTCAAAGAAGGTGGCCAACTTTACTAATGGGCTAGTATTCATCCTGCTAGGCTATTGTGCTGTCAAGATGATGGCATCTTTCAGCCAAGACTGTCAAAGCACAGACACACAGGACTGGTCCATAGGGTATAAGAAGCAGGTACCCACAGCTTTTAGATGGGAAGTGAGGGAAGAAGGGAGAGATTGGTGCACAGGAGAACAAGAGTATGTCCTTCCTACCACCTTAAGCTTCTTCCCTGGGTGGGAAGGTCAAGGGGATGAGAGCAGCTGGTGCTTTTGCATAACAAAATTTGAGCTCCCTGTCAGGGATTTTGCCTGAGGACCCAGCAACAGGAGTTGGCCTGGGCCAGGCTATAGTGCCCGACAATGGATGTGAGAAAGGACAGGCTGTTAGCTACCCTGCTGACATTTTTTTCAGGAGTGCCTCTTTGTTTTCCCATGTGCATGCCCATATGCGTGACCTCTTTTCACACCTTTGGCATTTTGCTCCGTTGCTAGTGGTTCCCCGAGGTGCGGCACCACTGCCCAAGCACTCCCATCATCCTCGTGGGCACAAAGCTGGATCTCCGTGATGACAAGGACACCATTGAGAAGCTGAAGGAGAAGAAGCTATCCCCCATAACATATCCTCAGGGTCTTGCTCTGGCCAAGGAAATAGGTATGTGTTTGGGAATCATCTTGGACCTACTGAAAGGAGAGAGGCAGAAGAAAAGAGCTTCACCTCAGTTTAACGAGGCTTTTATGGTGATATCTCATAGCGGTATCTCCGAGGGACACAAGGAAACACATCCAGGGTCATGGGACAAAATGCACTTCAGGAGACTCAGGAAGGAGATCTGCTTCTTGAGGAAGACTCAACCCCTCAGCCCTTTGTTTTCTGCCTCTCTCTGGCCACCATGCTCCACATACACACACAACCACACACTTTCACATTCTCCTCCCCTTTTACTCTGCTTTCTTCTATCTGGGACAGTATTTTTTCTGTGCAAGCCACAGCTGCACTGTGGGCAGAGGCCACTCCTCCATATCCGGAGAGGCAGAAGAGAGGCTTTTAACCTCTCTCAGGAAGAGTTGCAACTGCAGTTTCCTGTCTCTGCCTCTGTCTGCTGGGGCTTATATGTGCAATCCCAGGTATGGGTGTCACCCCACCATCCAGCTCTTCTCCAGTGGGGCACACAGAAGTAGGAGAGAGGGTAAGAAATACAGCTTGAGGGAGTTTTCAAGAAGGAGCTCAGCAGAGAGAGTGTCTGGTCAGGATGACATGGTCAGACACACACAATGGCTCTGCTCTGGCTACATGGGTAGCCAATAGGCAAACCTAGGTCTAGTGCACCTAGCAAGCTTTGCCCTGAAGTCAAGATTGTCTGAGTGAGTGAAATGTGTCCTGACAATGCGTAGTGTCTTTGATCACCTGAGATGTGTTTATTCAGCTTGGACAAGAGCCAGGTGCCGTGCTTTCTAGCATAAGCAGTAGAAAGCTGGGTATCCGCAGTTTCCAGTGCCTATCCCAGTTCCCTTTCTCCCCATTGCAACACTTGCTTTCCTCCCGACAGACTCTGTGAAATACCTTGAGTGCTCGGCTTTGACGCAGCGCGGCCTCAAGACGGTGTTTGACGAGGCCATCCGAGCAGTGTTGTGCCCACAGCCCACCCGGACAAAGAAACGGGCATGCAGCCTCCTCTAAGCAAGTAAGTCTGACAGGGATCCCTGGGAGTGACACCAGTGGTACTTCCCTGCCACTGAACCCAGATGGTCGGTGCCACTGTTCCTGGTGAGGCTGTTGGAATGGGTCACCTTCAAAGAGAGAGAGGGAGACAGCCGATCCTGCTTGGGGAAAGGACAGGATGTGGTATGATGCACCCAGGATCAACTTCCCCCTCCCTTCTGCTTGACTGTGGGCAAGTTCGTTCCCATCTCTTGATGTGGGGCAGCCTAGGATTTTCCACATGTGCCCTCACAGAGAAGAACTGTCTGTCAGCTTCTGCCACAGAGGGAACTACATCCAGGCTGCACTGGGGATGACCTGCCCTGAGACCTATGACCCCATAGCCTTTACCTATAGAGAAAAAAAAAAAGAGGAAAGGAAAAAGTTGTTTGTTATTCATGGCAGTTGCCAGTGGCCCTTCCTCTTACCAAGCCCTGCTCACCTCAAGGGTTTTTTTATGTTGTTCATTGGCAAGTGGCAGCTTCTCCTGCAGGACTACTTTACTCCTCATACTGTCCCTACCTGCCCCCACTTCAGTACAAGGCAGCAGAGGGAGGAGAGAGGCTTCCGGACAAGAGTCAAGGCTGCTCAGAGCCTGATGAGAGAAGAGTGAGAGCCTGCTAGTTTGGACCCTGTCCCTTCATACACCCACCATCACCAGAGCAGAGGGAGGGAGAGCAGGAAAAGGAGCTGGTATTATGAGGTCTGTCATATTTTTGGCTATAGATCCCGGTCCCATCCTGATGCCGGGCTCTGCCCAGCCCACAGGAGAGTGATGGCTTCAGCAACCCAGAGCTCAGCACCTTGGGGCGGTCATTGCTTTTTCCTTCTGCCAGCTTGAAAGACTGCTGTGGGTCTGTAGCACTGATTTGTCTGTTCACACAGCGTCCCCGCTCTTGCCTCACCTGCCCAGCTGCCCCTTTCCCTTCCTTCCGGGCCCCTGAAGTTACAATGTAGTGAATAAGACCTAATAAAAAGACTGTACATTCTTGTCATGTCCGTGATGTGTTGCAGCTCAGGGAGACACAGCCCTGAAGCCGTGAGCCGTGGGAGGGCTGGGCTGGAGGCACCGCCCAGCTGTGCCCCTCCTGAGGCAGCAACAGGCGGCCACACAGGAAGCCTGGTGGGTCCAGGTGCTGTAGGATGATTGCTAAATTGCTAAGTTCTCAGCTGAGCCCCTCACATTCCTTTTGCTTTCCTCTTTTCAGTCTCCATGTGTTCAAAGGAAAAGTTGTCTTCCCTCTGTGTCACACAGAGGATGGGATGCAGGCCTTGGGAGGGGACACCTGGACACAGACTCTTCTGCCCCCGCAGGTTGCTGGGGACATCTTTTCACCAAAACATTGCTGCATTAATCCTTCTAAGCTCTGTCACTCTCTCACACTGCCAGACACAGGCAGAGTGAGAATAGGTAGGGGGAGGGCAGGGAAAAAAATTAAAGAGGGAGGAATGAGTCACCAGTCCAGACAAATTGCCTCCAAGATACTAAAATGAAGCTGAAGAGAGCAGTCCCAGCGGTACTATGGATCTGGCAGCTGTGAGCACCTGCTTTCCTGATGCATTGCAGGGACTTGAGAGTAAGTGTTACAGGGTGGCTGCTACTGCCTCTACTTGAAGGAGAGGGGAGGGCTCAGGGTGTGATGATTGGCACTGCAAAATCCTGCAGTCCTAGGAGGGCACAGAGAAACTATGGAGTTGAGCCAGATTACTGCTCCTGGAAGCAGCAACACTTCTGAACTTCAAAGGCTGCTTCCCGCACTGAAGAGGTGCATTGGTGATGATGCCAGGTGCAACCAGACACAGTGAACCTCTCAAAGTACCCTGCTGCCAGGGAAATTTCTGCAGTTTCAATTCATTGGCAGATCTGAATAAGGCAGTTAATTCAGTGATGTGACACATTATCTTCTGATAAAGTTCAGAGCAACTGTTCCACTCGGGGTCACCAGTTGTCATCCCCGTTCTGGGAGGCGACACAAGAACGACACGGAGCAGCTCTGGTGGTAGCAAACTGAAAAAACTCTATTAAAACATCTGACTCCATACTTATATCTTTTTAAAATCCCACTGTCATTGGAGGGTTATAGTGTTACCTCCTCAATGTTACTGGGCAACCCAACTGTCCGTCAGGTTGCTCGTCCTCCACAAAGGAATGCAAAACAATAAGTTATTTACCTAAAGTGCATGAGAAAGTTTGTGCAAAGAATGCAAACATCAGAAGGCTTAGTAAAACTTGAGAAAATCAGGACGACAACTAACCCCTGGCAGGCACCCTGTGGCAGGGAGTTCCACAAATATCTACACTGCACATGGGCTGCTGGATGAATTGCCCAGGCCCCATCTAAAGGTAATACAAATTATGTCAATGTAAGTCCAGAAGAGTAAAAATGAAGCCTCTGGTATGGGCATATACCCATGAAAGGGCAAGGGACACAAAATACTTGAAAATGGCATCTAACCTCATTTAAGCATCCCAAGCATGACTCAAAGCAATATATTCCCAGTGGTTCATTACTTCTCTCCAGTTTTCAAGCCTTGGCTTTTACCTTTTCAGTCTGCCCCATCCCCTATAACATACAGCAATGCACATGATGTGTGTGAAACAAAATTGATGTATTTGCCTACCTGTGGATGTGCACAGGTTGAGCTCTCCTCCCAACACAATTAAAGCAGTTTGCACAGCCCCCCCACTGGAGCTGAGGCAGAGAATGGGACACAACTCAGAGCATTGAGGAAGTGATCTGGAGACCTGGAATTTGTGATGCTATGACTGTGCTTATGCTAACAAGTCCTGCAAGGTTAGCAGGACTGTGTAGAACTCTGCTGTTGCATGGCTGTTTCTTTTAACGAAGCTTGGGGGCTTCTGTATGGTGCTGCAGACACCTGCCCTGCCATGATGAAGAAAACCTCTGGGTGCTACCCCTGCCATTCCTTTCCCAATAAGGACTCCTCTCTGTTCTGTGTCTCTAGACAGCATTGTGGCCAGGTTCTGGCCTAAAGAGGCCTGGCAGCTTTGAAGTCCTGCACTGCCTTCATCAGCTCACCTTTGAGCAGCACTGGCTGCATATGAAGTTGCCCAAGTAGGTTTGGATGCCAGATTTTAGACCCTGGTTATGTTGTGCTCCAAGACATACTGCCTTCTTTTGTTAAAGCTGGAATTTAACCTAGGGGCTCAAATGCTCACAGAGCAGTGCCAAATGTCAAGAACTGGGTGATGTACAGCACAAGGAGTCACTGATGTTGGCTGCAGGGCAGGAAAGGGGGTGAGAATGACAGGGAAGCCCTTTGTGCAGGGAATGGGATGGGAAAATCCTTTGTGGGACAACTGCTCTCAAAAAGATTAATTTCTTAGATCCGTTTCTTCTGGGTCTATGCCTTCCAGCAGAGATTAAATTTGGTAGGAGAGTTTGGGGCTGTTAAACTGGAACATTTTCCCAATGAAGGTGCAAAAGACAAGAGATCATGTATGGAGCCAGGGAAAGGGAAGAAGTTGAAAGAGACAGTCCCCTATCTGCCCATCTGCCCTCATCTTCATCCATCTGGACGTGCTCACAGGGCAGAACAGAAGGGAGAAGGGTTTGTGTGCTCAACATCCACCCCGATTTCTGAGCACCCTGCCAGCCAGAAGGTTTTGCTGTGTCCCTGCAGCTCCGAGCAGCACCAGCCCTGCCTGTAAGACCCTTGGAACAGGGGCCCGACTCCTGGGTGCCCCTAGGAGAGCCGAGCCCTGCTGCATGCCACTCTCCCACCACGTAGCTGCTCTCTGCATCCCTCTTTTCTTCCTCTCCCTCTTCCCTCTACTGTCTTCAGCTTCTTTTACCACACTCCTCATTCCTTCATCCTCCCCTCTTCTGCACTCCCCTCATCCCTCTGCCCATCTCCTTGCCCCTCCCTCTCCCGCTTTTATTCTCCATCCCGGTATTTCCCCCCGCTCATCTTTGTTCTCCTGCTCTGTCGTCCATCCCCTCCTTCTCCTCCTTCTCCTGCCGGTGTTCTCGTGCGTGGCGCCCATTGGCTGCCGGCACCCGTCCCCCGGTCCCGGCGCTCCGCTCGCTCTGCCCGAGCCCCGCGGATGGTGGGGGCTGCGTGGGGCACAGACGCACAGCGTGGGGCTGAGGGGCCGCGCATCCCGCCGCCCGCCCCCGGGCCCCTTCCCACGCCAGGCACGGCGGGGGCGATGGGCAAGTCCGGCAAGAAGGACTCGCGCCTCCGGTAGCGCCCGGCGGGGCTCGCTCCCTCCGAGAGCGCTTGGCTCTGTCGCGTTTAAGAAAGGGGAAGGGGGAAAGCATGACACGGATTCTCCCGGGGAAGCGGAGGAAAATTTACATCTCGACGACATGTAAGTATCCGGCGGCACTGCCCGCTCTNNNNTCCCGCGGGCGTGAGTCCATGCAGAAGTTAAGTCTACAGTTCCAGAGAAGAAAATCTGCCGACCACCCCCCGCTTCCGACCCTCCAACTCTGCCAGTCCAGCCTGGTGCCTTGCGAGAGAGCTCGACCTCGAGGTGAAACGGGATAGTCCTGAGCTGGAGCAGGGCCGTAGGAAACGGGGGGGACAGGAGGGGAGGGGGTCAAGAGAGGGTGGTGCAGGTTATTTGGCTGTGTTTTCCTTCCCAGCTGCTGTTCATGGTTTGTTACCAGGACTAGGCTCAGCTTTCAGCATCCACCTCCTCCTCTCATTCAATGCAGAAATATATATATATATATATTTATTTATATTTTTCCCTCTAAGGAAAGAAGTAGTGCCAATTTCCCATCTCCTCCTACCTCTCTGCTTTCTTCCTGCTCTCCAGCTGCATGAACCAGGCATATTCTGGTAGCACCTCTTAGAGGATCCCAAGCCTCTTGCAACAGGTGCTGTCCGCATCAGGAACAGATCCAAGTGGATGCCAGCACACTGTCAGTCTGAGGCCAGGGTTGCTCACCAGCTCCTACCTATGCATGTGCTGCCAAAGCAAGCAGCAGAGTGGATCCAAACCAGATGAAGCACTGGCGCCCAGTGTTTCTTCTGCTAAACTAGCCAAAATGTGTGACATGGCATTTGAGCTGGTACATGGTACTTGACAAAGTTGGAATGGCAGCAACAGACCACACCTGCTTAAAGATCAAGTTTCTCCCCTGCAGCTGCCTGAGCAGAAAAATGAGTTTGTAGGAAATCCATGTTTTTCGTTGCACGCCTTAGCATTTTTGATAGGGCTTCTGAAGCTATCCTGAAGCTGGATTTACTGTATTGCTAAACCACACTCTGAACAGCTGGCTTTGAGGTCTGGACCCCAGACACTTCTCCAAATTCTTTGCAGCTCCACCAGGAGTATCTCCATCCATGTTTGGTATTTGTAAGGCTCAAAATGTTTGACCTTTTTCTTTAAATTCCTTTGCATGCAGGAGGAACATGCAAAGGGATTCCTGTCTATGTCTTCATCTTTTAGAGGATCATCCTTTTATGAACATACTGTTCTGGCTTCTGCCACCTTTTGTTGGGACCTTTGTCCCTAGAGCAGCCATTGCTCTCCTCTTTTCTCCAGCAAGTGATTTGTGTCACTAGAACAGAATTGGAAAAAATATCAGAGGAAACATCCTTGAACTTAGAGTTTCAAATCACTTCCTACTCTGCTTATTCATTGCAGCCACTCATGATGTGTGGGACAGCCTGGTGCTGCAGGACCCGTGAGATGGGCTTCTGTCAGGACAGTGTGTCACAGCCCAAGGCACCTGAAAATTAAAAAAAAACTAAGTAATCCCAGTCCTTCAAAGTTCAAATGCTCTAAAGCAGGAAACATTTATACAATAGTCTGTAGAAATGGCCTTAAGATGTAGTTACTCAACTGTGTTTTTATGGGGCCTCTCAGATGAGGTTCCTTCAGCCCAAAATTTAATATATCTGTGGAGTCTGTTGGGTTTGTCTGTCTGGTGTCCAAGAAATCCATCTAAAGCTGAAGTCTCCCCTAGGGTTTCCAGAACTTGGAATGGTACCTACAAAACAAACAATCAAACAAACAAATAACAAAAAACCAACCAAACACTGTAATATTAGACATTTGTGAAGAAAGTTGTGATGCTACAGAAAATCACATCTGTGAGAAAGGTCTCTGGAGTGTCTCTGGCCTCCTGAAAGTAGTTAAGGTTGGGAGTCCTTTCCTTTGACATCCCCAGTTTTAATTTCAACAGAAAAGGAGCTTCAGAGCCCTGAGGGATTTGTTGAGATGTGAAAAGGTGAGCCTCAAGGTCCCCATTCACTTCCACCGAGTCATCTTCTCTTCCAAGGACCTAATTCAGGGGGATGACCCTGTCAGTCCACACTTCCAGAAAATGTTTCCAGATCTGGAGTAATTCTGAAAGAAACACAAATCTCCCCTGAATTAGGTTTTCTAGGGTGTCTCCGGTCCACAGTATGTGCTGGGCTCCGTATTTCACATGTGGAGCCCTGACAAAAGGCACGTCCGTCCCTTAACTGTCCCTTCTCTCCCTGCAGCTCCTCACCCAGTGTCAGCAGTGAGCTGGTGGTGAATGGAGAGCTTGTTTGCTCAGGGCTGTCTCTGAGTGAGCCGAGTGCTGTTTCCATGCCAAACCCTCATGTGACGAGCAACTGGGCTCCTCAGCTTAGGAAGGCTGGGACACTGCTTTGGTGTTGCAAACAGGGGCAGGCAAAGCCTCTGCCATGTGTGTTGCAGCATGCAGGAGAGAGAGAGAATGGCAGAAAGAACTAGAGAAAAAGAGACAAGAGGCATCTGGACTGATTCCTCTTGGTGTACCCAAAATTACCTTTCCTTTACTCTCAAACTGGCATAACACAAACCAGCTGCCCTTCAGCTCAGGTGCTGAGCTAAGCCTCTCTGCTTGGATTGAAAGTGCTTTTCCTTCTCCTGTGGGGCTAACAATAACCTGAACAGTCCAAAAAGAGCTTCAGCAAGCAGGAGAATAAGTACTCGGAGAACAGAGAAGTCAGAGTTGGAAAGGCACTTTGTCACTGGATGCTTTTCCCTCTTTTTTTTTGTAAAGCACCTGCCACTCATAAATGAGAAACAGGTGCCTGGTGACCATGTCCTCAGTATTGAATCCAATAGCAGAAAATAAAAACTTTCCCTGTCCTTAGGCTAGTCTGTTGTTCTTTCCACAGAGGATCTTTCGCTAGAGGAGAGGCCCACATTGAGCCATGTCCCTGTTTGTGCCTCCATGTCCACTGTGCCTTGCAGGACTAGATGGCTTTGATACTGTCCTAGATTTTTCAGCATCTGCTAGCATCCACAATCTGCCCTTGATTTCCCATGCCTGCCCATACTTAACACTCAGTTAATGTGGTGATTTTATCTGTGGCTTGTTCAGCTGTCATGTCCCCAGTATCAATGGCTTTTTTCTCTTCCCTTCAGCTCCAGATTGCTAACTGATCCTGCAAGGACACTGCCCCCTGCCCTCTTCCTGCCTCTGCTATGGACACTTCTGCTTTTAGCCTCCCTACACCGGCAGTGTTGGAGGAGGGGAATGCCTCCAGTAGCTGGGCAGGCTTCACTACCCTCAACAGCTCCTCCACCGTCAGCCCTGGTGTAGTTGTCAGCGGTGTCCTCATCCCCGTGGTCTACCTCATTGTCTGTGTGGTGGGGTTGGCTGGGAATTCCCTGGTCATTTATGTGGTCCTGCGGCACTCTGTGAGCGAGTCGGTGACCAACGTGTACATCTTGAACCTGGCCCTGGCTGATGAGCTCTTCATGCTGGGCCTGCCCTTCCTGGCTGCGCAAAATGCCCTGTCCTACTGGCCGTTTGGTTCTTTCATGTGCCGCTTGGTGATGGCCGTGGATGCCATCAACCAGTTCACCAGCATCTTCTGCCTGACGGTGATGAGCGTTGACCGCTACCTGGCTGTGGTCCACCCTGGGAAGTCCTCCAAATGGAGGACAGCACGGGTGGCCAAGGCCGTGAGTGTAACCGTGTGGGTGCTGTCTTCCATAGTGGTGCTGCCCGTGGTTGTCTTTTCAGATGTCCCTTTAGGGATGAGTACATGCCACATCCAGTGGCCAGAGCCTGCCTCGGTGTGGAGAGCTGGCTTCATCGTCTACACTGCTACCCTGGGCTTCTTTGGACCACTGCTGGTGATTTGTCTCTGCTATCTCCTGATTGTTGTGAAGGTTCGCTCCTCTGGCAGGCGGGTGAGGGCTCTGTCCTCCAAGCACAAGCTTTCAGAGCGCAGAGTGACCCGCATGGTGGTGACTGTGGTGGCTGTCTTCGTGCTTTGTTGGCTTCCCTTCTATGTCCTCAACATAATCAATGTTGTCTGCCCGCTGCCAGAGGAGCCATCCCTCTTTGGAGTCTACTTCCTTGTGGTGGTGCTGCCGTATGCCAACAGCTGCGCCAATCCCATCATCTACGGCTTCCTCTCCTACCGCTTCAAGCAGGGCTTCCGCAGGGCCATCTTCAGGCCGTCCCGCCGAGTCCAGAGCCAGGAGGTGCCAGCATGCCCCCCAGAGAAGACTGATGATGAGAGGGAAGGGGGTGAGATCAGCAAGATCACCAGGAATGGAAATGACAGGCAGGAGTGCCCTCTAAGCAGTGGAGAAGGAAAAAGCAATGAGCAAAAAACACTCCCTGAGGAGCCTGCAGGATGCGAAAAGAGCAACAAGTTGCATGTCAGTTATTTATGATGAAAGAGGTGGTGCAGGGGAAAGAGACATCGGGACATGGGATCCCCTTCACCTTCTCTGCTTTCAAAGGCAATGGGAGACATTGATACAAGGGAATAATAAAGTCCAAGAGTATGCTTATAGATGAATAGGGCTCCACAATCTTGTGGAAGAAGCAAGGCATTGTTCTTGGCTTTGGAAGAGATACCTGAGGTTTGTGTGGTACCCATGTTACCAGAAATTGGTAAAAAATAAAACCTCCTTAACACTAATGTAGCATTAAGAAGTAGGCATTCATTATTTGGCTGGATGCATGAGGCTATATCTCCTTCAAAATGTCATTCATGCTGAGTACAGAAAAAACTCCCAGTTATTTACTATATTTTACATACATGCTCATTGATTTTCTCAGTATAAACATACATATGATGTTAATCTCCCCAAAACCATTAATGTATTTTCCCTCTCCTTTACACATGTGTTCTTCTGTCCTGGGAGTCTCTTGATGGTCCCTTGTGGTTGGTGGCCCCAAAGTCATACCTGACTGCCTGGTGAACTGGTAAAAGTTGGCTCAACTGGGCTGGTTGCTTTTGAGTTCTTCTTCCTACAGAATAAACATTGGCCAGTGGCTTTTGAAGAATAAGCATCATATTTGCCACCAGGAGCAAAAGATTTTTCATCTGGCAACACCAGGTAAAGAGTAGACTGCATTTAGGGAGAGCTGAAGAGGTGATGGGCACTGAGAGTACAGAGAAACAAGGTCAGCCCTAGAGCAATGATCTGCCCTTAGATGATCCAGCTTTGGAGGGCATAGCCTGACATCTCATGGTGGCACCTCGAGGAAGTCCCCAAATGGCATATACCACATGTAGGCAACCCAGTGCCTTGACTTATAAGTATGAGAAGTGGTTTACCTTAAAAGATGAACAAGAAGGAGAAATGTCCACAGCAAATACATACCAGCCAGTTGCATGCATGGCTGGCCCCTCTCTAGTTCTTCAAAAAGTCTTGGGGACAGATTTCCTGCCTGTGCTGGTCATGGCTGGAGACCACTGACTGCTCAAAACCTCCCCTTTCTTCTCAGAGCTCTTACAGACTCTGGGCAGGATGATGAGACTTACCTGGGAGAAAAAATTGGAACATTTCTCTCCTGCACCTCGCATTCCTCAAGGGTTCTCCTGGTGCCTCTGCACCCTGGTGGGAGGTGTAACAAGTGCAGGGAAGAAGACAATGAGACATGAGCTGGAGAGAGCATTTCTTTTCTCCTTAAGCTTTACTGCAAATAAAGAAAAAGCCTTTGGACTTAGAAGGCCATGTGAGCAAAACTGTTCTATGTGTTTAGGGGAGGGGGTGCTATAGATTTGGCTCTCCTGACAATACACAATGTCTTTGAGTCAATCTCCTTATGGAGTCATGTTTGGCTGATACAGGAGGTGAAGGCATCAGTACAGGATGGGGGCAGGAAGCAGACAGAGGTCAGGGCATCTCCAGTGTGTGAGAGCTGTGGTTGTAAAGAGTCTGGGCAATACTAGGAACCAATTTATCCGCTGGGAAGTGGTAAAGTGCTTGGCTCAGAATGGTGAACAAATGATGTGTCTGCATATGCACAAAGGTAGTTGTAGGTAGTTGTTCCCTGGACTGTACATGTAGAGGGATGGCTAGAGAGGATCAGAGACCAAGGAGTCAGGGCTGGTGGGAGGCTGGTGCCAGTCCTGGGCACTGATGCTCATTTGCTGGGGGTGCGCACATGTGTGCAGGGGTACCTAAGGGGGTATGCATGTGTGTAAGTGTACACTAACACAGATGAGGGAGTGTGTTTATGTAATTGCAGGATGTTTGAGTGCAGATGTGAGTGCTTGGATAAGAGTTGGAAAGTAAGTGTGCTGCTGTGGAGTTGAAGGAGTGCTTGCTCCTGCACACTGCTTGTTGGAGGGAAGTTGTGGATGGGCCCATCTGAGTGGGCAGGCTAGAGGAGCAGCACTGTACAAGGGTGGGTGGGATGAAGATCTCCCTCGCCACTTCGTCTTCATTTCTGCAGCTCTGCTAAAATGTCTGTCCCCACACTTTTAATTTCTCCATGAATGTTGTTGCTAAGCTACAGCCACTGAAATGAGCCTCATACCAGAGCCCTTTGGGCAGTTTTCTCCACAAACAATTTTGAGAAATGGGAAGGAGGGACCCACCAGAAGGACACATGCCTCCCTGAGGTCAGGAGATGTTGCAGGAGGTGACTTGTGGAGGGTCAGTTATGGGAGCTGGCTGGGTAATGGAAAGATGTCTCACGGGTCACTTGAGAAAAGGTAAGAGAAGGGAAGGGGTGGCTTGGGGTTGGGTGTGCTGGGACAGAAGCCAAAAGTCTTGCACTGGGAAGCAGAACAAGCTGCAGCAGCTGAGGATTGTGGGAATAGAACCACTTTATGAGGAAGCAAGAGTCAAGGTCATGCGAAGGCAATGTGAGAAGACGTGAAGGCCTGCCAGACCTCAGAACTGCAGTGCAGACAGTCCCTGGAAAAGGACCGTCACAGGCTGCCAGGTGAACAGACATCTCCTAGCCAGGTTAGAGAGCAGAGGAAGGGTAACCTGGGACTGCAGACACAACCAACCAAAACACATTCAGCTGTGCTGTCAGTCACTGGTACTGCCATCACCTCCACGACAAAGATTGTCCCCTGAAATCCTACATCCTCATGTTTCCTCTTTAAGCCTGGGACAGTGGTGCCAAGCTGTCCATGCCTGCAGGCTCAGCCTCAGGAGCTGAGCTGACTGCCAGACCACACAGGAACTGCTCAGTTGCCCTTACAGCGCTCCCCTGAGCATGGGCAGTCAGACACCCAGGAGTGCAGGCTCAGCTCATGGGGAAAAGAAAGAACTTGATAGCCAGTTTCTATCTTCTGCTATATCTTTACATCTTTTTCTCCTTCAATCAAGGCATCAGCTTCCCACACCCTGGGCCCCAGTCAGAAAAGCAGCCAAACTATTCATGGGAGTGGGATAAAGTTTGTTGGACTAAAAAAAGCCTCTGTTTTAGTTTCTTGGGGAGCTCCTGCAACATCCACTGGATGAAACACAACCAAGAAATCCTGGCAGAGTAAGGGTGGACTGCCAGAGCTTCTGCCTCTGTAAGGGGCAACAAATGGTGGAAAGATTGAAAGGGCTGTCTACCAAATGGTCAGATAGATGGACAACACAGCACTTCAACCTCTGGTCTGTGTTGCTCCTCTTGCAGAGAAGAGCAGAGCCAGGTGAATGTTGGACTCCCCTGGCACAGCAATCCCTGTAGGACAGAGCAGAGATTGTATTATCTGAGGAGCTTGTAGCACTGCTCGTGGTTGATGACCAGGCACTGAAGAAGGCACATGACTGTGAGCAAGGACCTTGCAGGAAGCAGCTCAGGAGGGTGGGGGACAGGTATCGATGGGTTTCCTTATCCATGGAGTGGCAGCCCAGCTGCTGTGGGGAGAGGGGAGGAGTTCCCCAGCTGCCAACACACTTAGTCTCCTTCATCACCAAATTGAGCTGAGACTTCATTTCACACGCCTTTGCAGCTCCATCTGCTGCAAATCACCATTCAAGAAACTCCGTAGACTGGTTGGCTTCTTAAAATACCAACATTCCTTAAGAGCCCGAGCAGTGCAATGCCAGCACCAAGCAAGTGTGCCAAGGAGACATCATTTTGACACACGGAATCTGAGCTCCCACCAAGGCAGCTCTGCAGGACAGCCTGCTGGGGCAAACGAAATGTGCTCCAGAGAGATCTGCCAAAAAAAAAAAACAAAAACAAAAACAAAAAACAACCAAAACCTGGAGATCTTTAGATTAAATAGGGGTTTAAAAGAAAAGAGACACAAGCATCACATTTTTCTGTCTTGTGTTTTCTTCACCCCCCCTAGACTGTATCCTGTTTGCAGTGACAAATTGGGGAAATAAAAAATTAACAGAAAATAAGATTGGGGGAGGGGAAGGAAAAGGTATTTCTTGTCCAAAATTCAGGAGGAGAAGACAAATGCCACAAAATTCTTCAAACTATCACCACTGATTTAAAGGCTGGTTTACATAGGAACAGGCATTTGGAATGACGATCAGGAGGTCACTGCCTCCTGATCCCTGCTCTTTCCTCAGCACTGTCTCCTTGTTGGTGAATCCCCAGAGTTGTCTGTGGTAATGGCATTAATCTGACTGCCCTTGCGATCCCTCTTCCTCTCCCTCATGAGGCTGTGATTGACTCTGGGCAACCCAGAGGCCATGGAGACCATGTGCAGTGCCTAAATGAAAGTCTGGATGTGTTCAGGGGGGATTTGCTCCAGTCAGCTTTTCTATTTTGAGTGCAGAGACACAGAGATAAGGGCTCCACCAAGCCCTGTGCTGCACAAAAGGTTTCATTCTTGTCATGTAGTGATCAGAGCTGCAAGACTAGAAAGGGCTGCAATGATTTCAGCAGCATTGTGCAATCCTCTTCCCAGAAAACGTGTGATTACAGATGGGGTGATAGAGACACAGGGAACCCATTCTGTCAGAGAGTTTGTGCACACACACCAGAGTGCACAAGAGCAGATAGAGGCATTTGTGTGTGCTGTGTATGCATGCATGCAAATGAGTGTTTATTGCATGATTGCATGCATGTGTGTGTGTACATGGATGTGTATAAACACACATATTCATGCCATGCTTGGATTTAAGCACATATATGTGTGCATGAGACCATATGGGCCACCCACTCAGGTGCCCACACACCCAGCCCTGCTTGCACCGCTCAGCCTAAGCATGAGCACCAAGAGCGCAGCTCTTTCACCTTAATGCCCACAGGCTCAGCTGGGAGAGGGCAGCTGCACCTTGCCAAGCACTGTCCACACACACGCACCCACCCACCCACCAAACCCAGCCACACAACGGTGCTCTGGGGCAGCCACGGACCCACTGAGTGTGACCTTTCTGCCCTGCCCTGGACCTTCAGGAGGAAAACCGAAGGGCGGTGAATGGTGATGGCAGAGAGGCTGTGGAGAACAGAGGGTGTGTTTCCAGGCTGTTACCAGCACAGCCCACACATAATGTCATTTGAAGCTGTTGTTAGGGAGCCACTGTATTTATCATCAGCAGGGAATCACAGCAGCTCGGATCAGGCAACAGCAAAACTGTCCAGGCCATGTTCTGCTTTCTGCTGCTTTATAGGGCTGTGGAACAAGGGTGTGTGTGGAGGGGGCAGGAAGCATTGTTGTAATGGAGTAGCCTCGAAGGAAAAGAGACAGGGGAATACAAAAAGGGGAAACACCTTTAAAAAGAAGATGCCCCTAGCTCTCCTGAGGATCCGACAGAGAATTGAAATGCTTTATCTGCTCGAACGAGTGGAAAATATGCAAATATTTGCTCATTAAAAATTGCTGTTCTTTGCCTTCCCAAGCATAAACTATGCAAATGCCACACACCACGCAGCCGGCTCACGCAGATGTCACACTCAGCACGTCATGCACAAACAGACACACGCGCACAGCCAGTGCGTCAATGCAGCCGGACAAGGACACGTGCCTTGGCTGCAGCACAGCAGCCTTATCTCCATGACAAACAGGGCCGCGGGGCACGGGAATACGGATGCCTCAATGGCAAACAGTGCCTGGGGAGGCAGTGCCCCATCGCAGCTCCCCGCGGTGCTCTGGAGCCGGAGCGGCTGCAGAGCTGCGGAGCTGCGAGCGGAAGGGACGCGAGAGCCCATCCCGGGGCTGCCTTGCTCCCGGGCACGCGGGACACTCCGGGGGACACGCAGCGGGGCGGGAGGGGCGGGCGGGGGTGGCACCGAGCGGGGCGGNCTGCAGAGGGGGATCGGACACCGGCCGGCAGCGGCGAGCCGGGGATCGCGCCCAGGCTCCTGCCCTTCTCACCGGGGGTAGGACTGTGCTACCAAGCGGTAGTGGAGCCTCTCCGTGCTAAACCCCCGTGTCAGACATCCAGAGGGACCTGTGAACTCGCAGCACAGAGACACACTTGTGTCCTGGACTGCACCAAAAGAAACGTGGCCGGCAGGTCGAGGGAGGTGATCCTGTCCCTCCACTCCTCTCTGATGATACTCCACCTGGAGTGCTGCATCTAGGTCTGGGACGCCCAATATATGAAGGACATGGACCTGCTGGAGCAGGTCCAAGATGGCAGTGATGAAGATAATCAGAGGGCTGGAGCATCTGTCCTCTGAAGACAAGTTGAGAGAATTGGGGTTGTTAGCCTGGGGAAGAGAAAGTTCCATGGAGATCTTATAGTCCCTTCCAGCACCTAACAGGAGACTACAGGAAAGCTGGAGACTTTTCACAAGGGCATGTAGTGATAGGACAAAGGGGAATGGCTTTAAAATGAAGGAGGTCAGGGTTATATTAGATATGAGGAAGAAATTGTTCACTGTGAGGGTGATGAGGCACTAACACAAGTTGCCCAAAGACTGTGGCTGCCCCACCCCTGGCAGCATTCAAGGCCGGGCTTTGAGCAACCGAATCTATTGGAACGTGTCCCTGCCCATGGCAGGGGGCTTGGAATTAGATGATCTTGAGGGTCATTTCCAACCCAAAACACCCTGTGATTCTATAATTCTGTCATGTCAGTCTGGTTCCCTTAGTGAAAAGCACCCCTCACGGATCCAAGAGTTTATGAGCTCTTAGCACCAGCTTCCTTGCTCATCCAGCTCTCCACTCACACCCCACCACCCCATCACCCCTCCACAAAGTTTTTGTTTCTCTGGTGAGAAAGCTCATGGGTATCTCTGAAGAAAATTTTCTCACCCAAACCGCTGTGCACATTTCTCAGCACTCCTTGTGAGAGCTGATATGCCCTGAGCAGTGATCTACTGGTGATAAATGATACAGGCAGGTCTAGGAGTGTGTGTAGCAGAGGATGGCAAAGGATGGCAAAATTTTCTGGGTCTACACAGGAGTGGATGGGAGGAGGGGGCTTTCAGGTGCATGCAGATACAGAGAAGCAGAAGGCAGCAGGCTTGCCTGAAAGTTATTTTTAAGAACTGGTTCAAACAGGCTACAACATCACCTGGTATCTCCCACCTGCTGGATCTAGATGTTCACAAGGCAGCAAACGCTTCCTGGTTGCAGTAGGGATAGTCCCTGTAGTCATGTGCCAGAGTTTGGGATGGATACCAGCACAGTCCCTTGGTCTCACAAGCACAGTCACAAGGTGAGGGTAAGAGATGGGACCCTCAAGTTGGAAAAGCTGCTGATGGGGAGAGGGGCAGCCTGGGAGATGCTGTGAGGCATCTCCAGCTGATGCAGCTTGTGAGCCAGTGTCTGATTCCCTCCCTGCTCAGCTGTGTCACACAAGGACTGGCTGTGGGGTCACTGGGAAGTAGAAGACAAGCTCACACTTTCATGCTCAGTATTGGAGACTGCCAGGTTTAGCAACAGCTTTGCTCAAGCAGCGAGTGCAGGTAAACGGCTCTTCCAGCTGCTCCTCAGCCACGTGGCATTTCAGCAATACACAGGAAAAAAAAAAAAAAAAAAAAAAAAAAAAAAAAAAAAAAAAGCCTTTGCCAGGCCTTGATCTCTGTGTGAGACAGGCCAGGCCGCTAAGCAGCACAGAACAGAAATCCCTGCTGGCAGAAGTGCCTTCAAACTCAGCAGCAGCCTGCATAAAGCCAGGGAACGTGTCATTTCTGCTTGGTCCAGGCCCCACATGGGCAGAAGTCTAAAGAGAAATGTAGCCATGCAGCTGACATCTAATAGGTCTGCCCATCCTTAGAGACGTAGAAAGTATTCTGAGCCAGTAATTTTGTACCATGCTGGTGCTCTTGAGTAACACGGGCTGGCTGTTGCACAAGCCCTGTGCACAGACGTGGAGTCTGGAAAAGATTCATCTAATCATAGAATCAGAGAATAGTTTGGGCTTGAAAGGACCTTTAAAGGTCATCTATTCTTCCCAGACTCTTCTGCTGCCTGGCCAGAGATGATCAGCGATCCTGGTACAGCAGAGTGACAGCTGCTGTTACAGGATAACCTGAGGGCACCACAAATTACTGAAGCAAAAAGCACATTGCCACCTTTCCATGTCTCAGGTGTGCCCCTCCCCATTTACAGGCACTATGGAAGGGCAACGCAAAGGTACCCAGGAGCAGCCAGGCTGTGATGGAGAGGAGACAAGTGCAGAGCAGTGCTGCTGAGCCCTTCCCAGCTCTTGAAACACACATGAGCTCTCTCTCCAAGGGTAGTAACAGCAGTAGCCAAAAGCCTGAACTATGCTTCCAGAAGGAATCAGCTGTTGAGCTGAGCAAATTGTGATGCTGTGCAGGGTGAGTGGAAGAAGGAAGGGAGGGAAGAAAAGAGAGCCAAGCCTGACACGGGCCAGAGGAGGAGGGGAGGCACTCACAAAGGCCTTGGAGGCAGGATGGAAAAGACAGTAATTACATAAGAGCACTTGGCGAGCATCTGGCTGGAGTCAGCTGGGCCCTGCCGGCCCTCCCTCCCTCCCTCCCTCCCGCGCTGCTAACCAGGAGCAGCTGAGGATACAGGATAGCGATAACCCAGCGCGGGACCCTGTGGAGGGGAGCAGAGGTAAGAGCTGCTCTGCTTCCCCTCCCGGCTTGTGATGCCCTTGAAGATTAGGGGCAGAGGAGTGGGGAGCACCGGGAAGGAAAGGCAGCTGTGGTGGAGGAGAAGCAGTCAGGAAGGGGAAGAGAAGCGGCTCTTCCTCTGCCTCTTGGTGCAAATGATACACCTTCGCTCTGGAGGGGTGGTGAGGGAGGCACTGTGAAGGGTGAGTGTTTGTGCGTGGATGTGAGTGTGTATGTGCAGCAGGGCAGATGGTCCACATGTGCCATGGGGGAGCTGAGCTGTACACAGGGGCTAGAGAGGAGAGAAAGCATCAATTTCCTTCTCCATACCTGTGGCAGAGAGGGGCAATAGGATGGATGCAGCCACTGAGGTAGAGACAGTCTTTGTCCCCCTACTTTGACAGTGTTGTGGTGAGTACAGGAAAAAGGAGGAAACAGTGGAGGAGGAAACAGCTGCTTTTGAGCAGGGATCATTGCAGTATAATCTGGACAGTGCTTGCCTGGGCTGCCTCCAAGGCAAAGTGTGTGATGAGAGTGAAGATTGTTGGGCACACAAGGTGCCCTCAGGCTTGGACTGCACTTTAAAGCATGGCTGGCACAGGTTTACCGGATAGAATTCTCAAAATCTCCTGTAAATGTGACTGCCCCGGCAAAATTTTGGTGGTACACATTGTTCCCTTTGGGGAGCAGGGCAATATTACCCTAGCAAAAGTGTCTTTACTGGCATAAACTTCTGCCCAGCTGGGCAATGCCACCAGATCACGTTTTTGTTTGCTGGCTCCTGGCAGGTCCCTATTCAGCCCAGATGAGACATTAAATACAAAGTCCTGCTCGTTCCCCACTGTGAGCTGTTCTTGCAGTCAGATGAGACACAGGCAAAGGCCCCAGCTGATGAGGTCCCCCATGAAGAACATCTGCTTGGCTGTGAGCAGCTCAGGAGTGCAGATGGAAATGTGGGATGGAAATGAGGACAATGGCCTCCCTGCTACCTGTTTCCTTTGGAAAGGTGGAAGAGGCCAGGCATAAGGCCAAGAACCCCAAGTGGGTAATGTCATGTTTGAAAATAAGCCAGGCAGGAAAACCTGAGAGGCACTGTAGAAGCTCTTTTGGGATAGAGAGGAACTTTGTCTTCTGTATCAGTGTCCAAGTTTTCATGCACCCCAGAAAATTTTCTTGCCTTTAATAGTACTGTCAGCTGCCAAAATTCCCACCAGCAGCAGCCAGGAGTAGACAACACAACTCATCACAAAACCCCTCTCTGTCAGCTGGTAAGGCTCCATTAGCAAGAAGTACTGCCCTAACCTTCCCCCCCCCCCCTCATTTCCCAAAAGGAGAGACTGAGGCATGGGTGAACGAGGGCAGCTTGCAGTGGATTTCATTGCAGGTCAGTGCTGGAGCCCAGTGAGGAGCTCATGTGCTCAGCAGTGCATTTCTCCATCCTCTTCCTGCCCCAGCTGGAAGGCATATTCACTCCATGTTCATTGAGCTCCAGGCTGACAGGCAGCCTGAGAATATCTGCAGGCCTCCCAGCCCCCATTCCTCCCTTCCCCCTCAGCTCACAGTGCATATTTTCCCAGAGTTTTCCGCTTGCTTCTCCAGTGGTTCTGGGGTCCTGCCAAACGCCAGCCACTCTCTGGGAAGTGGGGCCTCCCATTCCTAAACCAAACAAATGGGAGAAGGGAAACAGGAAAAAAAGAGTCCCAGCACATGTAGACACGCTCAAAACCCGATTCCCCTCAGAAACCTTGGAGCCTTCTGCAGCTCCTCTTGGAAATTGCAGGAGGCACAGTGCTGACTTGGCATTTCTGACCCCTGCAGAACAGAGATATTGTCCATCCTTCCCTCTGCCTCCCAAAGATCTGTATGTGCACACACCCCCACCCCACCCCACACATACCCAGGGTATAAATGCCCAGGTCAGTTTTGATGCAGGATAGAATCCTCTAATCCTCTTCCCAAAAGACTCTGCAGTGTGAGAAAAATCTCCCATCTCTCCTACCCCACATTCTTCTCCCCTCCGAAATGCCCTTCATTCCAATGTTCTGGTGCATCCACATTGTGCTTATCCCAAAGGCACAAGTTTGTCAGCTTGGCGCCAAGCTGGGGACAATGGTCACAGCCAGGGTTTGTTTCCAGATCCCCGGTTTTGCTGGCAGGCTCTGCTTCAGACCAAGCACACCCCTCCTATCCAAAAGGCTCGGCCTGGGACCTAAACAGGGGACATGACTGGGGGATGACACGTGCTGGAGCACAAGGCTTGGGGCTCTGCCCAGGCAGAGGGGATGACCAGAGAGGAAAAAAACTGATGCCTCTCCCAGCTGGCAGCTGCTCCTGCTAGAAATATCATGCCTGGGGCAAGAGGCCACAGTGATGTGCAGAAAAAACAGTGCAGGAGAGAATGAAAGATGAAGTCTGGGGACTATGAGTGGGTCAGGCACAGCAGGGAGAGAGCATGGCCAAGCATGGCCATGGGACAAGGGACCAGCACAAAGGACTGAGGACAGAATTCTGTAGCATCCTGCCTGAAGGAAAGTCTGTCCCTTGCACCACTGCACCTTAGCTTGTCTATCCTGAGATGTCAAGGGTGGGACACGGCCCTGCTGCTGTCCACCCCTTGCACAGGGCACAGTCTGTGCTGCCTGCATTTTTTTGCTGGCTGGAAGTGAAAAGGCAGAGAATAAAACCAAACCTACAATATGTACAAAGAAAAGGCACTTCCTAGGAAAGAGTTAAAAAGACGCTGAAACCCAAGCCGGTTTAGAATGGAGAGCACCCAAAGCCAGGGAGGGAGAAGGAGGGAGAGGAGAGGGGAGGGAGCCGGTCCAAGACTAGCTTGCGCACCCAGCCAGCGCTGAGCAGTGCCTGTGCCAAGAGCCGGCTTCCTTAAAGCCATGGGCCCGGGGGCCTGCCCTGCAGGCAGAGGGGAGCCGGCGAGCAGGGGCTGGGAAGCGGAGAGGGGATGCCTTCGGCCCCCGGGGTGAGCAGCTGCGCTGTGCCGGGGGCAGGCAGCAGGATGGGGGGCACAGGCTGCGAGAGGGGCTTTCTCAGCTGCTTGGCGTGTCTGTCTTTCGTAAGCATACTTCTGGGCAAGCTGCAGAGCTTCACGTCTTGCACCCTCGGCAGCGAGGCAGCTCCCCTCCGGTCCGGCCAAAGGCTGCGCTGGGGAGCCGGCCGTCCCCTTGGGAAGGTGTTGGGGTTTGCTTGGGAACCCACTGGGCATGGGAGGGAGGGGACCGAGCTGCCGGGACGAGTGGGATTTGGTGGGGGAAAGGAGGGGGCTGAAGTTATGTTCCCAGCCCACAGGAAAAGAGGCATCTTTGCTGGGACATGGGGATTTTGGGTTTAGATTTCTATAAAGAGTTGATGCTCAGTGATAGAAGGGCTGGAGAATTTTTGTACAGCGCTTCCCACAGGTTGAGCAGCCTACCAGAGCATGCTTTTGATAAAGAGCTGTTGAGGTTGGACTCAATGACCCTAGAGGTCTTTTTCAGTCTTAACAATTCTATGATTCTGTCTCCTTCCTCTATCCAGCCTGGGGACTGAATATTCTAGTGGCTTTAATGGTTTGCCTAGTCAGCATCAAGCCTTCTCCCATGGTCAGCACCGAGTCTCCGCTAGCCTGGGCAGAAGGGCGTGGGGCATCCTCTTGGGCCATGCGGTTGCTGTTCAGATTGCAGCCTTGAACAAGCCTGTAAGCTCCCTCCACATGACAATGCCATTTCATCCCACCCCGGCTCCAACCACAGAAAGATATTTTATCATGATCTCTGTTCCATCCCTTATGTCCTCTCCCTTCTTATACCTCACTCTCGGCACTTCCTTGTATCTTCCCAGGTCACCATGGACATAACCTACCTGCGTACATCCCTGACCTTCCTTTTTCTCCCTCTTGTTGTGTTTGGGGCACCCGCTGATGAACCCAGCCTCACAGAACCAGGCCCTGGTGCTTGCAAGCGCTGTTGTGACTCACTGGACTCTTCCATAGATACCCCACCAGTCCCTCCCAGCCACCACCACTTTCCCTACCCAGTGCCAGAGGTCCGTCCCTATATCAACATCACCATTCTGAAGGGTAAGTCTTTGCCCTGGGATGCCAAGGCCGGCTCAGGGCTGATGGCATTGCAGTGGAGGTGACAGCTGGATTGCTGCTGTGCTGGTTGTGCTAACACAGCACCAGGAGCCATCCTGGAGGATAAGGGACCACACACACCATGCCCAAGGTTTAGGTGTTTTGTGCTGTGATGAGGAGTAGCCCGGGGGATGGAAGTCAGTGCTATCTCTGCTGTGATCTCTGTGTGTCAGGATACTGCCTGCTACTAACTCTTCCTCCTTGCCAACACAGGAGTGGCACTGACAGCCTCTTGCCAAGCTGGTAGGACACATTCCTTGTCTCAGGCTTACAGAGTCCTGTAGTGCCTGAGGGAAGGAACACTCCTTATCAACTGCAAAATATGCATGTTTGGAGGGCATTGGCACCCAGGGAGGTTGTGGGGAAACCTTCTCCAGCTCTGTGGGTCATGTATGTTTGGAAACAGGAGGAGAGCAAAGGGAAGCAGCAGTTATTTGCAAGCACCTCCAGGTTAAATTGGCAGTGACCCCCAGCTCATTCCACCCTGCAGCAGCTGGCTTGGCTAATGGGAAAGGGTTCCCTATTTTAGATCAACTCCTCCCTTCAGGACTCCGCTTTTAGCCTTTGCTGTGGACAAAAACCTGTTGCCAGCTAGATGCTGCCACACGCTTCTTGTAGCTCTGTGGTTCGTCTGGGTGAACGGGGCAGATGCTTTCCCTTCCTTGCCCTGCCTGGAAGTAGCTGCGATCCTTCAAAGCTCAGAAGGGCAGGTAGAGGCCTGGACTACAGTTAGAGTGGGGTGTCATAGGGGGACCTTCAATACCATGCAGGGGATGGAGAGGAGGAAAAGAGCAAGATACAGATTTTGAATGCTGTCACTTAGAGCTGGAGGCTGCTCTGAGTCACATTTCTTCTCCATATACACAAAGTACATTCTGGTGCTGGTCTCTCTATGTATTGACACCTGCCCAGTGTGATGGGCAGTGCACACACCCCAGGGTAGAACTGCAGTATTAATTATAGAAGATGCTCAAAGCATGCCAGTATTGTGAAAGCACCATCCCTCTAAGTTGCAGTCCTCCATCTACCCAGTCCAGCTTGGATCTTTTCCCTCTGACCCACCCTATTTTCCCTCCCTAATCAAATTCCCCCACACGTGTTAGCAGCTCTTCCCCTCCTCCAGCCTACAGCAAGACCAGCGTGCATCCTGTGTGGATAATTGGGTCATATGAGAGGTGTGTGGGAGGGCAGGGCTGTGCTGGAGGGAAAGGATTGTGGGGGAAGAAGAAGAGGTCAAGAGCCCCAGTGGTACTTTGGACTGCTGGGCTCCCTCTGGGGCTGAAGTCTCCTAGGGAGACGTCCTGGTGCCTCCAGCGGAGCTGTACCATTTGGTGAGCAGGGGATTCGTTGGGGAAGAGACTCCAGTCACTCCCAGAGTTCTGCTAACTCCTTTCCCATGAAGAGCAGTGGTATTGTGACCCTCAGAAGTGTTCCTTCTTCTGGTGTTGCCCTGTTCTTGTGCAATCCTCTGCCTCCTCATTAGGCTTTCTCACTGCCACTTCCACATCTTCTGGTATCACACAGGAGTTGTGTCCTCTGCTTCCTCCTGCAGGAGAGAAAGGAGACCGGGGAGAGCCTGGGATGCCAGGGAAATGGGGCAAAGAAGGACCACGAGGCGAGCGGGGTGCCCAGGGCCAGAAGGGCAGCAAAGGACAGATGGGCACAGCGGGAGACCCCTGCAAGCATCAGTACGCCGCATTCTCCGTTGGTCGCAAGAAAGCACTGCACAGCAGTGAGGGCTTCCAGGTCTTGATCTTTGACACCGTCTTCGTCAACCTCTACAGTCACTTCGACATGTTCAATGGCAAGTTCTACTGCTCAGTGGGTGGACTTTACTATTTCAGCCTCAATGTCCACACCTGGAACTTCAAGGAGACCTACATGCACATCATGCACAACGAAGAGGAAGCAGTCATCCTGTATGCCCAACCCAGCGACCGCAGCATCATGCAGAGCCAGAGCCTCATGCTGGAGCTCCAGGAAAATGATGAGATCTGGGTGAGGCTCTACAAGCGGGAACGGGAGAATGCCATTTACAGTGATGATGTTGATGTGTACATCACCTTTAGCGGGTACTTGGTCAAGCCTAGCATTGAATAACTCCTCTTCCTTAGGGCCTCTTAGGCCTTTTCCTTTTTCCCCTCTCTCTCTCTCTCCCCCTTTACTGCCCGCAACCACTGCAAATCACTTGGAAATGGGCCTGTCAATCTCAGACACTCAGTGTGAAACTTGCCACACTGGCTCCCACCTCACGCTCTCTTGTAGCCAGACCTGTATCTGTCCACTTTACATCATGGCACTACCACCTCTTGCCCCTCACCTCATAACCCCAACTTAGGTTATTGGCTTCTTCTCAATCTGCCAGCAAGCTGCCTCTGGCATTAGGGTTCTAGAGCAAGAGGAAAGCTAAAAGGCTGCTCCTGGGCCTGTGTCCCTCCTTGGGGCTTCATACACAAAGGACTCCTGTGGAAAGGGCTAGAAAGTCCCCACTGCTGAAGTACATCCTGGCTCCTCTCCATCCCAACGAGACACACCAGTTTTGCATCCTGAAACAAGATCTTAATGTCACTTCTGATATCTATAGTCTGGAGAGCAGACTGGGGTCTCATGGTCTCCTGTAACACAAGGAAGATGTAGGAGCACTGGGAGAGGATATTGTCTTTCCAAAAAGGGAACTGTTGGCCGTCTAAACTGGCTTTCCATAGACAGTCTTCTGTGTCACAGAGTCCAGCTTAGCTGTCAAACCTAGACCTGATGGGATTGTCCTCCTCTGTGCCAGCTCTAGCTCTTCAAAGGGATGAAGGGCCAAACACCTAGCCAGACCCTTCATGGGCCTCTGCCCATGATTCAGTAGAGACAACCATTCTGTTCCCACTAGGGATCACCAGCACAGAACAAGAGACAGAGAGAGAAAACCTTGGAAACCCCCCCTCCATACCTCCCCTGGGGTGCTACTCAATCTTGGCCTGTCAGCTATGGGAAGCTAGTCCAGAGAGCGAACCCGAATCTGCTCTCCTTTGGCAGAGGTGCCATTTCATTGTCCTCCTGAAGGTGGTTCTCCCACCCTGGTATTGAAGGACCACTGTTTCAGAACCTGAGCTTGAGGCTGTAGGGGCAATTGCAGTTCAGTCAATTCCAAACATGGACAGGCTGCTACTTTTTTGCCTCTGTGATGGAACAGAGATAGAGGTGAGACAACAGTACCTTGCCCAATGGTTAAAAGCTTCCCTGCTGTATGCTCCATGCCCTTTTCTGGCAATCTCATCAGAGTAACTGAGAAAAGCATGTGGCTAAAACAAACCCTCGCTCTTTTTGTCAGGTTGGAGATGTCGCAGTGAGAAAGGAATGCCAGTGGTAGGGTTTTCTAGTACTATTTATATTGGTCTCACACTGCTCCCACTTGCATCCGTCTGGAGGGGATGCTGCTGTCCTGGGGGGAGCAGGTGAGGCTGGCTCAGCACTTTAGAAAACCTACTTCCACGAGTCGTGATGCTCCCATACACAGCAGTGTCAGGACTTGTCTCCTTTTTGAGTCTCAGGGCAGGACAAGCGGGAGAAACACAGGTATTTCTCCTCTGCTCATCACTGATCATGAAATCTTCAGACTTACCCAGGTTCTGCTGTCTCGTTGGTGAGCCATGGTCTCTGCCCATAGCACCTGGGACTACCAGGGCTCTCCCACAAGAAATGTGCATCATTATACAAGATTATGTCTGGTACACACAGCCCAGGATAGCAAAGGAACAGGGACCAAGGCTAAATGTTAAAACTGACCTTGAAAAAATTGCAGGGCATTTTCTCTCTTATCCTGTTTACTTACTCTCCGTGCTTTTTTAAGGAAGCTGTACAGACTGCAGTGAGTTTCAGGAACTTTGCTCTGGATCCTCCCCACCGCTGTCAATGAGGCAATGGGTATAAAAACAAAGTTTCACTAAGGCAAAGCTGATTTTTTCACAGGGAAAAATGTGATGAAGGGATCATGGAAACTAAAAGAGACTGTGGGTTTCTTCCTCTCCCTTAGCAGGTCAAGTGTGTGGAATTGCTCAGAGACAGGATTTCAGATAACAGAGGAAGCAGAAAGCTGGAAGTGATGCTTGGAACCGAATCCCTTTCTCTCTTCCTCACCAGGCTGCAAATCCCAATAGAGTCAATTTACAGTGTATAGTGCCCCATGCCTCCCTGAAGAGAAACAAGCCTCTCTAACACTGAATATCTCCATAAACAAGCTTCCTTCTTTCTCCTTTCCTATTTGGTGACTGAATGCTGGTGACAGGTCTCCTGTGCTACCCATGAGCAGCCGGAGGGTGCCTGATGCACGTGAGAGAGGAGGGCAGGGGAACAAATGGTGTGTTTAACAGGCTTCTGGTGCTAAACAAGATGGCACTCCCTTGGTGCTAAATTAGATTTCAGGAGTATTGGGTGCTTTCTGGAAAGTGTAGTAGGCTGAGTTCTGATGTACTCTGGAATTAATGGTGCTTTATGTAACAAAACCAAACAAACTCCAAGAACTTTTGTATATATATATTTTTTCAGTGGTATTAAACTTTTTTCCTTGGTTGTTTTGCACTTAAATATGTTTTTCTCTCCCAATCTATTCCTTCTAGCTCTAGTTATTGCTGAATGATGTGGTGGAAAAGACACTGGCCTGAAACTGACAGGTACAAAGTCTAACTCAGCTCTGAAACTTCCCTGGGTAATCCTTGGCAATCTTGTGTTTATTTCTTTTGCAAAGAACTATTACCTTAAAATATTATCTGTTTGAACACTTCTAATTAGGACAACCCTCTCTGGTTGTCCTAATTTTGCTGGACAAGCTTCCAGCAAATTCAAAAAAGGATTCTTTGGAGATTACAAAAAAAATCCCAGGACAATACAATGGGTTGTAGGAGTAGGCTACAAGTACTTATTTATATTGAGGAGGGCTGGGTTAATGTTGGAGTTCTCTTAAGGGAGATCTGATCCCTTTATCTTATGAAATTTTAGCGCATTCTTCTATCAAGTACTTGGTAAGCATTGTTTTCTCTTTTCTCTGCCAAGAGCTGAAGGCCAGGAAATGGAGTGTAGGAGGGATAGTAAACTGTTGATTGGACACTTGTGTGTCAAATATTGTTCCTAATATTGGAATGAGTGGGAGTTCCAGAGTTAAGCTGGACATGCATATTTGGAAGACCTGTGTGTGATGAGAAGGGCCTGAGATTCAGGTCAGAGGGGGAAAGACAAGTGGTGATTGCTCATAAAGTTGAGGGAGAAGGGAAGACATGAGCAGGGACTGGAGACTTGTAAGCTTGAGTGAAAGATCTAGAAGGATAGAATCCTGAGGACAGGGAGATGCCTTTTGGGGTCTCAGTCCGAGTCAAAGAGGTACATGGGGTTTTGTTTATCATCTTTGGACTGAGGAGACTCCTGCTGAGGTAGAAGGATAGGCGAAAGAACAAGACGAGGTACCCATAGAGGACCTTCTGCTTTGAGTTTAATTTGCCTTCACATATTTTCTCCTGTGGTTTGATGTGTACCAGACACTTCATTTGGCAAAGGGTGGAATACATAATCATACACATCCCTACAGGCCTCTTTGGTCCTTTGACAGGCCCAGAGCAAGGGCTATATATATCCTAGTAAATGCAATACTCTGTCAGGACAGAGCCCAGCCTTCTTCCCATTTTTTATTTACTTCTGAGGAAGCAGATAAAAATGTGTCCTCAGGAAGTGTAGTGGTTCTGTTTATGCATGTTCCTATTCCTTGAGGTGAGATGCTGGCAGATTGGAAGTGACTTTGTCACACTTAGAAAAGGTGAGGAAAGAAGAGACGGAAGGAGGGGGGACCAGAAATACATAGCCAGGTCTTCAATAAAAGTTTTCTGTGATTCAACCTTTCAGCCTGCCACCTGAAGAGTCTCCTCAGCCAGATCCCTTGGGCTAAGATGCATGGTGACAGGCAGGGTCTGTAGCTGGTGCCACCCATCACACCATGAATGCCTGACCAGGGAGTTGCTGCAGGTGAGGCTCAGCTCAGGCAAGGTGGATCCTGCAATGCTTTGAAGGAACAAGGTCTAGAATTGGTCAGATCAGCCCTGCTGCCCTGCCAGTGAGTGCACCCATGCCCAGAAGGCCATGAGACCATTCATTCATTCATTCATTCATTCATTCATTCATTCATTCATTCACCCCAGGTCTGTGTTTTTTTCCATGCAATGGAGCTGCCGCGTGGAGTGTGACTCAGGGGTTGGTGACAGCCAGTATCTCTCTCCTGGGCAAAGCAAGTGCCCTGGGATGTGCAGCTACAGCACCCAAAGCATCGGGGAGAGCAGGGACATAAGAAAGCAGGACATGGCTCCACATCCCTTCAGAGCCTTTGTCACAGGAGGAGCAGTCACAGGAAGTGTCTCTGGCCTTGCCTCAGCAGCCAGCTATGGTGCAAGATCTGCCCCACATCAGTGCACTATTCAGGGGCTGCCACGCTGTACTGGAGCAAGTTTCCCCTCTGCTGCATCCTGCTGTCCTTCCTCCTCTCCCAAACCACCCAGACAACCTGCTCCACTCACACCTCAGCCTTGTTTGTCTCCCAGGGTCCAGAGAGAGAGAGGGGGTGATGCAGCACCCCAGCCAGCATTGCCCAGGGCCACAAGCAGAGCTGACCTGCCTCCATCTAGCACATTGCAGCCAGATCCCAGCAGTGGATTCAGCCTGTCCACACCTCCTTCTTCTCAACTTCCCTTTCCCATTGCTGGCTGGGAGCTGCCACAGGATTTGAAGGGCTGGATGTGGACCCTGCTCAAGGCTATGTGCCTGGTGGGGCACAGCTGCATTTGAGGGCAGTTTTCCACTGCCTCGCGTGGCATGGCCCTTCTCTGACCACAGTGGCAAAGCAGGCACTTGCCCAGTCACGCCAGGCTTTGGAGGCCAGCTCGGTGCACACTCTGCTGTGACACCCACACATGCCAACACACATACCAACCTCATATGGACATCTCTCACCTTCCTGACAACGGAAACTGTTGCCCTTTGCAAGCCGGGCTCGCTCTGAAGATGCTATCAGGAGGTGGGCAGAGGGTGCTGAGGCTCCAGGCCTCTTTGGTACAGGCACAGCCCCCTCAGCTAATGAAATACCTTCTCCTTCACCCACGAGCTCTCTGTGATCTCTTGCCTTGCAGTTATACCACACTGAGGGCCAGTGCAAAAGATTTAAATCAAAGACAGTTTCTCATTTCACAGACCATCCAGTCTCTTGAGTTTGTGTCACTTAACTCACAAATGAGCTGCAAATTATTGCAAAACTTCACACTTTTCCCAGTCTCTTTTACTTTTCCCAGCAGTTAAAATGGGAGGGAGCAGGATGTAGAGCTCTGGGCTTGGAGAAGCTAAGAAGTAGGCAACTCTCCTTCTACCTGGGCAGGTTGTAAATAGAGCTCTGGGTGAGTGGGAGGCAGGAGTCTGTGTTGTTTCTTGATTCATTTTAACACACTTGCACCCATTGCCAGTGTGGGTGAGGATGGAGAAGTGCAGAGGTGCCTCCACTGCCCGTGTGAGCTGCAGTGCACCCCTGAGGGGGCAGAGGTGCCTAAGCCTCACAGGTGCTACTGAGGGCAGATACAATGCTTCAAAGTAGCCAGAAGAAGAAATGGTCCACAGAGAAGAAGGAGGACAATAGGTCTCTAGTCTAACTGACCCACATCTTGCAGGCATCACTTCCACTGTTCTGATCCCCTGCTCTGAAGCCCTAATCGCCTTCCAGATGTTTGACACAGCAATGCCCTAGAGCAAGCATCTTCCATGGGATGCCTGATCTCAGCATTCTGTTTGCCCCACACATGCTTTTCTGGATTTGTGGCATTCTCACATTCACCCCTACAGACACTATTTTTCTCCTCACATGTCCTCAGTTCTGTCCCTCAAATAGTGGAATGGGCAGATCACTAGAAAGGACATTCCAGGCAACAATGCCCTGTCACTTGCAACCACAGCCAGCAATTCAGTAGATCTTTAGGGCCAAGGGTCTACAGGATTACTATTCCACACACAATCCAAAACACCTCTCAAGCCCTTGCTTTGCCCCAGCTCTCGCTTTTCTATGTGTGGTGTGCTGGTGGCATTGTTTTAGTCTTAAGAGAATTATGCAGGCTTTGACAGCTGTACCACATGATTTTTAATTTTAATTTTTTTAAATTCTATTTTTTCATTATATGGCAGATACTGGAGCACTGCCCTGACTCCTAGACAGGCTTCCTTCTCCTCCCTCATCCCCAGTCCTGCCAGCCTTGGAGGCAGAACATCTGAGCCTTCAGATCAGTAGGTAGACCAGGCAGGGACAGTGGTGAGTTGGCTCAGCCCACGACTCTCTTGTCCTGCAGGATGGCAACCTGACCCCGAAGGAAATGGAGAGAGGATGAATGCATAGCCTCCTCTTTGCTGCAGATCTTTTTTCTTTTTCTTCCACTCCCCCCTCCTCCTTTACATTCCTATGCCTGTCCTCCTCACCATTTCAAAGCTCTGAGCAGAGAGCTCTCAGAGTGCAAAGTGCAGGGGGAGCAGTGGGAAGGCAGGTGAGGACAGAAGGGCGAGAGGAGAAGGTCAGTGACAAAAGCCCAAAGTGATGGCTCTCAGCTGAGCTGCGGTTTGTCCGTGGTGCACTATTTCTACTCGGCAACAATTCACACATCTGGCGACCACAACTCCTTCCACCGCCCACGCTTGTCCCTCCCCCACCACAGGGGCTGAGGCAGGGGAGGGGGAAAGAGGGAGAGATGCTGCACCAGCCTGCCCGCATAATTTCCAAGACCAAAAAAATAAAAACCCTGAGCAGTCCTTTCCATCAGCTACCTTCCCTCTGAACACTGAGCAACTCTGATGAAGGAACCTGTTGCCTGCAAAGAGGGTGGGGAAAATAGCAAGAAAAGGAGGGATCTTTTGTGGTGCATGAAAGGTCAGCACTGGAGAACTGTAGTGAACTCTCATCCTTGAAACATAAAAGCAACAGTACATGTCTCCTATCAGTAGGAAAGCCTCACCTAAGTGGACCGTGGCTGAGAGAAGGGACTCTGGTGCCTGTGGACACGTGCTGTTTTTGGCCTGTTTCCAGGGTAAGCATTCAAGTGGAGCCAAGTGCTTGATGCCCCCCGTGCTTCCCCACTGGGCCTGAACTGTGCTCTGTGTGTGTGTGTTTGTGTGCACGAATGTGTGCTCAGGTGCAAGCACAGGGCACTGCCCCCACGGACCTGCCCCGCAGCCTGCTGCACCTGCAGGGCACAGCACCTGCCTAAAATAGCCCTCCCAGCCCCGTGCAATTGCTCTTTGCAACTGCAGGGAGAGGGAAGGTGAAATTCTGAACTGCTTCATGCTCTGTGCCCTTTCCTGCCTCTTATGTGGGAGCTACCAGAGCAGCAGGGAACAGTGATGCACAAAATGACATTTCCCCCCTGCCCATGCGTGTCAGTCAGGAAGAGAAGAGGAGGAAAGTGTAACCCTGTGTGTCTTTCTCTCAGTGAATTAAGTCCCATTTTCCCTGAGACATATATATCCCATTTCTCAAAGATGAGCACAGCCTATGGAGCAGATGAGGTGAGCTGCAGCTTGAGCTTTGTGTTATGGCAACGAACTTGACAAGTCATGGACACATGGACACATGGACACATGGACAGGGCTCTGTGTTGGATCTCTCAAGGAGCATCTGTAGGTTCCTCAGAGACCACAGTGAGGAAAACAGCAGTGTCCACAGTGCTTGTTTTTCCTCCAAGTGGCGATCTTGCAATGTTCACCAGGATCTTGTTAGTAGTCTCCACTACCATGCAGCCTTGCCTAGACATAGCCACAAAATAATCTTTTTGATTGTGTGCAGCCTCATGAAGCCACAGCGTCACTCTGCTACAGGCAGTTCTTCTCAGAGGAGGGCTCCATAGGAGGAAAATCCTCAGAGGAGCAATCCCAGAGCTAAAACCCTGGCAGAGGTGTGCTCTCAGGAGGGCTGGGGAGCTCCTCATTCTCCTTGTTCTGAGCTGTTTCACAAGGTAGTGGTACATCCCTTGAGGGAGTGAAGTGCCCTCAAGTCCTTGGGTCAGGTGATCCACCCGAGCACCACTCTTCCCTTCCACTCTTTACACCCAAGTACACTGGCTGTGGCCTTTCTCATCAGACCTTCTGCCTCCTGAGGTGGGGAGCAGCAACATTAGAGGACAAATGAGGGGGAGAGCTGAACCCGGGAAACCACAGAGCAGAGGGAAAATAGCTCTTCTGGCTGAGCCCAGGGGAGAAAGAGGAATGCAGTTCCTAAGCAGTGAGCTGTAAGGAGACAGAAAGCCACCTCCAAACAAGTAATTTCTGTTCAGGCACTTTAATGACGTGAAAGTTAATAATTATTACAGTCACAAATCAGTAATCCCCAGAAGGGCTTAAGAGGGAGTAGGAGGTTGGCCCTTGGATAAACATGACATCACCAACCATATTTTAAAACAAAATCCACAATCTAATTAACTCCCTTTCTAGAAGCTGCTGAGGCAAAGAGATGAAGAAAACGGAGGAGCAAGGAGAGCTCTGAGCAGAATGGGGGTGGTGGCTGTAATCATCTTTTTCCTCTAGAAAAGGAAGGGAAATGTGATTAAATTGGAAGCAAGACTTGATAACCAAATACCTGAAGGTTTATTCTCAAGAATCTCCTTACAGTGTCGTGTCTTGCCTTCAAGCAATTTTGAATGTACAATAAATCCCTAAATTCTTCTCAATTTATTAGGTCTGGAAGCTGTCATTGCTTCATATTAGGCTGGTCAAGTATTTGTACCCTCTAACTTAAAATAGAGAGAGATGTAACACATTGACAGGCTGAAAAACAGAGCAGGGCTTTATCTCTCCAAGACTGCCCAGGTAATAAGGTAATGATTTCCCTCAAGGACAAGAGCAGGCACCAATGCTGAATAGCAAATCAGCCAGCGTTCAGCTCATTACCTTGCTTGGGCATAGACTTGGTGTAAGGCTGTTCTCTGAGTCCACTGCTGCCTTCCTGTAGAACATATCACTACACAGGCAATCCATCTTCAATACAGGTCTGTGAGCAAGTTCTATATCATGCATCTTCAGTATTCAATGCCAGGAGAGCCCTCAGGGATTTGAAGAGGCATGTTTAAATACTACAAGTCAATAATGGCCCTACAGACCTGGGCAGAGGACACCTGGGTGTGATGCAAGAGCCTGGTGTATGAATCTGTTTTTGAAGAAGATGGTAAGGTGTCCTTTACGTCCCTTTCTCTGCTGTGGAAATTGAGACTCAGAGAGGATGTGAGAGCTGTACACACATGATGATAGTCTCGTGGGTATGTACCTTCCTTCCAGTTCCCACTGCTGAATTTTCCATCGCACTGTGCCGTAATAAGACCATCTGTATACACAGGCACCATGACTAACCTGACAGAGATCACTTGCCACATTGCTGTGGCTCAAATGCCTGCTGGGCCTCAGACACCATGTCCTCAGGCTCAGACAAGGGTGTAGGCAGTGGCCTTCCTTCATGCTGCTGAGCCAGGCCCAGGGTGACAGCCCAGGTCTTCCTTAAGAGTCTTTAGGGATGAGCTCTGGGTCTGAACAGCCCTTGTGGCACCACAAGCACTCATCATGGAGACAGGCATCCACTCCTAGGAGCTCTCTTAAAGCTTGACTCTGCTGCTGGGCTCCAGCCCCTCCAGCCAAAGTCCTGACACTATCTAGTTCAACCCAAACATAACGAGGAGCCAGGGCTCAGGTCCCAAGCAGGAGCATCTTGTGACTGTCCCATGCTCGTCCTCATGAGATCATAGCAGTGTGTTCACAGCCAGGCAGGCTAAGAGTGAAAGTGCTTGAAAGAAGCATGCTCTCCCTCCCACCCTTTTTCCCCCACTTCTCTAGGACTGTGGCCATCACTGTCAAGGAGTGAAAGTGAACACCTCCTCCATCACCTCCCACCTCTGGCCTCGGACTTGTCTCGACTGAAGGTGCCTGTGAATGCCTCAGCCTCCTTCCACTTTTGTCCATGTTCTTCTATAGCCTACAGGGCTAGTGAATCTCTACTTTTGAACATTTTGTGTATTTATGTGTATATTTGATGTCTACTGCCTTTATCAGGCATGTCTATCAGGAAACTCTGTAGGGCAGAATTTGGAAGGAAAGAAATGCAGGAATATCATCTGCTCTATAGGTAGGCTTAGTACTTGCTGCCCAGCATTGTTACTCCATTGTGGTACCCAATTCCAGATCATAAACTTTATTGTTTAAATGCCTCTCCACTTAAACACAGTGATTGAGATTAACCTGAAGGCAGTGTTTAGCCTGTAGCAGCAATATCTCTAGGAATCATGGAGCAGGAGGGAAAAATCTCTCTCACATCAGCCCAAGTTTGCTGTTTTGATACAAAGTAAAACCTCTTATAGGCTTGTAATGTGAGCAAATTCAATGAAGACCTCACTTAGACCCTGAGCAGTGGTTTCCCACAAGGCCATTTTTATAGACATTTTTCGGAGTAGAACCACAGTTTAAGGGGAAAATAACTGCAGATGTAGAACAACAGCATAGTTTTGAGAAGCGCACGTGTACGATTGGCAGGAAATTCAATGCAAAGGTTATAGTTAAAACAACATTATTTGGAAAGTACCAAAAATAACTTGCAGAGCTTCCAGAGACCTTCTCTGAGTATCCTGTCAGCAAGCGAACTTTAGTGGCCATCAGGGCATCTCTGACCTCATCCCTCCACCTCCTGCTAGTTCTGTGCCCTTTTCACTGCTCCACTCCAGAGGGCCATGGGGACAGGACACCGAGATGGATCAGCTGAGCCCTCCACTGAGCCCACCCCAGTGAGCTGGGCAGTTTGCAAGGCATCCCAGTTAGCCTGGCACTCTGGTCCCTCTGAGAGCCAGCAGGGGAAGAGGTATCCCCAGCCTAACAAACCTGATGAACTGATGAATTGTGGGGTAATTTGACACCACTCAATGTTTTTGCCCTTCACGCTTCTTCTCTGTGCCTGTTCCCTCGTTCACCTTTGCCATTTTGCAGAGACTCTCAGTGGACATGCAACTGAAAATTAGCAGTTTCAGCAGCACTCCTCTTCTCTAATGAAAGCAGCGTGAAGGCAAAAAAACTTGTGCATAAGTACATGCCTCAGTCTTGAGTATTTTTAAAACTTATGCAGCCCCAGAAACCAATTTGGACCAAACAACACCTTTAACCACACCTCCATCATCACACTTTTACCTGCTGCTTTAACACTGAACAACAACACTGACTGCAGAGTTTACCTATCTCAGCCACCATTATGGGGACAGGAAGACAAGACAAGGGCACCTAGTATGTGTTGCTGACAGTGTGGTTTTGTTTGGCTTCTCACATTACGAATGGCGCAATTCCTAACAATATCAGTGTGAAGGAGATAAAAGGTGCCACATTCTCAGCAGTACAACATCTTGGGTAACCAAGTTCAAAAACTGTGCTGACAGCAAGCATGATTTACATGTGCCAGGCGAAGTCTGGACAAAATACCATTATCATGTCTCTGGAGGAAACCCTCTCTTATTTATGCCACATGGTTGTTGCTTCAATACATTTTAAACTGTGTTTCCGAGGAAAATGTGCTGAGGAAGTTTGTGTCTCCACACATCAAGGTTTGGTTGTCTGTAGCTGATCCATCAGATCATTCCCCCTCCCTTCACAGTTTCGGAAAAGTCTATCAATTCCAGTTGCCCTTGACAAAGAGGTATATCCCTTATTGAGCAAGGGTATCTTGACAGAGGAGTGCTGGTATTCCAATGGGACCTTCCATGGGAAAGTCTTCAATGTGACATCAGTCCAGAAAATCTGCACAAGGATCTATCGTAGAGAAACAGATCTAGAAAAAACAGTCTCCAGAGAGGCAGCTGATCGCACAAACCCTTGTTTCCAACAGCATCAGTCACCCATCTCCTATAGGGACTGACTACATGTTAAGATTTCCTCTTCCACTATTTCAGGTACCATAGTGCACAACCAACCTCATATGATTTTTATACATATATATATTAAAAAAAAAAAAGGAATAGTTTTTTTCCTTGATAAGCTGAACGATAAAAAACCTTTGCTTTGTGCATTTGCTTTCCCAAAGTCATCTCTGGTCTTAAGGAAAGTGTAGGTTTCTCTAGCCCGAAGGAAAAACAGGAAAAATTATGGTTAACATGAATGCTCCATTGCAGCTGCAATGGTGGTGATAACAAGAACTTGCTCACAGAGAATTTCATTGCTTCAGCTGAGGATTTCTGTGCCAGACTAAGCTGCATTCATTTTCAGAGTTCCTGGGAAATGTGGTCTGTGGCCTGATGATCCATGCCATTACATCTCCAGCCTGATGGGAGCCTCCAAGGTGCAACATGCACAGCCAGCAGTTACCAGGGCAGGAGAGCACACAGCCCATCCCTTTCCCTGCTCCTCTTCAGCAGAGGATGGCTGGTTTTGATTCCCTAATTGTCCTCCCCAAGCCTGGCCTGACAAGAGTTTTCAGATGCATTCAAATGACAGCTCTCAAGACTCCTGGTCCTTGTTGTGTGTGGTGAAGAAAGAGGTACTGCACTCCTCTACTGCTGGCTGAGTGCTTGGTTCTGGATCAACTGCAATGCTTTCCCAGAAATGGCCATGAGGATTGGCTATTGCAGCCTTCTGCAACATGGCCCTGCCTTCAAACTACTGTGTTTTTCTCCAACATTATTTCTTTTTGAGGTCTAGTATCTTCTGAGATCCAGTCTCTGGGCTGGGCTTCCTGTGACTAAGAACCCATTTTCCTCCTACACCCTTTTTCCACTACCTGAATCCAAGATCACTTTGTTGTTATACTAGGTCCCATCCTCCAGGGTTATATCCTCAAACAAGAACTGCCTGGAGACTTGAGATTAGCCTCTGGCAACTTTTGGTCAGCAAAACCTCTTGCCAAACCTGAGCTTGGGCCTTGAGCTGCTCTAGGAAAGAAAGATGAGGAGCACCAAGTGTGGTGACCACTGTACATGTAAGAGGAGACTCTCATCATGCGGCCTCACATGAACAGCCATCACTGGACAGCCCAGACCAGACAGAAAACGTGATATGCTGCACTTCAGAGGATTCTATTTCTGTATGGAAAAGAGAAAGGGGCGTGAGGACACATTTGCAGGTCCATGTCTATCTGCGAAACGGGCAACCATCAGGCTGTGGATTTGCATTTGTACATCTACCTTGGCTTGGGATGTGAAGGCAAAGAAAAGCACTATCTGTCTGCAAAGGTGAGGGCATAGGAAGCTTTGGAAGAAGGTGGAAATATTTTTTTGTATCTTTTTCTGGCCTGTTGAATGGACAAGCCGCCAAACAGGCATTGCAGCTACTGCAGGGCGGTATTGCTTGGCTGGACTAGCTGCAAGGCTCACGTCAGAGAGGGGTGGGTCTTCCTTCTGTGGTGTGAAGGGGGTGTTTGGCTGGGTAGGGAGGCAGTGGGATGGGTGTTCTTGTGGTGTCACACCATCTGCAAGTGTGAGGATGTGCCTCAAACTTCTTCACACTCAGCATTGACCTGGTTCTACTCCCACTGTGACCCAGCATGAATCCTCTAAAACTTGGGCAACCATGTCTGGTTTCATTCAGGTGTTGCTCCGGTCAGCAACTCCAGCTATTTTTCACAAAGTGGTCCATGGTATTTCTTCTGTAGACAGACTGCTGTCTCCAGTTTCAAAGTGATCTATAAACTTGTGCAGACCCTGAGAGCAATATGACTGATCCATTTGGGTGTCTAAAAGAGGAAGCTATGGGTCTTGCCAGTATCCCAAGCGGTCCTTTTTGCTCTCTCTTTTGCCTCCCAGCAATGGTTTGAAACTGGTCCCAGAATGTCTGAGCATTTCTAACACCTGACCCCTCTAACCCGGTTTCTGCACTTACTGCTTTATCAGCAGGAAGTAGAATGTGGTTTGGTTCTGGTTTTTTTTTTTTTTTCCTTGGCCTTACTAGCCTTTTCGATACTTTGGGGCCTTGTCTCAGTCTGACAAGGCAAGCAAGCAGCAGCTTCCTGTGCACAGGTGAGAGGGAGAAGACAGAGACCATCCGCACATGAGAGAAACGGCTTTGGAGCAGAACTGCTGAGCTGTAGGCACCTCTTCCATCGTGGACATGCACTGAGCCAGGATATCTGCCTTCATCGCTCTCCCTTTTTCCCCTCACCCTTCCCCTCACCGTTTGACATTCATCACCTGCTACCATCCAACCTCACGACCCCAGGGACTCTCTTCATCTGGACTGCTCAGTGCCTGGAGCTGGAAGGTAAGGGGGTAATGCCAGCTCTCTCCCACATGGGGGTGGCTGATCTGAAAGCATCTTAGAAGGAGTTTCAATCTGACAAATTGCATCTCGCCATTGGGAAGGGCTGAGAACGTATTTATCTCTCTGTCTCTCCACAGTCCTCTCAAATCATACCCTGCATCTCACAACCATGCCGCCTGCTTTCTCTCTTTCTCTCCCCTGTCTGCTAATGTGTTGTCATCATGTTTTTCTTCCTCTGAACCTAATCTTTTATCTCAATGGGAATTGGTATTAAGCTCATGCAAGCCCTTTATAAACCCTCTCTTCCCACCCCTCTGACAGTCCCAGCAAGGTCCAGTGGGGCTTCCATCTTGTTTTCCTCAGGTCTCCCTGAGCTCCACGGTTAGTGAGAGGTGAGGGCGGTTCCTTCTCCTGTGGGCAAAGGCAGATCTCAAGATATGGATGTCTGGGTGGATGGGGAGACAGAGAGGCTTGGATGAGAAGGCTGTAAGGCCAGTCTGTCTAACATGGAACATGACTGTACAGGCTTTGTATGACAAGGAGGTTCCCTGGCTGCTTTGGCTGGATGAGGGCTGCTGCTGAGTTTCCAAATCTTCTGATACACCTAAAATCATGACTCCTTCCAAGGCAGAGCAAAGGTCTCCTTGGAGGGGATGATCCATAGTTTGTGCACTACTATGTAATATTTTTTGATATGGTAAAGCTTTGACTTTCTAGAATCTGGTAAACACTTTCTTCTCCCTGATATCCCCACCTGTCCCAAACATGCTGTTCAAAATCTGCCTCCTAAACCATAAGTTCTGCAACTAACTTCTGTCAGTTGCATCCAGGGACCCTCTTACTCAGCAAGCGCCTAGTTATTTCAGCCCTAGGGTTTACCAAAAAAAGAAGCTCTTCAAAGCACAAGCTGTGCACAGCCAAGGCAGCACTCTCTACCTGAGTCAGCAGGCAGCCTGAGACAATGCGCACGGACTGCTGTGCGCTCACTCACACATTTTCAGAAGACATGATTCCTGCAGACAGCCTCTGTGCTGCCCTGTGAACAGCTTCACTGCTGAACAAAGCATCCAAGGCAGGAGAACACTGAGGTGCTGAGGGAAAAGTGCAGACTCCGGAGTGAAAGGGTTATGAGTTTCTGAACTTAGAAGACTGGCACTGCATCCTAGGACAGCGGATGCCTCCTGTGAGATGACATCTCGGCATCTTCCCAAGTTCTGTTGCTGAGCTGTGTTGTGAGGGTGTCTTCTCTCTTTCAGTGTGTCGCCAGTACTGATGGCTTCATTGCTGCTTCTGTCTCACCTCTGCCTGTTCAGCCTCATGCCTCCCTCATGGGCATCAGACTCAGCACAAGGTAAGAAGCGATTCCTTTCACCTGCACCAGCTGGGTGAACAGGGAGGGCAGTCAGCCAGGGCAGTGTGCGCACCACGCATGCTGCTGTGCAATGTTTGTGTTGTAGCATGCAGCCACAGGAGGTTGCGATATTACAGGTCTCTTATGAGCACATCAGCCTCCAAGGATATAGAGAAATGAGCGGCACTGCCTTTCTTAGTTGGAGTTGTCCAGCAGAGGAGTCAGTCAGCAGTTTGGGAAGGGGCAGCATTGTCTCGGGTGATGATTCACACCAAGCATGGTTGCTAATTGAGCCACATTGCTGTCTGTCGCTTCTCTGCTGGCAGGTGCCTCCAGCCTCACTTGTTGGTATGACTCACGGGCTGCTCTCTTATGCGACTGGGACCCGGGCAGAGACCTGGCTGAAGCACCATGCCAGCTGGAGATTTTATCAAAGAAAGGCTTTTGTGACAGGTGGGTGACTGGAGAGACTGAGGAAAAACAATGCCAGTTTACAAAAATGTAGGCTTCCCCTTCCCAGGCCAGATGTAACAGAGGCACAGAGCTGAGGTGTTTTGTCTTGAACTCCATCTCTATCTCCATGGGGGCTGAGATGCTGGCAGCCACTGCTCAGTGTTTGCCACCTGACAGTCCCAAACTGTCTAGCACAACCCATCTTCCAGCTCCATAACTCTATCTGAACTTCACTTTTCAAAAAATCCCTCTTCTTTGGCAGACACCTTCAGGACTGAAAGGCATTTTCAATGGAAAATGAGGATGTATAGAGATGGGGCTGGAGAAGTGTGGAATTGAAGTTATACAGTGGCCATTTGGTGATTGCCAGCATGAGCTGAGATGTTGCACTTTGAGTAATAATGAATGAAGAAAAATACTGTCCTTCTTTCTCTCTCCTGGCTCTTTCATCTCTTCCAGTTCATTATGTTTTCCTCTCCCATATGCCTCCAGCAGGGGGGTGGTTTGGCCAGTACTGCAGTGGGGGCTGGCTGACTCTCTGTCATCTCCAAATAGGATATCTGCAGCCAAGAGGCTTACCAGCCAAGCCCAGGACTGCCCTAGGTGCCTGCCATAAGAGAGGCTCACTGTGATTCTGTCATTGGGTGGGTTACTTATCACTGTCATAGAGACACCTCCAGTTGGGTTAGATTGACGAATATATCTTGGGACTGGTGCATGGACCTAGAAAACTAAAACACTGATGTTGCTCCATGGTTGTGAATCAGAGACTGTGGCTGGGAGTGGGGCTGGACATGGAACTGTGATGTTCTTTGACCAGGGCTCTAGGAAGAAAACCCTCCCCACTGTCAGCGAGTCCCAGGCCTGATCCGACTTTAGAGCTGGAACAGGCACCTCAGCCAGACACTGCCCCAGCTGCAACCCCACAGATGTTCTCCACCCTGCCACACCCCATGCCATAGCTCAGCTGGGGCTCTCTTGTCAGAGCAGAAGAGGGTTACAGTGTAGTGCTGCCACTTGAGATGTACTGTCCTGGCTGACTGAGATGTGACCTGGCTCGGAAGGAACATGCCACTGAGTATCTGAGATCCTACAGGACTGTCAGTGTCTGGAAGGAGACCTATGAATCCTAGAGGGGTTGAAACAGGCACCTGTCTTCCAGGGCCATGTTGCTGTAGGTGAGTTTGGGCTCTGTATGCCCTCTGATATCAACAGGAAGCAGAGAAGATAGAAAGAGGATTTTGTGAAATCTTTGGAACTGGAAATCTGCTGTTCTATTTGCCTTGAAATAACTGGGGTGCATTGACTTCCATGTGCCATAAAATTTGTCTGAGTGATACAATGGGGACTTTCTAAGTAGGATTAAATCTTTGCTGTAACCTGTTCAGCAAATACAGTAGGATGTAAAATGCTTTGAAAGCCCTTTATTGTAACGCAATATTTGACTAACCACAAAACTATAACTTCCCAGCTCACTGGAGTTATATCCCTCACCTGAAAAACGCAAGAAGCATTGCAAATTACCCAAGGCAGAGCACATGACAGGACTGAGGAGATGCATCAAAACCTTCAACCAAAATGTTAATGTGAGTAATTAATCTGGGATGTCCTGGCTAACAACAAAGGGGAAAGGATTTATATATGCATTTTGGGTGTATAAACAGTGCAACATCCAGGGTAGTATAAAAGCCCAAACTTAATCCCTGACTCCAGATCTGGGATTGGGCTTGTTGTTGTGTGTTGTTGATATATGTGCCTCCTGTGGGCTCCCCTGCAGGAGGGATTGGCTTCATTGTGAACTGGGCCATGCTGTCCTGACACAGGCAGAAGGGCTGCAGCACAGACAGATCATATGCAGTGTCCCATGTCTCAATCATCTGTATTTGGCCCTAATCCCTTCCTCTGAGGAGGGATGGGCATCACCACCAGCTCTGAGGTCACCTCTTGATCTCTTTTTCCTAGAAATTATCAATATCATTTTCCAGATCATTAGCTACTGTGAAGTGTGATTAGATGTGTCTAATGCAAGATGCAACAGCAACACATCATTGGAGTTAATGGTGATGCAAATCTTCTAGCTATTATTCTTTATTTAAATCAGTCTTATTTTAGAATCATTATGTACTTCCTTCAGTCACATCCAGAGTCACTGCAGTTCCCATGTTTTCAGAAAACACCCACCCAAATTTGAGCTAATATTTTTATTGGTAAAGTCACAACCAGTTCTAATGACAGACAAACTTTCATACATTTGCATATCATGCGCAAAGACAAATTGCAGGGTTGGTATATAGCTCCTAAATCTTTTCTTTCTAATCAAGCTAATTTCTCTGTTGCTTATTCAGTACTGTACGATGTATGTGGCCCTTCAGCATCACTGCATTTCAAGTGTCATATTTAATACTAATGTGGTTTCTCACCAGGGAACATTAAATGTTCTGGTAAAAATAAAATTTCTCAATAAATGTCACCCATAGAGAGTAACTTTTTCTCTTGCTTAGTCAGCACATACAGGAATCTCAGGAAACTAGTGTATCACAATATTTTGGGCCCTTCTTGCCAATAAACAAACAAAAAAATCCAACCACATGAAATATAAATTTTTGGTTTCTCACTCACCACTGAGATTTATGCCCTTCTGCCACAAACACCTTCCATATTTATTGTCAAGTATGCCTAATCATCTTATGCATAGGCAATGCTTAGAAATTTGAATGCTTATTCACAAGGTTTCATTGTCACTAATGGTTAATTTTCCTTGCAGAATCAATGCTTCACTGTTTCAGACCGTCTTAACTTGTCTGTCCATTGCCGCACTGGAGAGAATAAAACCAAAATACATGAGCAAATAAAAAACTTCAATCCATTTGCAAATAGTGAGTACTCATCTGCCTTCTGGACTCTGAAGCTTCCCCATGAGAGGATAGCTAATTTTCCTTCCTCATCCACTCCTGTGCAACACCCACAGCTGATTTTAGGCCTTTGTCTTTTGCTTGTAGCCTGCTACAAAGAGCACAATGTTGACTCCTGCCACTTGCTTCTCTGTCAGGCAGTCTCATGCCAGCCACACCCTGTCCTGTCCCATATCTGGCTTCAAACAGATAATGATAGCTCAGCTGCCCTCATGAAAAGTGTGTGCTGCAGTAAGGATGAAAAGTTTTGCGTCTCTTCCTCTGCCCCCCTCTAGTTATGTGCTTCCACCCCTCTTTAAGACAGCTTTGGCATGTTTCAGTCTTTGCTGAAAGGATTCAGCTCACTGATCCAGAAGAAAAACATCTGCCTGGGACTTTGTTTGGCTGGTTGTGTGAGTTTACCCATCTCAAGGAGATGTCCTGCTGCTGAGGGTCTTAATGTGCAGTCCTGTTAGGTTCAGAGTATGGGGATATCAGCCCTGCCTCTTCTCTCTTTCCAGTAAAGCTGAGGCCTCCAGGAGACCTTCAGCTGGTTAACATAACTGAAAACACCTCCAACCTAACATGGAGCCTGAATATTTCCTCTCACTATTTGGATGGGATGAGGGAGTACCAAGTGCGGTACCGACACGTGAGTCAGTCCTGGGAGGTGAGTACAGAGGGGGAAGCTGGGATGTGTTACCATATGAGTCCTGGATGAATCCTGGTCTTGTTTGTGTCCCCCAAGACCTGTTCCTGGGCCTCCTCTCAGGATGTAACCAATTTTGGTGAAGCTGGAGAGAGCCCCTGCCCTTTTATCTGTGTCACCTGTGTTAGTGATGCCAGTGTTTAGTGATGACAAGGAGGCAGATGGGGATCCTGTTTTACTTAGTCCTGTCACAAAAAAATTCAGACAGTTCCAGGGCAGACCTGAAAGGGATGGGAAAAGCAAAGCAAAGAAGAATTTTTCTTCAGGGTGAACAAGCTGTGCATGAGGTATAAGGACTTGAGACAAATCTTCTCTGAGGGTTTTGGAGAAGATGGGTATGTGAGGCTGTAAACCAGGGTGTTGACAATGTTCTAAATTTGCCCTACTCCCAGGAGGCTGCGAACCTGCCCATTAAACAGGACCAGATGTGGGCAAATTTTGAGAGACTCTCACCCAACTCAAAATATGAGGCCGCTGTCCGTGCAAGGCCAAGTGCCAGAAGCACCTACAAAGGCGTGTGGAGTGACTGGAGCAAGCCGGTCCTGTGGAGGACACATGCTGACCATAAGGGTGAGTCAGGTAGTCTGACCTGGAGGGGAAAATGGGAACTCAGGGCAAACAAGAATGGCCAAAACAGGGTGAGGAGGTGAAGGAAGATGTGTAGGGAGAACTGTGTTGACCAAAGAGTAATAGAAAGGTTGAAAACTGTCCCTCCTGATCAGTTAGGTGAGATCGTCTCAGCATCACAGCTTAAGGGCACAGACTCCAGCAAAGCCACTCTGACTTCCAGAAGCCAGGCAAAATCCACAAGGTATAAATTGGGAACTGCTTCCCCAGAGTAGTAAGGCCAGGTGTCTAACCAGCAGAAGCAGTGGCCAGGATTGGGATTTTCCCAGATGCTAATGTTACCTGGGAACATTCTCCCAGCTTCCTAAAATGGCCCAGTTCAGTGGAGGTATTGATCAGTGAAATGCAGTGAAACAGCTCTCAGCTCCTGAGCTGAAGAACACCCGAGCTTGGGAAGCAAAGTCTCATGGAAACTGACAGACTTACTGACTTGCGTGCATGATAAGACTCTTTCAAAAAAGGTCTGCTGAGATTTGCATCAATCACTGCATAAACCTCCAGCCTTGGAAAAAAGTGCCCTCCGGTGAGTCGGTGGCTGTGGCCTCTGTCATTTTTTTTGTCCAAAAAATAAGCAGGTAGAGGTTGTTCCTTCTCATGTTGCCCCCGTCCTGCCTCTGCTCAACCCCTCCCTTTTGTTCCTGGTCTTGGTATAAACAGAGGAGCTATGTTTAGAAAGGGCACTGTGTTGCTGTGGTGATCAAATTTTGACAATGTGTGATGTCAGTGAATAGGATACAGCCGCAACCAGTTGTCATAGCAACCAAGACCCAAAGATAACCAGGGTACCAGAGGCAGAGGAGACAAAGTGATCTGAGTAGCATCTCAAGGACAGGGAAAGAAAGAATGCGCTAAAAATGCCCCCTCCATCTTTTATTTTTCTCTGTTCTCTCCAACTGCTCCAGAGATTCTCTGCATGACCAGGCCAAGGGACACAAGGGATGGGAGGAGATGAGGGGCAGGTAGAGGAAACAAGCACCAGGATAGCAAGGTGCACTGGGGAGATATGTGTGAAAGAGACAGATTAAGGAATGTTTGAGATGATGCCAAACAAGCCTGAGGAGTGCTGGCAGCCCTGGCAATGTGGGAACCCAGTCTCTTTGTCCTAACCCTACGATCCAAGTACTAAAAATGGTGTAAAGCTGTAACCTTCCTAGCCTCCTAATGCTTCCCTACACCTCTTCAAAGAAAGAATCCAGGCCCTTGATCCCTAACCTTCTCTATCCTTATCCTCTTGCCTTCTCAGAGACCTGTGAACCCCATGACTCCCTATCCCCCACTGACCATTAATGCTGTTTCAAGCCTCCAACCCCACTTTAGCTGGTTTTAGGAGTTCCTCCTTTCCTTGGCAGTGAAACAGGTTGGTGGACACTTCAGCTAGCAGACTGTGCCACCTCATCTATGGCCACCCCTAGCTGTGATGCTGTTCTGACCAGGGAGTTCAAGCTGTTCAGCACAAGTTATCTGTTATGCAATGCTTAGGCTCTGAAACCTGTATCAGCTTAAAGGCATCCTACACAACACAGCAGAACTCACATATACTCTGACCTGTATATTATAATTCTAGATAATATTATAATATTGTATAAAATTATAACAAAGGCCCACTTTGATCACCTTGAACAACCATGAAAGGGCTGCAGCTTCTACCTACAGAATCCTGGTTAGATTTTAACAGCCATTTCCTCTTTTTTTCTCATCTTGCAGGAACATCCCAGCCAGTCCTGCCACTTCTGATAGTGAGCACTTTCATCTTTGTGATCATTGGGACTGCCTTCCTCCTTAACTTACGGACCCTGAAATGGTAATAGAGAATTAAGTTTTCATCTCTGTTCCTCTCCTGTATCTTGTGTGTGTTCTCAAAACTCAGATTATTTTTCACCTGGTGTTACCCAGGATAGAGATGGCTTTAAGCCAACCATTTTATGGTTTATAGCCCAACCTTCTGAGACTTATATTTGCCTGTGGAAAAATAACACCACCCAAGATGATGTGGTTTCACCAGCACTGTCGTATTGTGCCATGTTCCTGTGACCTGCTGCCATGCTCTGCCTAAATTTAAAACAGCTGCCTCAGCACATCTGTTGCCCAGGGGTTAGAGTGATGTTTCCTGGCAGGGATGCATCAAAATTGCATCTTCAGAAGCAGAACTCTCCCTGAAGAGAATACCAAGCAAGCCTGGTTACCACTACTTTCTCATTTAAACATTCCAGCCAGAGCTCAGACAGGATGAGGTGACACTGGGCCTGCAGGCAAAACTCCTGAGTGAGGAGCACAGTTCTTGTTCTCCCTGGTCTGTGCTGTCCTCACACACTGATAAAACCTATGGGATGCTTCAAGATCTCTTTGCCAGTTTTTCTACCCAGACACTGCTTTTATTAAGGACTGAAAGTGTTTCACAAGGTTACTCGTGAATTACTCGACACAACAATAGGAACAGTGACCTCTCAGCTTGGCTCAAGGTTAGGAACAGTCACAGGTCTTCTCATCTCTGGTCAGGGGTAAAGAAGCAGGATGCTGATATTCATGGCAGGGAGCAGGGACAAACAGTCTCAGAGATGAAGTTGCAGAGGCTGGATGGTTTCTCTGTAAGGAAAGACAGAGAACCATGCTGAAGGAAGATGGATACTGAGAAAGTCACAGGCCACTCTTTTACCCTGAGTCATAACACAAAGTTGAGGAAGTGCTAGATGTACAGCACAGAGGGAGTTAAAAAGGCCTCCTTTCTCTGCAAAGTATAATTAACCTAGGGGAACCAAGTGCAGAATAATGCTGAGGTAAGATGCAAGGAAGGATTAGACATGCATGAATAAAAATAGCATCTGCAATGATATAAGGTAGTTTATATGCAAGAGCTAGCAAGTTCTGATGCTTCAGAGAGTACACCAATTGCCTCCAGAGGTCAGGATGGTTTTTCCTTATAACATCCTACAGCAAAGCTTCAGCAAAGGGATGACAAGATGATCCAACCACTCTGAGAAACTGAGATTAGATCACTCCATGCTGCCTCAGGATGACAACACACTGGTTCTAGGGAAGGAGAGGCCTCTGGACAATGCAAGGCATACTCACTCAGATGGCTTGCACAGCCAGTGTGCCCCAGCTATGCCAGGCAGCATCCTGCTAGGAGGGCAGAGAGCTGTGGCAGAGCTTTCCCAGTGATGGCCCTGCTCAGGCCACATGGTCCTGAGTCATTGTGGTGGTAGCAAAACAAAGAAGGGGCAGCTGACAGCAGTGGGAACTTGGAAACAAGGGAGGCTTGCTCAGCTTGTCATCGGGACAGGGGCTGGAGGGGGCAGGTGGAGAGGTTAAGGTGACCAGGCAAGGCAGGGAAGAAACCAGTAAAGCCAGGGGTTGTCTTCCAGCGAAAAGGCTGAGGGAAATGCATTTTCCAGTGCCAGGTTTATCTGTCTCATCTCCATGCATCTTGTGGCTCAGCTAGTACCTCTCAGACCACAAGACCAAGGACAGCTCTCAGGCTCGACCTTACTTTACCTCTTCCCCCATGTCAGGGCAGTACCTGTGAATCACAGTGCACTCTTTCGCCCCCACCACAGTGACAGTGATCAGGATCAGGCCCTGCTTCATTTGTCCTTCTCATTGTCTTTGATCAAGGTTTAAGAAGATCCTGAAGATTCACATCCCAGACCCTGAGAAGTTTTTTCCCCCACTTGTTTCGGTTCACGGAGGTGACATTCAGGTAAGGGGCTGGGGATAGAACCATAGTGGGGAGAAATGAGGGAAAGGAGCATCCAGCTGCACATGCCCAGGGCAGACAGACCTACACATGCACATATGATATATGTGCCTGTAGCACCAGCTGCTGGGTTCTCTGCTCAAGTTCTATTTTCTGACCTTCTAAAATCTGACACTCAGCTGAGGCATCTCTGCAGAATGGAGAAATGGCAAACCACACAAAGCACAGCACCCTGCTCCCATAGTCAGCAGCCTGAGAGACAACAAGGGACCTGCAGGAGGAGCTTGGCCTCTCAAGATCCCACTCCCTCCCAGTTCAGTGCCTCCCTATTTGCTCTAGGCTGCCCAGCTCTTCCCAGATTTCCTGCTGTGAGCTTCTCCTCTGCCCCTGATGTGAATTGCCATCACACTGGATAGCACTTAGCTATTCTTTGCATTCTTGTCTGTTTCCCTTCTTTTCCCACTCCACTATTCCCCTCCCCTAGGCTTTCTGTGAGTATGGGCAGCTGCAAGGAGACAATTACCATTCTGTGCAGCATTAAAGGGAGCGTCAGATGCAAGACATGGGAGGTAATCCCAAGGGGCATCTTGCTTTAAGAAGGACAGAAACAAACTGCAGAGGGTTCAGAAACAACAAAGCTTCGGAAAAGCCAAGGTGTAAAAAGGCTTAGAAAGCTTAAACTACAGGGAAGAAGTAGAGAGTAGGGGGATGGGGTTGTGCAGCAGGCACTCAAGACACTTTATCAGTGCAGAAAGAACTTGAAAATTTTGCTTTACAAGCCATAAAGGCAATGGATTTGGGTGTCATAAAAACCAGTTTATTTTTAAGGATAATGATGCGCTGAAGGATGTTGCTCATGATAAATGTGAAAGTTAGGCACAAGGGGCCTGGAAGAGCACTTTAGACAAGAAACCTGCATATGGCCATGTGGATATATCAGAAGCTTGTTCAGCACCTAGGGATAGACTGCATAAGATGCATCCCAATACTGTTTTTCATGCTTCGCTTCATCTTATGGTCTTGTAAGGGTTTTTCCTACCTTTTTTATTCCCTTTGTTTCACTTTAATTCCCCATCTTAAATTCCCTCCTCCAGAAATCTCAAAACATAAGCTGACAAGATCCATTCTTAATTTTAATGTGACAGAATGACATACTGTCTCTGAAAATCCTGCAGATGAGACATCATGAATGGGAATTTCCCTCCCCACCACCTCTGGTAACCCTTGCTTAGACAGAAAAGAGATCACTTGATTGCTGTGGCCAGTCAGTAGAAGAAACCTTTGGTTCCTCTCTGAGGGCTATACTTTGGTAGTCACAGTCTCTCTCTTGTATTTCTTCCCCACCAGAAATGGCTCTCCTCCCCATTCTCCACATCTTCCTACTGCGTGAACAGCACAATCCCAGAGATCTCCATGCTCGAGGTGATGCAGAAGAATGACCAGGAATCCCAGTTTCTACTTTCCAAGGGAACCCTGACTCCTGACCCTACCATAGAAACCAGTGTGCACTCTGGATCCAGCTGCTTCACCAACCAAGGCTACTTCTTCTTCCACCTTTCTAACTCCTTTGAGATCGAGCCCTGTCAGGTCTACTTCACCTACGAGCCTTTCAGCCAGGAGGGCAGTGGCAACAAGGCTGGCAACTGTTACCAGGCTCTCCCCTCCCCAGACCTCTGCACACTGGCAGAGGACATGAATGTGTTGCCCAGCAACTTCTTTCACTGTATCGAGGCAACCCAGGGCTCCCAAAAGAGCTCTTGCATGGAACAGACAGCAGGTGAAGCCCAGCAGGCCATGGCTGTTCCTGAGGCTCTCCAGTCAAGTGAAGGCACTTCACCAACACCGGTTCTGGAGCAGGATGAGAAGGTGATGGACAAAGCAGTTTCGCAACCTGCTGAGGCCGTGTGCCAGCTGGACACTGACTTTCCTGACCCTCTGGACCTTCAGGACAATGATACTGTCAGTGTAATGGAGGGGAGTGGGAAGGGGGGCCCTCCAGCTGACCCCTGCACATCAGCAGCAAATGCTACCTCTTCCTTCTCCCAGCCTCCACCTCTAAGGCAAAGACAGGATGAGGATCCATGCAGAACAGCCTTCTCCAGCCAGGTCCCAAACACTGGTGCCTACCTTTCTCTGAGGGACCTCCAAAGCCAGTACAGCCATTGCTCTGTCTAGGATCTGCCTGAAGGAGACCCAGAGGTGGGAAAGGTCACCTCTGCAGGGAAGGCTAGATGGACAGTTTCTCTCCTCAGGACATTAATGTAACTTGAGCATCAATCCCATCGGGACTGCTCGCTAATGAGGCTGGAGAACACAGGCCAACAAGGACTTACCTTCACAAGCAAATCTGTTTTTCTGTTAATACTGGCTCCAATGGCATAGAAACTGCTCACACTTCTCAAGTGACATTGCAAACCTCACCAATTCATTTTTCCCTTCCCAGCTCCTTGTAAGAGACTGTGCCAGCACGTCCATGCTCTGCATTTTGGTGTAAAATAGCACTCAGCTTTGAGGCTGAGCAGGCATATGATCACTTTGCCTCATACTGGCCTAAAAACCTCTAATGGGACGAAGAAATGCCTGAAGATGTGGATATGAGATTTTGTCCGTGGGCCAATAGCACTGCCAGTAAGTGCTGGGGTTGATGATGAAATGGATGAAGACATCTCCTCCTGATTGACCAAGGGTGTGATTTTTTTCTATAATGTTCCCACTTGAGGTTTTAATCAGAGATTACATTCTAAGCTACTTGGTCCAGCTTTAGACTTTAGAGTCTAGACCTTAGAGTCTCTAAGGCTGGCTCAGAGCCACAACTGCATCAGCTGTCTAAGCAGTGCAGTGTAAAAAAGAAATCCCCATTATTGGGTTAAAAATACTGGGGAAATCCCCTCCCTCTCTTTCTTTCCTCCAGCTCTGATGGTGGCAGTAAAAAGAACTCACACAGTTTCCCATTCTTGCTACAATATTTTTCATGAAATCGAAAGCCTTTCTGCCCTGCTGGCAAAGTACACTTATTTGACTATGATAAGCTGATTGCTGAATAGTTCATCCCACATCCTGTATAAGTGGAAAACATCACAGCAGTGCTGCCCATTCCTTCCACTGCTCAAGGGAAACCATTGCCTAATTAGCAGCAAAGATGTGGTGAATGAGCCCAGAAAACTAACTGACGAATCAGCACCTTTACTGAAAAGAAAACCTCAATCCACTTGCAAAGAATGGGGATAGCACAGACTTCATTTTTCTTCTTCCTCTACCTGCCCTGATCTGGGTTAGAAAAAACCACAGACGAAAAGTGGTAAGGCAAAGGAAGATCCCTGCATTCACCATTTGTACCATCTGTCCATTTTCTTGCTGTATTTCTGGACTTTTCAGCAGTGGGAAAATACCAGCCATTTGCTAAGAGTTCTTCTTATCTCTTAAAAACTCTTCTAAGAGAATTTATACCAAAAAGTTCAAGGATATTGAACTTGTTGTGCTTCTGTCACAGCTGTGAGTGTCAACTAGAACTAATTCTTTCCTCTGTCTGTCCAAGCATTGAGATTCCTGCTCCTACACTGTAACCTGACCTTGCAGTATGCATCCTGAATGTCATTATGAGTCCCAGGTGCAGGGTCACCCACTGGCTTGGATTTCACCTGAAAAGAGCTGCTCAGAGGAGTTGAGCCTACTTGTTGCTGGGAGAGCTTCAGGAACTATTCCTCTCCTCTCATCAGTTCCTTCACCATCTGTCTCAAGACATGGACTGCTCCATTGTGTCCAGGAGAAAACAGGGGACACAGCTTCCCAGATGGGGAAGGACAAGGCTTTCCCAGCTGTTTCCTGTACTTTGAGAATCTTCCCAGATGGACTTTGAAAATAGACACTGACTCCCTTGCCTCTGATGGGCAGTTTGCTATCTTACATGGGCCAAGGATCCAAGCTGCACTGTCCCCATGTAGACTTTCTTAAGCTTTTCTATTTTCCTTCATAGAATCATTAAGGTTGGAAAAGACCTTCAAGATTACCTAGTCCAAATTTTGACTGAATACTACCATGCCCACTAAACTATATTGCTAAGTGCCACTTCTACTTGTTTTCTGAACACTTCCAAAGATGGCGACTCCACCACTTTCCTGGAGAGCATATTCCAATGTTTAAACACTCTTTCAGTGAAGAAATTTTTCCTGATACCCAACTTGAACTTCCCCCGGCACAATTTGAAGTATTTTCCTCTTGATCTATCACTTGTTATCTGGAAGAAGAGACTGACCTTTACCTTGCCACAACTTCCCCTCAGAGAGTAGAGAGCAATAAGGTTACCCTTGAGCCTTCTTTTCTTCAGGCTAAACCACTCCAACAATCCCTCAGCTTGTGCTCCATGCCCTTTGTTATCTCTATTGCCCTTCTCTGGACATGCTCCAGCACCTCAACGTCCTTCTTGTATTGAACATCCCAAAACTGAATAGAGGATTTGAGGTGTGGCCTCTGTACAGGGGGATGATATCTTTCCTGGCCCTGCTGGCCACATTATTCCTAATACAAGCCAGGATGCCACTGGCCCTCTTGGCCACCTGGGCACATCTGGCTCATGTTCAGCCACTGTCAACCAGCACCCCCAGGTCCTCTCCCACTGGGCAGATTTTCAGCCACTCTTCCCTCAGTCTGCAGCACTGCATGGTTCTGTTGTAACCCTGTTGCCAACAGGACCTGGCACGTTGTTGAACCTCATACCATTGGCCTTGGCTCATCAATCTAACCCATCCAGACTCCTCTGCAGAGCCTTCCTACCCTGCAGCAGATCAATGCTCCTGCCCAGCTTGGTGTCACCTGCAAACTGACTGAAGGAGAGCCCTTGATCCCCTCACCTAGATTTTCAACAGATATTAAACAGATCTGGCCCCTATATTGAGCCTTGGCCAACTGGATTTAACTCCAATCACCACAGCTCTTTGGGCGTAGCCATCCAGCCAGTGTTTGACCCAGCAAAGAGTACACACATCCACGCCATGGGCTGCCAGTTTCTCCAGGACAGTGCTGTGGTAAGATAGTGTAAAAGGTTTTACTAAAGATTAGGTAGACAACATCCACAGCCTTTCCCTCTTCCACTAAGTGTTGTTCACCCTGTCATAGAAAGAGATCAGGCTGGTCAAGCAGAACAAGCCTTTCCTAAACCCTTGCTGGCTGGGCTTGACCCCTTTGTTGTTCTGCACCTGCCATGTGATGGCATTCAAGGTGACCTGTGTCATGACCTTCTGTGTCACCAAGGTCAGGCTGACAGGCCTGTAGTTCTCAGATCCTCCTTCCAGCCCTTTTTGTAGATGGGTGTCATACTGGCTAACTTCCAGTCACCTGGGACCTCTCTGGTTAACCAGGACTGCGGATAAATGATGGAAAGTGGCTTGGTGAGCTCTTCTGCCAGTTTTCTCAGTGCCTTTGGCTGGACCCCATCCAGCCCAAAAAATTTGGGAGTGTCTAAGTGGCACAGCTGGTCACTAATTACTTCCTCCTGGATTATAGGGGGTTTATTCTGCTCCCTGTCTTTGTCTTCTAGCTCAGGGAGGTGGTTACCCTGGGGACATCTGGTCTTTCTGTTAGAGACTGAGGCAAAGAAGGCATTAAGTAGCTCAGCCTCATCCTTTATGACAATATTGCCCTGCCAAGTTAAATAAAGGATGGAGATTCTCCTTGACCCTCTTTTTGTTATTAATGTATTTGTTATTTTTGATGATGGTAGCTAGATTGACTTTCTCCTTTCTAATTTTCTCTCTGCGTGACCAAACTATATATCTGTACTCTTACTGAGTACATCTTGCTGCTAAGATGAGTACAAAAAAACCAAGTTTGCTTCTTTGTGAATAAACAAAATATTAAGTAATCGACAGTGTTTTTCTGTCCTTTGGGTGAGGGGAAATGATTAACCACTTTTATAAATAGAGAACTAGGTAAAGTTTTGCTCAGACTAATATACCTTTTTAGGTATATTAGGTCTCCTGACTACTCCCCGCCCCAAGGGACTGAGACACCTAAAAAAGAAAGCAGAGTTAGAGGTGATCCCGTTGCAAACTCCTGAGGACTGTGCTGCTGGCTCAGTATCTTTTCACACACCCAGCCCCCCCACTTTTTGTGAAAATGTCAGCTCTGGAGCTGGCAAGCTGTTAGCACAGCTTTCGCAGCCATGCTGGGTTTGAATGTGTGACACACTGCGGCAGGAAGTGCTCAGCGTCAGATCTGGCGATAACCGGACCTTTCTTACAGGAAGACGAGATCATGTGGTCTTGTACGTGAGTAACACAGGTTGTGAATGCCAGAGTCATAACACTCTCAGTGATTTGGGGACCTTTTGCTGCTGTGTTCCCAAGAGCCCTTTGAAAATGTCACACATGGAGCAGTCAGTCCCCTCTCGGGCCCAAGAGAACGCGGTGTGTGGTTCGCACAGAAACATGCTATGGCCGTGTCCGTCAGTACCATGGGCAAATCAAAGCTGAAAAACAGCACTGTGTGGAAAATATTGGTGTGGAAAATATCAAGCTAACAGCCACAGGCACGAGTCCTCTCTTTATCTTAAGCCTAGAGACAAGCAAAGATAGCTGTCACATCTCTCACGTCCTTTCCAAGATACCTTGTTCATAAATAGATACCACTCTCGGCCTCCTCCCACATCTCTTCCTTTTTTTTGCCGTGGAGAAACAGAAAGCAAGGGGTACTTGCAGTAAAGTAAAAAAATTCCTCTGAAGTCAGATCTGATCAAGGGTTTGGGTCCTTGGCTGATTCAAAAGCCTGTGGTGATAGATGTGGTATGCTTGCTTAGATAGATCAGATTGAGATTCTACATTTTTTGTTCTGCTGAAAACACCAGAGATTGAAGATTTTTCTTTCCAGGGAAATTTAATTCAAAAAAGTAAGGTCTTTGGCATTGAGAAATACCCTCAGATGGGTTCTGACCCTCTGTGGCAAGCCCCTCTTAGTATAAACACAGAAAAGCTATATATTAATACATAAGTGCCTAAAGATGCTCCTTGTCCCTCATTATCTATGGAAATTCTGGTTCAAAGTAACCTTCAAAAGTGAAATCAGGTCTCAAATCTCTTGGGTAGCTCTGAAAGCATTCCCAGTCAAACACTATAGCTTTCTACCTACATTTAATGTTTAGGTACTAGAAGCCACCATGAGGCAACTACAGCAATGGCTTTTGGTCTTCATGCAGTCCCAGACTAAACCTGGTTCAGTGACAGAGCTGAAAAATAACTATCCCTGCACAGCTGCCAAAATGAGCCCAATTGAGCCCTGACCCAAATAAGCTCAATCCCAGGTCGATGTCACTGGCTAGAGCTCAGCCCTGCGTCAGGAGTCACCCATTTATTGACAGAATAACTCTGTTTACTCTGCTCTAGCTGCAGTGTCTCTGCTTTCTGTGAAAAACAAAGGGGCACACACAGACCTGCAGGACCATAAGCAGAAGGTCGTGTAGGAAAAGTAGCTGAGCAGGATCTGGGGCAGATGGTGCAGGGAGGTGTGAGTGGTGGTGCAGCTGAGTGTGGGGAGCCCAGCATCAGGAGACTGGGCAGTGAGAAGTGCAAGAAGACAAGAAGGAGTCTCTGAGGTTGGCACTGAGAGGCACTCTGCTTTGCTTTCATCTGATGAACGCTGTGGTAACCAGACCTGTTCTCTACTGCCGTCTTCCCTCCTTTCAGCCATCCATCCGTGCCAGACAGCATCTGCTCCATCCCTGTGCTGGAGAGCACACACCAATGGGACCAAAGGGGGTGGCTAAGAAATACAGCAGTTGCTCAGCAACTCCCTGTCCTCTGAGGAGGACAACGTAAGTGATCTGCACTAGTCTTCTGGATTGCTCTTCTCTGCACAGCTACAGGTGCTACCTTGACTTTTTCTGGACTTCCCCAGCTCTGCCTGCAGATCTTTTCCCGCTTTAAGCCTCCAAACCCTCCATTTCAGAAAAGAAAAAAGCCATCGTGCAGGGTGCACTGACCCGCTGCGTCAGGATGGTGCAGGACAAAGGCCGGGCTGAAGGGACATGGCACCAGGTTATTGATCACTGAGAAGACCTTGAGCTGGGTAAATAGATGTCCTGCTTCCTCCCCCACTCCCTGCAGGTGTGAGCTGGGGTGTGGGCCAGGTCTCACAGGCAGCAGCAGGCTTTAGAGGTAGGTCTGCAGCTCTGGGGGAAACCCCAGTGCCTGCCATCATATCTACTAACAAAGAGGCTCTTCTGCTGCTTCCTGCCCTCCCTCCCCTGCCCCTCCAGCTGCGGCTGTGTGCTTATGCCTGCTGTTTCTGAAGGGATGCTGTGGTAGCGGAGAAGTGCCCTTGTTCTCCTGGACTACCCAGTTTGGCTCCTTGGGGAGGAGACCCTTCCCAGGGTTGCACAGAAAAGTGCCCCACAAGGAGCAAGGGAGGGCAGTCTGTGCTGGACCTGTTTGTACCACCTACACCTCTGGAAGGGTGTGTTAGAGCAAGTGGGTGTGTGACTGCTTGTCTGAGTGTGGATGTTCAGCAGGCTGGGTTTAACGTTCTGGAGTGAGTTACCTGGTGCTTACATTATGCAGATGTGTCTCCATGTTGCAAGGCAGCCTGGAGGGCTTGGGGCTCCATAACTGGGGGGAAGAGGCTGAAAAGCCCACTCATCCTTATCAAGTGATGCTCAGTGGCATCCACATGGGCAAAAACGTGCATGAGGCCAGCCACCTCTTCCCTCAGCTGTAGCAAGTCCCTCCCATGCACTCCTCTCCCCATGTCCACATGCACCACTGGGAACAAAGACGACTCACATACAGACAGGACACAAGCATTCCACAAGACCTCTGTGCTCTCCCATGAAGATGCATCCACATCCCTTTCCTCTCCAACCACAGAAACCCTTTGAGTGCAGGCATGTACTATGTGGTGGCAGAGGAAAGGAGGAGGACAGTGGATGACAAAACCAGTATTAATGTGGCTCTCTTGGGTGATAGTATTTCTTAGCCTCAGAGTATGGAGCTGACAGAAGAGAAGCAGTCAGGGAGAAGCAAAAGAAGCCGCTTGGGGGAGATGAGGGGCAAAGGAAGGCAGGTGTCCGCTGGCATAAGCAGGTGGTGGTGAAGGGCTGAACATTATTCAGGTGCTCTCTTCTCATTAGTTCAACTATGGAGCCAGTGCCAGCATTGGCTTTGCCTGGGAACACACGGCCTGGTGGGAATGGCAACGTTTGTTTACTTGTAGGGATCAAGATAAAAATGGCACAGCAAGCAAAGTGTAACTTCAGGTTCCCAGGCAGTGGCTGCTTTGTGCAGCTTTTGCTCACATTTCAGGTCACCGATTTTCTTCTGCATTGATTTCTAGATAAAAAAAATACCAGTTTTAAAACAACTCCCAGCCTGGGAGAACAACACTTTTGTATTCAGAGAAATTTATTATTGTACTAATTTGCACTTTTGACAGAAGCAAAACCCAGGGAATGCCTTTGAATACCAATGGATTACCTGGAGATGTAGACAAGACAGTGTCCTGGAAGCCTGTCTCCCACTGATTTAGCTGTTTTGCTCACATTTGCTCTGAGCAAAGTCTTTGATGATTTGCACAGTGATCTCTTGGGGCCATAAATCTTGGGACAAGAGGAGATTTGGCATAATACCTTCAGAGAGGGTGTGAAGGCAAACAGAAAAATCAGCCTGACCCTGGCATGCTGTGTCACCAGACGCGCCTGATGGAGGCCGAGGAACAGGAGGAAGATTCCAGCTCCCTCTCAAATGACAAATCAGAAACTAACTCACATCGCTGCCTCCGCTATGTGCCCCTTGGGATAGCCTTTCTTGTGCTAGCTGGAGCTGCTGCAGCAACCTGGTATTTCCTAGGTAAAAATTCACGTTTTTTCCCCCCAGCAGGACGAGGAGGGGGGGTAGTCAAAGCAATGCCCAGCCCAGAGCACATTAGTGACTCTGGGTGGCCTCTAGACAGTCATACACAGGGGTAACCCCCTCTTTTCTGTGTATCACTAAGATCACCCAGTAGTGTCTTCTCTTGGCAGACTACAGACCATGGCATCTGGAGCCATCCATCCTGCAGTTTTACTGTGGCAGCCTCCAGGTCCTCAACCGCCGGTACTCCCCGGACCTTGGGCACGTGGAGTCCAGAGCCTTCTGGGTGGAGTCAGCTAAGCTCCAGAACATGGTGAGGGCAGTTTCATGAACAGAGCCAGATCTGCTCAGTGAGTAGAATGAGGAAGGGCTCGGGCATCCCCATCCAAGGGCAGGCTTGGTGGGCCTGTACAGCAAGAGGGATGAAAGATGGGATCAGCCACTCTAGCACTGCACTGTAGTTATCAGACAACGTTCTTGTTGCAGCTGAAGGAACTGATTCGTGCCACAGAGCTGGGTCGGTACTACAACTCCAGCACGGTGTATGCCTTCGGGTGAGTAGCACCTGCAGCATATTTGCTTGCTCCTGTGTGAAAGCTTCCAGTAAATTGTACTCTGGTTTCACTGAAATCTGCCCATGACAAACCTCTGCAGTCCCTGCCATGACCTCCAAGCTAGGCTGGACAGTCCAGATTCAGAATGGTTCCAGCATAATAGAGCTGGGGATATTTTGATGTTCCTGTTCATCCCAGGTCATGACGAAAAGCCAAAACTGAGAAATTTTTCAGAGAGGCAAAAGTTCAAGAGTAAAAAAAAATCATTGGGAAGAGATTAAAAAAAATTGTCTTGGCATTGTCAGTAGAAACCAAGCAGCTGGAAATTAATTTTTCTAATTCAAGAAAGCTATTTTATGGCCTGACTCTTGGCACCAGAAGGGAGAGGCCAGAATGCAGCATGGAAAAGTTATTCCCGCCAAGAAGCCTGGACCACCTAGGAACAGGATAACAGTGGAATGGGACAGATGTGGGACTACATCTTTGCAGGTCATAACAGTAGAACAGGATAGCAGAAATGATTTCCAGACTGATGGTCATTTGCTCCTGATTTTTTTCCTATGGAAAACCATACCCCTAAATTTGTCCTTTACCTAAGGAACATTCCAGCTTTGATGTAATTCCATTTTCAACTGGGGAAAGAAGACTTTCACTTGCACATCTTCCTCTACCCTTTTACTGAACAAAGATGTGTTTCAACATCTCCTTGCCCTCCCCCAGCCAATTTCCTCTGCCAGCTGATTGAACAGGACTTTCCCAGGCACAGTCTCCTGCAGCTTTAGTCTGCCCAGCATTAATGGGTTGTGGTAAAGTACCTGGTCATAAATCATCCACTTGTCACCACTGGGAGATGAGACAGTGAAGTCTTGAGCTTCTCTTTTCAACCCCTGGTCAGAAGTACTCAAAGGTCATTTCTAGCTGAAATGAGACTACTCATTAGACTAGTCTTGATTAATTATCATAATAATTTGAGCTCATATGGTCATCACTAAAGCCAGATGGCTTGGAAAGGCTTCTTCCCACAAAGCACTGACTCTCACCATGGATATTGCAGCTCTCCCGCCTCACTCAGAGAGGTTCCTCTGGGTCACAGCAGCGGAGTTGGAAAATTTACACAGATATGTCTGATTTATGGAAAAAGAGTGGAGAGGGTAATTTTCCAGGGTTTGTCTCTCCAGTAATTCTGGAGATTCAGAGCAAGAATATTTTACATGCTATTTCTCTGTTAGGGAGGGAGCTCTGACCTTCTTCTTCTGGTTCACCCTCCAAATTCCTGAGAGTCAGCAGAAGGAGGCAACTGCTGAGAGAGTAAACACAATGCTCTACCAAGAGCTCTCCGCCAGCTTCAACAGCTCAGGCAGCCTGTCCTACCACACGGAGTACAGGGTCAACCCAGACTCTCTGGTTCTCCTGGGTAAGTACCAGCTGCTCAGCTGTGGCCTGAGCAGTCAGAAATGCTCCACAATGTAGAAGGTTAGGAGAAAAGGCCAGGAGTCTATTGAAGGAGACAGAGGAAACCTGAAGAGGATGAGAGAAATAGTAAGGATCAGAAGATACAATTTTACGCATTTTTTCCCAATAGAGAAGAACTGAAGTTTCATTTAAAAAAAAAGTAAGGAAAAAACCCTACCTTCAAATGATTAAAATTATTGGAGATACACCTGACCATGATCAGATAGGTGATTCTTTTTTCACCCATCATCTTTGGCTTCTGTAGAGCAAGGTTTTAGACAGGTCATGACTCTGATCAGCTCAGTTTGAAAATACCAAGCACTTAGGTTTCCTACTTTCCTTTGGGAGATTATTCCAGACTGTTTGATAGAGAGAACAAAAGCAACATATCTGAGTCACCACTAAGTCTTCCTCTGAGACAAAGCATCGTTGTCACTTCAGTTCCTGACATATGATTTTAAGGATTATTTATTGTTGCTCACAGTGAAGGTCACAGCCTGTTTAAAAAGCCACCCATGCAAAACTGCTCCAGAGTAGGTGTTAGGTAAGGGACTAGGGATGTATATGTAGTCAATGCATGCAAATCCAATGGAATATATATATGATCTTTGTAATGAAGCTTAACTTGTCAGCCTAGTCTGGTCCCTCTTACAGAGCCCCAAATCTCACAGGTTTTAAAATATACTGTGTTTCTTCTCCTCTTCTTGGGACTCCTATTTCCAAGTTTCTTCTTCCCATGAGATGTTAAATCTCCAAGTTGTTTGTTTGTTTGTTTGTTTTTTTCTCGGGCATCCCGGAATAATTCTTGCATTATTCTAAGATTAAGTTTCTTTTATTATATCCTACCCATACTTTCTTTAACTTTTACCCTCACATCCCAGTTGTTTTGTGGGTCATTTTTTGGTGCCTGTAAAGAAAATTTGGTTTCCTCTAAAGAATTTTCACTCCCTCATCCAGACCATCATTTTAAGGTCTTAGTCAGAAGCTGCATTAGCATCTCATCAAGACATCTCCTCCCACAGTTACCATTAGTTCCTTACTTCTACTTATGATTTGTTTCCAGCATACCAGATCCTATGCTCAGCCAATTTTAATGAACTTTTTTAACAAAGATATCACAAGGAAATATGCTAAATCCTTCCAAGTCAGCCCACCTAGCATTTTCCTTTTATTTGCTGACTTCATAACGCAACTCATACACAAATAAAAATGATGGTGCCATAATTTTAGCTGTTCCCAGTTCCCTCTTATTTGCTTTGCATCTGTTTCACTGTTTTATTCATTTCAGCAGACCACACTTTTTCTATTTTGGACTTAACACACCAGTTGTAGTTTATCCAGCTCCTTCTGCTTTCCCTAGTCCTTTCCCTCTCCAGTCAGAAGTACAGTCTGATAACTGAGACAAAAGCCAGAAATTTCTTATACTGTTGGCCAGGGTGACCTCCAGCCAGTGACTTCACCTCTGGTTCATTTGCCCTGTACAGTTAGAATGAAGAAACAGCCATCTAATAGCAGGCCATTAGCACTTCATTGCTTTCTGATACTCTTGCCGGCCTGCTCATCTCTAAACTCTGCCTTGAGACGCAGAGCTGCAAACCTTTGACTGCTACAGGAACCTCTCCAACATTGCCAGTGCTTTACTTTTACAACCAGCTACACTCACTCCAGTACACTGGCTTCCCCCTTCCCCAAAAATCGTTCAGGACTTGCTGTTCTCTACAGGAACTCGGTTTTATTACCTTCAGATAAAGGAGTGCTTACTACCAGCTCTGCACAGACTATTCCCTACAGCGCATGAGCTTGCCTAGGAGCCTGCCTTATGCCTGTAGGATCCTATTTTCCACAAAAACTGTTTTTGCTATGACAAAACCACTCATCTCTCCCCACAGATTTGCTTGGAAGCTACAAATGACCAAAGCCCTGACCTAAGCAAACCCTCAACAGCAATCCTCACACGCAGCTGACCTCACAGTGCCTTTTATTTTGGCAATTATTCCCAGTAGCACCTGATCTCTGGCTGATTCCAGTTCAGCTGGGAGGTTGGAGAAAAGCCCAACTCTTGTAAAGTGTTATCCACCCTGTGGCTGTTTTGCACAGATTTGTAGCCCCTGATGGTCACTTTCTCTGCAACTCCCTTCTCCAAAGGTGGACTCTACAAGGATATTGAGTAGCTCCTTGCACAGTGGTGATCAAAAGAGAACTCCTTCTCCACCCTCAGTGACACCCATATTTTTGATTAGGCATTCTTGTAAGTGGGACAGCAGATGGTGAAGGCCCTGGGAAATGGGATTGTGTCCTGTGATGTGGCTGGCAGAGGAGGGGAATGACTGCCTGAAGCAATGCCCAGCCCTCCTGGGAAGGGGAAAAGGTCCTGGAACAGCACACCAAAATGGGCAAGGCAAAAGGCAGAGAAGTCTCTGGTGGGCCGGAAAGCAAGAATTAGGGCTGTTGGATTTGGGTCGGGGCACAGAAATTTCCCAGAGAGATGGGCTGGGGAAGGCGTAACTGAAATAGGTTCCTGAGAGCAGACATAGAGGTACCTGGAGGATGCCCCATGCTGAAGTTGTATGTGAGCTACTTACATAAGGAAGGAAGGAAGGGAGTCCTCACCTACCATGCTAGGTGATCAGATTATCTTTTTTTTTTATCCAGTTTATATTTTTTCTTTATCTTCCTTTATATATTTTCTTTCTAACAGAATCCAGTGTGAAAGACATAGTAGTGCTGCAATCCACCCTGGGTAGGCTACCTTCTCCTTTCATTTTGAGTTCATGACTTTATGGGAGGGAGTTTAGCAGGGGGCAGAAAGCTTGTTGGCCTCCTGGAGGTGTAAATCCTGGGAAGGGGAGAGTAGGAGCAAGGGAGCACCAAGGCTGCTGCTTGGCCAGATCCAATCTATATGACCGTTATGTCCTGGATGGCTCTGGGCAGAGATGCCAGCTGCCAGGGGCAATGCTACCACCTCAGACTTGTCCTGGTCCTAATGAGAGCTGTGAAATAGCTGGGTATATGGGTACCACAGTGCTGATTCCAGGCCCCATGCAATGCTGCTGACTGGGGTGGGGGTTTCCTGTGTGGCTCTGTACTGAATGTGCCTAATTTAGGAGTCTGTTGTCTTGGAAATGTTTGAAGATGCTTTTAGTAATTTCAGGCAGTGTTTTAAGTTCTCTGTCTGGCAGCTTGTCTTAGATATGCTCACCTTTAAGCTGATATTTACTCAAAAATCCTGGTGTGAAAGTCTTCTAAAACCTGAAATTCAGATGAGTGAGATCTAAAGCCAGGAAGAATATGGAGCTAAGAGGAGAAAGAGGTGAAAAAGTAAATAAAGCCAGTGGAAGACAATTGTGCTGGGCTGATATTTAAAGCCTGAGGTAGTATTAGGTTAACCAGAGAAAAGGGGACAGTTCTTAGAGAAACTGGGGCAACGGTACAAAAGGATCAGTGCCACCACAACATACATAGAAGTAAACCGAGATCACTGGGATGAGTCAGCCTTACCCTAAAAAGGGCTCCACTGATATACCAAGTGACAATCCCATATCTTAATTTCTCTTACAACCACATCTATTTCAGGTTGCTACAGGTACAGCTATGTCCAGGAGGATGACGTCCTAAGGCTGGAGGGCCCTGACTACCTGGCCTCCAGTTGTCTTTGGCACCTCCATGGCCTCAAGGGCTACATGATCAAGCTACGCCTGGAGTGGACTCTGCCTGACTGCAGGGACCGCCTGGCAATGTACAATGCAGCCGGGCCCCTGGAGAAACACCTCATCACCTCGTAGGTAGCTCCTGAGCAGGGAGAACACGGTGGGGAAGACAGGCAGGATGGCATGACACCCCACAGCAGGGGAAGGTGTCAGATGACATCAGAGGAGGTTCTTCTTGATGTACAACCTGCCTGATGCTGATCAGCTAAGTCACTGATGTGAGATATGTCTTGCACCACCATGCTGCAGGAGCTGTCTCTTTTGGCCCTTTGGTTCAGTTAGTGCCTTACAACTGCTGTGTGTGGATTACACAGCTACCCATTGCCTTTCTTTCTCATTCTTCTCTTTCATTTGTTTATTGCTTGCTTCACTCCCATCCTTTTATCTCTTTCCCCTGAGGATCTACGGCTGCAGCCGGCAGGAGCCCATTGTTGAAGTCCTTTCATCTGGCCCTGTAATGTCCATTGTGTGGAAGAAAGCCTTGTACAGCTACTATGACCCCTTCATCCTCTCAGCACAGGCAGTGCCTCTCGAAGGTGAGGAAGGCTGGAGGAGAGTGGCTATAGTTACAGGGACAAGATTGGTTTTCTCCTATGGTATCACAGCTCCTAGAAGTCCTACATCCCTGTTAGGGACAGAATTCATTCTGGATTGCAGGGGTAGTCATTAAAAGGCAGGTCACATGGCCTCCCTGGGCTGAGGCTGAGCTGACAGAAAGCAGGGCTTTGAATGTCTGTATTTACAGCTTGTGAAGTGAACATAACTCTGCGGGAGAGCCTGGAGCTGCAGGGGAAGATTGGCACCCCACACTACCCCAGCTACTACTCGCCCAACACACAGTGCACTTGGCACATGATGGTAAGAGCCAGCTCCCACCAGAGCATCCACCCTGTCTCCAGAACTCTGCACATTGTGGGGGTACAGCCAGGGCTCTCAGTCAGATCATCATGCGAAGCAAGAAGAGGGTGACAGCCTGCCCAGCCTCCACATAAGGTGTGTTTCTGAAGGGGGAGAAGTCTAATATTGCATACTGGCACAGAGATGCCATAGCTGAGGAGGAATCTGAAATCTGATCTCCAGAGGAGTTCTTCAAAACAGAACCAGATTGATAGGAATTTATAAGAATTGCCAAGCTTTGACACCAGCAGCAGAGCCACCCTGGGCTGTGGCATGGCTCCAGTTTAGAGGGTGCTTCCTTCTGACCTGCAGTGTGGTCAGAGACATCTGGCCTTCACATTTGCTCTGCTCGTTTCTGACTTGGGGAGTGTGCTGTAACACTCCTAGGAGCCATCTGCCCTCTGCTCTGCAACTCCTTGTCTGCAGGTCCCATCCCTTGACTATGGAGTCACCCTCTGGTTCGACGCCTATGCACTCAGCAGACAGAAGCAAGACCTGTCCTGTACCCAAGGCCAGTGGATAATTCAAAACAGAAGGTGTGTCGTGGGGTCTTGGTTTCTGTCTCTCACTTCCCACCTGGGATAAAACTGGCATTAAACCCCTGCAGGTTCCCTACTCACTTCAGCCATCATATGGGAGAAAGAAGAGGCATACACTGAGCTGCGCTCAGTGACCACTCTTTGTGCTGGTGCCTACTGCTTTTCTGCTCATCTTGTTCACTCTCTCCCCAGTGAACACATTTCTCACAGATTTGCTTTGAGCTACCAACCTGCTTTCTCTGTCTTGTTGTTTGCATCAGGCTTCTTAGTTTTCTCCTGTGTGTGTAACCTTGGTGTCCTCCCACGTCTCCTGTGTTTGCAAATCTGCCTGTCACCACCTCTGCAATATTATCTCTGTGTGCCATTGCCTTGCATCCACCTCCGTGCAGATCTTCCCCTTAGCTCCATATCCTTCTGCTTTGACTGCAGCCATTTCCACTGCAGGACTTCCCACAAACAGCATCTGTATGTAGCTGGGGCTTCTGCTCACCACTGCCCAGGTGCAAAGGATGGAGACCTGTTGTGTTCCCATCTCCTCAAAGCAGGCTCTGAGATAGATGAACCTATAGCTTTTGGTTTTCCTCCCACTTATTGCAAAATTGCCTGTTTCCCTCCAAAACCTCTTCAACCCACCTCATTAGTGCCTTTCCCATGGTTCCTGTAGAGGTAACTTGTCTTCCCAGGAATGATCTGATCCAGAAGTTATGTTACCCTGGCTTAGGATTTCCTAACTTTTTCTTTCCCTGCCTTCCTCTCTTAAACTGTCAGTGCCACAGTTTCTACAACATGGCTTTTTCAGGAAGATGCCAAAGGAGAATCTTCTTACACTATAAGAACTGAACTGCTTTGCATGGCCTGATCTCAGTGCTTGCCAAAGAGCAGGACATGTACAAAGATAGGAGGGTCCCTCTGGACTCTGTATCTCATGCATACTGAAGGCATTTTGTATTCCTGGTTTGCCCACAGCACTCAGTCTGTGTGAGCCCCTTCCCACCCCAGCCCCACCGATCCCCCTTGCCCTGCTTTGTCTCCTGCCTCCCTGTCCAGTCAACCTCTCCTGTGTTTGCCCCTCAGGTTGTGTGGCCTGCGGACCCTGCAAGCCTATGCTGAGCGGATCCCAGTCACATCTTCTGCTGACATCACCATCACCTTCACCTCGCAGATCTCCTTAACCGGCCCTGGCGTACAGGCAGCTTACAGCCTGTACAAGCAATCTGACCGTAAGCTTAGGTTCTTCCCTGCTCCTCTGTGAGGGGACCAGCAGCCCTTCTACACTTGGCTTGTGCTGGGAGAAACACAAGGCACAGCCCAGGAGCCCTAGATGCCAGGCATCTTCCCTTCAGGAAGATGCTCACAAATCAGTGATGCACCTGTGATCCCCCCAAAAGAAGAGGCAATTATGTGCAAAGCTGTTTCTGCACATGTGGCCCTGCCTCTTGTGGCCAGAGCATCCATGCAACAAAACCCAAGGTCACAAAATTGCCTAAAATCTTACCCTCCTGTCAACAGCACAGATTGGCCTTGGGAATTCAATGAGAAAGCACCTCTGCATGAAGCAACATTTTTTTTTTTATTACAAGATCTCTTAGAGAGAGCTGTTTCCTGCTCACCTTAGAATCCGTGCAAACAAGAGATAAATAAAACCGCACAGAAATACACACACTATGCAAATGCTGCCCACAGTCTGTCTTTCCAAGGTTTCACCATCCCCCTCCTAAAGGGTGCCAGTAATGCACACCAGTCCCTGAATATGTGCACCTGTCAACGTGTCTAACAACAGCCCCTTCAAGGTCACATGTAAGTTTTGATAGCAACTCCAAAGAGCCTGTTTCAGCTTTCCTGTGGCATTCAGGAGACATGAAACAGCAGCGATCCCAACGTATGGCGTGCCAGACAGGTGGCTGTCCTGGATATTGCCAATTGGTACCATGCAAAACAGTAAACAGCCTCTTTCCCCTGGTGCATATCCTGGCTCCATATGTCCTATTTAAGAGCAGATGACATGGCAGATTTTGGGGAGTGCCGTACACTGCAGCAGCACCCGTGTGGTCAGGAGGGTGTGCAGTTGCACTGTTTCAAGGCCTTGGTGCTCTGCTGCCAGGAGGTTTCCAGTCGTTGGGGACTAATTACTCTCCTTTGGTTTCACAGCCTGTCCTGGGGAGTTTCTGTGTTTGGTGAATGGTTTGTGTGTCCCAGCCTGTGATGGGATCAAAGATTGCCCCAATGGGCTGGATGAGAGAAACTGTGGTGAGTGATTTCTTCTCCCTGCTGGTCCCTGGTCTCAGCAAGACACAGCCCCTTGCTCCTCCGAAGGCAGGGAGAGATGGGGAGGATTTGGGTGGCCAAGGCACAGCCTTGTACCTCAACTTCAGGAACTTAAACCTCTGTGCCCTTAAAAGTCTCGTCCCACTGCTGTATGGCTTTAGCCTACTCTGGAAAGAGCAGTAATGCTTCTGGCTCCTGCCACAGTACAGCCTTTCCAGGAGAGTCCCCTAGTAGCAAGAGCACCAAGAGTTCCAGGCAGCCTGAAAGAAGCCCCCTACCCAAGCTGTCCCCCACCTCGGCCTGATTTCCTCCCACCCAGGGTCTACAACCAACCTCAGCCCTGGCCTACAGCCCCCTCTGCTGTCACACCCCTCAGCATCCCCCTCCGTGCTCTCACTTCCCCAAGCCCACCTACTGCCCTTCTTTCTCCTCTTTCCCCCCAGGCCGTTTGTGACACTTCATCTGTACAGATCCTCACTCACATATTTTGCCCCAGTTTGGGAGCATCAAAGTCCTTGATCAGCCTCAATCAGTTCTTCATGCCAAAAGCAGTTAGTGCTGATTCAGGCTCCCACCTTAGCATCTCAGAACTGCTGCAGAGCCCCATTCTTAAAGGAACAGCAAATCAGGCTTAGACACGACACCTAATTCACCTATTCTCTCACCTCTGGTGTGATGGAGGGCTCATCATATTGCTGCCACCACTAACTTTTCATTAGTCGTTTCCTACAGACATTTTTTTTCACAGATGAAGAGCCCTGAAACACTGGAGAGAGTGGTGAGTTCTGAAAGATTCAGAGGAAGGTGTAGGAAAAGTCTAAAGTCAAAGGAAGGAGAAATCTTTCTAAGGAAGCTTTAATTCAGTGCTAGAAATGTGAGACATTCTACATAAGATTGCCAAAGTTGGGTTTTGTATTGTCTGCAGTGTTGCTGACAATGTGCTCTGTCCCATCATCCAGCTGTCTGACATCAGGGTTTGCATGCTTCCCTCCTGTAGACATGGATACATTTGCATCCTTATGAATATCTAATCTTATCTTGAATCCCAGTATCTCCTTGGCCCCAGGGATATCATGTCGTTCAGTTCCACAGGTTGGCACAGACCAAGACTGACAGAAACCCCACACTTTCTCAATGTTTTCCAACATTATTTTATATTTGAAAAAGAAAATAGAAGCATTATGATTTCCTTCCTCTCTTATACTCTTGCCACTAGTGCATCTCTGATTATTCACTCTGTGTTGGTATGGAACAATCCCTGTCTTTAAAATCAAAGTTCAAGCTGCCTCAGACCTTAATATACCTTTAGTCATCTAGAAGGTTCATGCTATTAAGGAAAAAATTATAGTCATTGCAGTAAGAAAATTGTACACACAAACAGAACAAGTTCCTGCTATGGAAATCTGTGAAGAGAAGTCAAACTCTGTGGTGGGCAGGCTGCTTAGACCCATCTCCATCCTCCAGTGTCCTCCAGTACTCATGGACATTGCAGAATCCTTTGTTGTTCAGGACTCAGCTGCAAGGGGAAGTGTTGGTCTGTAAAAAACAGTGACCCATGAGCTGGGGTTGACAGCAAGGCAGGAGGAACAGTGACACCAGACAGGATGCAGTCCTACAAAACCCTAAACAAGGCAAGCAGACCAGGACTGGTGGTGGTAACAGAAGAGTCCATGGACTCAAGACAAGTACATAGTGCTGAGGTGGGTCTGAGGCCAAGACAAGAAAAGTAAAGTCAGAAACAGCAAAGTGTAAGACAGGGTGCAGGCATACCTACAATGCAGATCAGGCAAAAGCTACACAGCTGCACTATACCAGAGCTGGTCTTAAGCACCACTTATGAGGTGGGGGAAGAGGCTGTAGAGACTTCAGGACTTATGACTCTGACCTCACACCTTGTCTTTGCCTGATTCCCATGTGCTTCCCTCCTGTGCAGTGTGCCCTGCAAAGTTCCAGTGTCATGAGGACAGCACTTGCATCGAGTTCAGCAGGGTCTGCAACCAGCAGCTGGACTGTGTCAATGGGAGTGATGAGGAGCACTGCAGTGGAGGTAAGGAGGGGACAGTGCTGGGATGACAAATGCCCACCTCTGTGTTCGAACCAAGGCTGTCTGTAGAGTACTTCCCTCATGTGACATTAGAGCACCATCTGGGAGTTAGCTCGCCCAGCCTCCTCACAATGTTTGTGAGCTGTTTGTTTGTTCAGGAAATTCTTTGTCATCATTTATGGAGTTCCCCCAAGCTCTCTGCTGCCCTTTCTCCTCATGTAAAGGACTTCAGGCTGCATCTACAACCAGCTGCCCTCTATCAGTCTTGGCTTCCCTTCCTTTTTGCAGGGGTCCCCTGCGGTCCTTTCACCTACCGCTGTGAAGATGGGAGCTGTGTGAAGAAACCCAACCCCCTGTGTGACACCACTGCAGACTGCAAGGACCTGTCTGATGAGAATCACTGTGGTGAGGAAATGATCAGCCACACACCAGCCAGGCAGGTTCAGGATGACACACAGCTGCAAGTTGCCCCATTTTCTCCCACCAGCCAGAAGAAGCACCCACACTCCCTTGTTCCACCACCTTCTCCCCACCTCAGTCCCACAGTACCACTGCTCCATCCTGCAGTGGCAGGGACAGCAGCAACAAGCCAACTCCTTGCTGAGTGTGGGCAAGCACTTACTCTTTGGACAGCTGCTCCCTGCCTCCTTCAGGCAGAGGCATCAGGCCAGACAGACGTCTCACAGGCCAGGTTCAACCCACAGGCTGCCTGTTTGACCACTGTGTCGGCTTATATGCCACTGTACAAGGCTCCAGCCAGAAAAATCACCCATGTCTGCATGGCCACTAGCAGGGAGAGAGTTAATGTTTTGATTTCCCTACTTGTTTTTTCTCGGGAGCCTCAGTAGGCAATGAAGGGGAATGACCAGGAGGGTTTCCTGACAGCACAGCAGTTAGCACAGTCAGCATGCTGCCCCAAAGGCATCCCCAGGCTGCAGCTGGAGGTGGGGAATGCTGGGAGGGAGTGCTCACTAGACCTGTCCTGGGCAGTACATAAATGTGCTGGCTGAGTAAGACAAGCAATTAGAGGTCAAACTCTTCAGTCAACTAAGTAGGAAAGGAAGGGCAGGCACAGTATATCATGTTCCCTTCCTTCCCTGAAGTACCTGCTGTGTCTCCTCCTCAGACTGTGGGATGCAAGCCCCTCTCAGCAGGATTGTGGGTGGCATGAATTCTGTGGAAGGGGAATGGCCATGGCAGGCCAGCCTGCAAGTTCGGGGCCGCCACATTTGTGGGGGAACACTCATTGCTGACCGCTGGGTGGTCTCAGCTGCGCACTGCTTCCAGGATGAGAGGTAAATGGAGAGGGGAGGTTCTGGATAGAAAGATTTGCATTGCTTTCCATATCATGCATGATGGGAGGCTCTTCTGACAGATGAAAATGTCATGGGGCAGCTGCACTCCTCCTCTGGCACCTCAGCCATGCTTCTCCATGGCTTGGAACTGAAGAAAGGGGTATGGATATATGCAGTATTATCTGGTGGTGTGTGCAGGGAAAAAGGGGCAATGCTGGGATTTGCAAAGCAGCTTTGAGGGGGCAGTGAGAGTGGAAGATACTGCACAGCTCCACCTTTGTTTTGGCTCTGTGTTGTCCCCACGCTGTCACAACAATGGAGATGTCAACATGTGCTAGGATGGGGATAGCATTACCTGCACAGTGTGCCCTTTGGGTCCCATGCTCCTCTGCTGCATCCTACAGGCTGGCCTCCCCCTCCATCTGGACCGTTTACTTGGGTAAATACTTGCAAAATGCCACCGGCCATACAGAGGTGTCCTTCAAGGTTATCCATCTCTTTCTCCACCCTTATTACGAGGAGGACAGCCATGATTATGATGTGGCTCTGCTCCAGCTGGATCATCCTGTGATCATCTCACCCTTAATCCAGCCCATCTGCTTGCCTGCTCCATCTCACATCTTTGAGCCTGGCCTTCTTTGCTGGATCACTGGCTGGGGAGCCCTCAAGGAAGGCGGTAGGTTCTGTTGGTGGCCTACTGCAGCAGTGCTGAGGCAGAAACATAGGTTCAGATGTGTCACAGGCAGAACAGGCTTCTGTTCATCCCAAAACATTGTGTCTCCTTCACTCCTTGTGATTTTGGGTAATAGGTTGACCAAAGTTACCTGCTGAGTGCCCTGAAACCTCATGTGGAGAGGCAGGCATGGCAGTCTGGTAATCCGTATGGGGACAGCATGTGTTTCTTCATCCAAAGACTAGAATAGCCCTTCAGGTCAGCTTAGTGCCTTCATCCACTCACAGACTTGTTCCAGCAGCTTCCTAATTTGAAACACTCAGGAGACTATACAGAACTGGACACTCCTGGTTTGTACTCTTAGACAGCAGAGCTCAACATCCATCTCAGTGAGAAACAAACCCAAGACTCTGACAACCCAGAGGTTTCCCCAAAGCAGAATACTCCTTGTCCCAAAAGCTGAAGTGCCCCCAACATATCCCTGTAGGGAAAGGAATGAAGGGGAATTTTATGCCTTCCACACAGAAGTAGTGCTCTGCTAAAAGTCAGATACAGTGATGCCAGTGGAGAGCAGAACAGAAATTCCAGTGCCAGGCTTCAGCATACAGTGAGGTAGGCATGGGCTAGGGGAAGTTCCACCATAGCTCACCTGTGCTAATTTTGGTGCTCTACTTTTCAGGGCATATCAGCAATGTTCTGCAGAAGGTGGATGTGCAGCTCATCCAGCAAAACATCTGCAGTGAGGCTTATCACTACATGATTACTCCCAGGATGCTGTGTGCTGGGTACTACCAGGGCAAGAAGGATGCCTGCCAGGTGACAGAGAAGTTGTGGGATCAGGGTTAACTACCAGAGGAGGGATGTGTCCCAAGTCTCACAAATGCAATCCACAGCCTGAAATGAGGGGGGAAAGACCATATAAGGTTACTTTCCCAACACTTCCTCTGATCTAAGCGGCCAACAACAGCTCTCACAACCACTTCTTCCCAGCATCCTTGCCTTAGACAGGATCCAAATACAGTTAAATTACCCTTTTTTCATTTCAGCCCATTCTCCACTCTACCTCTCACTTTCAAGTGAGGTGACAACATCAGTCTCTTACACCCTCAGCCTCTTTAGCACCTGTTATACACAGTAACCTGTGTGTTCCTTCATTACTATTAATCTCAAGGAATTCCTCTCTGCCATCCCTCATGGAATCCAGTTAAATTCCAACAATCTTCCTTGCCTGCCACATATTTGGAAATTCCATATGGACCAGGAGGAATCAGTAGAGCAGTCAGCTTTTTAGGACCTGGCTGACGGGGAGGAATTTGCACAATGAAGGAATAACTGAGTCAGATGTTTGCACTGGAGACTGTTTTTGACATCTGCCTAAGGTACAAGGAATGTTGCAGATGTCCCAGGCATGAGTTGAGGGGATACAGGGATCTGTATACAGAGGGGCTCAAAGACAGTGTAATCAGGCAGCAGCAGAAGCTGGTGGATCACTACCACTTCATTTTACTTTTCTTTTTTCTAGGGTGATTCTGGAGGTCCACTGGCCTGCAAAGAACCCAGTGGCAGATGGTTTCTGGCTGGTTTGGTCAGCTGGGGAATGGGATGTGCACGTGCAAATCATTATGGAATATACACCAGGATTACTCAAGTGCTGGGCTGGATGAACCAAACCATGAGCTGAGAAAAGTGCATCTCTGTCTTCTCCCCATCACACCTACACTCACATGGCATTCATTCCTGATCTTGCTCACTTGCCTCCCAAAGAAAGAGTGTGGGATGTTGTCAGACCCAGGATGCTCTTCTGAACTGGGTAAAAAAAAGGCTGCTGCAGGGATTGTAGAGAAAAGCAGACAGACCCTTTTCCCCATTAGTGCTTCCCAGGGAGCATCCCAAGGAGTTTTTAGTCCATCCACCCAAAAGGGAGAAGGGAGGTAGGTGGGGGAGTTGGGGGCAATGACATGACACGCAGCAATAGGCCCAAGCTGATGGTTTCTGAGAAGAGGAATAAGGGGAGTTGAACTTTCCATGAACCATGTGATTCAGCCACAGTCTTATGCTGGAACATTTGCTGAAAGAAAATGTGACTGATGTAGTTAGAGATTCCAGTAACTGTGAAATCAATCTGCCTCCCTCTTCCTTCCTGCTGCTTATCCTTCATCCCCCTTCCCCTCCCATCACTCCTCCTCTTCCATCTCCCGAATTGCTTCTTTTCTTAGCTGGCATGTGCTGCTCAGTGTGCTGTTCAGCTCAGCCAGCCAACTCTTCACGTCTCACTGACTCCCAGGCATGAGCCCAGCATCGCACCCCCAAGCACGTGTCCTGCCTCCCTGCTGGAGCAGCACCCAGCCTCCACTGCTGCACTTCCCCCACTAAAAGTGCTGTAGCAGACTCCCATCCCCTTCTCTCAGCCCTTCTAAATATCTTTAACATCAGGGCATCTCAACCTCTTCCATCTCCTATCTCAGGTAATGCAGGAGATGAAGGAGAAGGCTTCAGGGCACAGGGCTTAAACTGCAACAGCTGCGGGTTTGGTTTTTTTAACTAAAGATATACGTGTGTGTATGTGTGTGTATGTACATAATTTGCCACTCTCTGGAATTATAAATAAAATTAATTTGAGGATTTTTGTGGCCCTACTTTGCCTCACTCTGCTAAAAATTATCTTGAGGTTTGTATGTTTTTGACCAAACTCCAGAAACTCCAGTCCTGGCACTAGCAACTGGCAAAAGTTTCCACACCCCTGCCTACCTCCTCCACAGAGGATATCAGATATCCCTGGGATCAATAAGTTTACTAGACAGGTGGTCCTCACTTACTGTTATGATTTAGGGCTGCAGATACCAATAAGCAAACCTGCACTGTTGCCCAGCTGCCTGCACTGAGGATGCAGCAGCACAGACACAGTGGAAAGCACCTCCAGCCCCCAGAAGACATGCACAGCACAAGCAGCTTCTGGTGGCTCCAGGTGATGAATCCAAACCCCTTTTCTCCAACTCCTACCCTCTTACAGCAGGAATGAATTCTTGTCACTTGAAATGAGAGGCAGCAGGGAGGAACAGACTGTGAATTTTATTCAGGAGTCTTCAGACACAGCAGTGAAGCAAACACCCCGCTCCCCAAAACTGGGATCTGCTTGGTGCTGGCTGACACAACATCAGGTACCAGCATGATCCTGGTACACAGGAAGCACACCATTCTCCTTCTCACACTGCTGGCACAGAGCTGCTTTGGGGGACAGGGCGGGAGGCACCAAGGAACGTGATACCCAGCACAGGGACACCTCCGAGCGATACGGGTGGCCCAGAAAAGGATGGTGGCTCTGCATTTGTCCCCAGGCCACAAGCCCACACCAGTTGCCTGCAACAGTGAAAGGGCAAGGGCTGGTCCTTCTGCAGCTGCCACCACCTCGGTCTGCATTTGCATCCAGGGTGCTCAGGAAGGGACCGCAGGCTGCAGTGGCTGATCGCTGATGCCCCCACCAGGGGCCACTGTGACATTAAGGAAAGCCAGACTGCCAGGCATAGGAGGCGGCTGTGGGCTCCCGCTCCTACAGCAGCTCAGGGGCTCCATGGAGCATCTGCCCTCCTCCAGGGCTGGAAGCTCAGGCTTCCGAGGTGAATTTGTGAAAAAAATGGCTGCATGTGAAGAGTGAAGGGGGCTGGGGGTGCCACTGTGGGAGAAGAGGCTGCCATACACTGCAGTACAAAAATAAAGATATAAACAAGAAATGAAAAGGCTGGAGTGGAGTGTTCAGATCACATCCTCAGGTCTCTGGCTTGTAACAGCTAGAGGAGGAGAGAGAAAGAGAAACACAATCAATGGCAGGAAAAAAAAAGCAACTGAGCAAGGAGGGGAGAGTGGGAAACAGAAAAGGGGAAATGACAGAGGAAACACAAACAGAAGAAAAAGAAAAGAAATGAGGGTAGGAAAACAGAGCAGAAAGAAGAAAAAGTCCATGTGATTAATATACACTGAGTCTTAAGATAATAACAGTCAGGTCCCACAGCCATAGACAAGAAGGCTTTCAAACAGAGGGAGAGAGAAATATCAGCCAGCTAACACATGCACTCCATCGGGACAGGCAGAGATTGACACTGAACATCTCCAGTTTAACAAGAGCCTCACAGTTTTGCAGTATGGAGAGGAATCCTCCTTCTAACACTTTCCATACCCAGCCCCACCAGCTTTCAGCCAACCAGCCTTCCTAAGCAGGAGGCAGAGCAGAGAGGCTCATTTTGCACACAGCTGTGAGAACATCTGCAGTGGGGACCAGCTGCTTCTGCTTCTGCTCTGCCTTTGCCACCTTTCCCACTGCACTCTCACCCTGGCAGAGCCAGTGGGGGGAAAGCCCAGGGAAGTGAGAGCAGGGAAAGAAAAATAACAGGCTGCCTTCTGCAAACTGCCCGGGCTGGCAGGCAAAGGAGCTGCGGACGGCAGTCTGGAGAAGCGATCTGGCATGCATGTCACACAGACACATGGCAAAATTCTACCCCTTCCCCAAACCACCCCTGCCCGCTTTGCATTCATTTCCACCCCTCTCCCAGCTGCACTCTCCTTTCTCCTGCCAGAGCCTCTGGTCCACAGCCATAGGATCTGCTTGGCAGGTAAAGGCACACATAGGATCAGAATATGTAAAGCCATATTAGGGATGAGTCAACCTCACACCTCCCTCCTTCCCCTCCCCAAGCTTTACAAACCAGGGCCATACCCACAAGAGGGAAGTGAGTCACTCATGCAGAGCTCAGGCTGGCAGGAGCTGGGAGTGCAGACAGGTAACATACCTGCAGAGGACGAAAAGTGAGGAGCAGAGAGAGACAGGGCCCTGGGCAGAGACCACTCTGAGCCCTGAGGGACAAAGAGAGCAGAGGGAAGGATGCTGGAGGCTGGCGAGTGGGGCAATGTGGGAGGTAGATGACAGTGCTGGGATGGACGCGGAAGGGAGCAGGAGGGAGGGTCCACAGGAAGAGAGTTTAGCACAATCCCAAATAGATGGACAGTCTGCAAATAAAAATAAAACCGTAGATAAACCAAACAGTTGAAAATACAAAGCAGCAGCCATGGTAACAGCTCTCCCCTATCAGCTTTATCTCCAGAGAGACTCCAACTCCTGGAGAGGACAGCCCCCACACCCCACACCTGTTCTAGTCCTTCCCTGCTGCTAGCTGTGAGCTCTCACCAGAAAGGTGGACGAGTCTATGCCTGGGGGGTTATTTTTATCATTTTCCTCAGGGATTTGCTGCACCTTTCTCCTCTGCTTCTGCCTCTGCCTCCTCCTCCACCTCCTGCTCTTCCTCCTCCAGGTCCTCCTCTGTGTTCTGTGGCCCAGCATGTGGGACAAAAGGAAGAAAGATGGAGATACTTGCAAGATGAGCCATGGCAGTTCTTTCTGACACACAATGGAACAAAGCAATTGTCATAACACTGAAATAAAAAGGGACCTTTCACCATGGCCAAGACGATTCTAGGTCAGGGAACAGAGAGGCTTGTTTTCCTCTGGAGTATCACATCAGGGTATCTAACCCACTTAAAAGTGCTGTGACCCCAAAAGTTATGTCCAACAACTGCCATCAGTTGCTAGTGTTCCTTCCTGCATCCTGGGTGTCTACAGAATGTCATGCACTGCCACATGCTTCTCTCAAAAGGGGAGCAGGAGATATCTGCTCCTCAGGCTGAGACTCAAAAAGGAAAGAGAATGTTGCAAAACCTTCAGGGAAATAATGCCCTATAGGCAGTGAAACACGCAGAATGGGCATGAGGAGGCATGAGGGGGATGTTAGAGTAGCATGAGAGGCGCCAGGGTGACTTGCTAAAGCCATTTGCCACACACAGCCACACACCACCCCTCCAACGCACACACACTCCTCCTTTTGGGCAACGGGTGTAATGCCACGGTGCTGAACACCAGGACAGGCCCCTGTATTCCACCACTGAGGTGCCCCACTGTCTCAAGGGAGAGAGAAAAGAGAGAAGGAGCAAAGAGCAAAGGATCTCATAGGCAATGGGAGCAGGGCTACAGCAAAGTTAATCTCACCTTGGCTTTGTGGCTGGGCTCAGAACTCAGGCCATTGGGGGAGCTGTACAACTCCTTGGAGACCACGCACAGGAATTCTGTCTGATCCTCATTCCCATAATTATAGCATGAGCCGATGTTCACAAGCTAGAAAAGATGAGAGCAAGAATCACAAGCACATAGTCCTGGAAACACTCACTCCACCTCGGGTGCAAGGCAGAAAGCCCACCATGCAGCACTGAGTCCAATCCATAATCCCAGTAGAAAGGCCTCATAACTAAGCTGAGGAGACAACACGGAGAACCAGGAGAGAAGTTAGCCAGGATGCAAAACAGGCTGGCCTCACACAGTATCCTCTAAAACTCTAGAAAGGGCAAGAAAGAGTCATTGATTGAGCATGATGGCTAAATCAATAACTTACCCAGTATTCTCAGAGAGGGAAGGAGCCTTGCCTGGCAACTGTATGGTATCCATGATCTTTCCCCCAGAAGACAACTCCTTCCCCCCTGCTCTGCCTTATCCATACCTGCTCAAAGCGCCATCCATCTGACATGGTGGAAACCATCTGAGTGAGCTCCTCTTCCTGGCACTGCAGCACACGGTAGACATGCTTAGGAGGCACCTGAGAGCAAAATTGCAGAGCACACTGACAACAGTCACATGTTAAAAGCTGTTCCCCTCCTGCAGAATGAAATGAAATACCCCTCCTTGACAGACCTGTCCTCTTCCCCATGTCCCAGGTGAAAGGGAAGTGGAAACCACAATCCAGCTTTCTCCTGTGCTGTAATTGGAGGCAAGAACAGTATCTCTTCTGAAAAGCAGGGACTGAGCTGAGTGCTTCTTGCATTGTCCTCAGAAGATACTGCCCTCTTTTGATGGGGAGTTTGTACTTGTCATTACAAAATCATTTTTGTAAATGCAACAAATGCTGATGGGGCTTTGCAGCACAAAGTGACTGTGCTGCTGGAGGCTTACAAACTGAGGCAGACAAGATGAAAAGTGAGATAGCAACAATCCTCTCCCTAAGAAAGATTTTCAAAGGTTGCTGGCCAAGACAGGGTGTGATTGTGCCACAGGATTGATTCCTTGTCTGCATTTAACTCTTTCACAGCCATCTCTTCACCTGTTTCCTCCAGGTTTCTCTATAGGTATTTCCATGCTTTTCATTGTGATTACACTCCCAGGACTCCCCACACCAGTCCTCCTCTCCATGATACCTCTGTTCTCCTCACAAACGTTCCTCTACATCCCACAGCAACCAGCTGCCTTCTTCCAAAAGCTAGAGGAGCTCACTTAGCTTCAGGGGCTGCATCCAGCATTACTTCTGGGATGCAAAGCAAGCCTGCAACTTGTTTATTGTAACTAAATTGGTGGTAGCTTGTCCCCTGCAAGATTTTGCTGCATAGGGATTAGCACATCATCTCTAATTAGTTGCTTCCTTCCATTCCTTGCTGCTTCTCTCAAGTCTTCTCTCACTCTGGATTCATCTCTCTCCCTTTTTACACCCCCTGCTTTCCCCACCCCACTCTATCTTGCCATACCTGCGTTACTGTGTAGTCCTTCTCCTCCATTCGATCCTTGATTATTCGGATCAAAGGACCAATGTTATAGAACTCAGCTTCTTCAAGGATCCCTGAGAAAGACAGACAGAAGCACCACAAAGACAGAAAGTTAGCAGCCCATCTTTATTTTTCAACTTGCAGAAGATCAGTTCTGAGCTTCACAAGGTCCACTGTCTTACTTTTTAACAGGCTTGAAACCCTTACTGCAGGGAATTGAAACCTGGCCCTCTGCAACTTGTTTCTAATGCTCACCCCAACTTCCTTATGCTGCCTGCTACTACAGAGACAGGCACAGCCAGTGAAGGCTTGTGCTGAGGACTGCCAATACCTTTCCCAGATACCTGGCCAAGGAACACAACTGTAGGTTCCAGTCTCTCCCAATGACCATTTGTCTGACCTTGCTCAGACTCTCTTATTAAGGCAGAAAACCACAACTTGCAGTTCTGCCAAGTCACCAAAAGACCCTAGAAAAGCCTAACTTACCTCGTAGGCCACTTGGAGTTTCAGCCCCATATGACTTTATATGATCTTTGGCTCTCTTCCCTGTGCTTCAACTTAAAACAGGTAAACAGAAATGATTTTGGTTTTTTCTCTATGGTGTTTGCATCCATCATCTCTCTTGAGACTCACCTTTGCTAACAAGCCTTCAAGAAAAGGGAGGTGGTTCCCAGAGGGTCAGTGAGGGAAAGGTGGCTGGAAGCCAACACTTACATGTCCCCAGGGCAGTACAAGGAAAATATAGATGGGGAGATTGATCCTTCACTACCTGACACACTCAGACCTCTTCTGTGTCTCTCATTCAACAATGAATTGTCTAATGGGTTAGTTTTACACCAGCCTGAATGTTTGCAGCAGGATTAAAAAAAAAGGCAATGTAAATGAACTGGACTCCTGTTTATGTTTCAGATTTGATATTAAAACCTGCAGATGACTATGTCTGACCTCAGAGTTACAAGAAATGCCAAGTAGGAAACACCTCAAAATTGTGCTTATTACAATCCTGTACCATTAGTTGGGTATATTTTTGGAATTATAACTGGTAAGACTAATCTGAAGAAAATTTTCCTTGCTTTAAGTAAAAATGTGTAAGAAAGGCAAGAAGACTAATGACCATGCAGAAACTGTGCTTGGTAAGGGCTAGACAGCACAACCTGTATCTGGAATTGGATCCTTATTAGACCCTAGCATCCAAAAAATAACAAGGCACTGCGGACTGCTGGCTGGTAACACTGTGATGTCACCAAGTCATCCTATTGGACCCACTGTCAACCTCAGATGAGGGATTGGTTTGTCTGACCTGCTCCACTGGAATTTCTGCAGTCCACAACCCATGAGAGCACAAGCAGCATACAGCGCATATCACTGATTAATGATGGTCTTTATTACAGGCAGTAGAAGAGATGAGCTTGGTTTTGTTTGGTCTACTGGGCTTTCATTCCTAATTAGAAAGAGACATTAACAGAAAACTCAGTCATAGAGCCTGGTTAAAAGTAGATCAGGAACCAGAAAAAAATGGCTTATTGAGGCTCTGACATTTTGCCTACTTCTGTCTTGATGACATCTCTGCTGGATAGTTGTGATGCCACAACACCTACAATGATGCCTTCCTCACCCACTCCAAACCCCTTTAGTAATGGAGACATTATCATGCTTTGCAGGGATAGCTGTCTGAAATCCCCCCACATCAACACCCAAAATAAGAACAAGAGACAACAAGGTAGACCACAAGTCCTATTTTTCCTGACTGGGGTAAGTGGGATTTTTCTGAGTTCCACAACTCACCCTCTTCAGCCATATCTTTATCCAGGACCAGCTTCCCATGACGGAGGAAATTCAGAATCGGTCCAAAGTAAGTGGGGTCCCGATCTATTAGGTATGCACCCGTTTCATCCTAGCAACAGATATAGATCACAAGGAGAAAAAACCCAAGGAAAACTTGTAACCAACTGTCAAATGCCCTAGAATATAAGAAAATACAAACCTAAGCAAAAATATCCACTATTTCTAAGATTCTTTTGAAACCATGAGTCCCTGAGAGTCCCTAGCCAAGTCAGTGCAGCTTGAACTTTAACTCCTGTATTGGTCTGCTCAGCATGCCCACCTCAGCATGAATCAATCCAGCTGAAAAAAACTCAAAAAATAGGCCTCAGTCTCTTTGTGCAGCTGTGCATCCTGGCCTGGTGTGAGAGAGCAGAGATGCCCTTACAGGAACAAGGCTGAGTCAGACAGACACAGCTGGGAAGTAGACTCAGGATGTGGGGTGACAAAGAGGAAGGAGGGCAGGAGCAGAGGGGAGATGGCCTCTCTTCTCCCCAGCTCGGGAAAGCAGATGCCAGACTACAACAAGGTGGAATCTGGCATGGGGAAATCCTTCCCGGGAGCAGGGGAGAACAGAGCAAGCATTTCTCACTCAGTTGCTCCTGCAGCTGCCGGGGTCTGGCTCCATCCCTGCATCCCTCCCGCCCTCCCCATGCTCGGTGGGACACGGTGCGGGAGGCAACCCAGCTGCCTTACCCGGTCCGACTGCAGCTCCTCGCCCTGGCACAAGCGACACAGGAAAGATTTCTGCTCCCGACACAGGGTCTGCCGGGTGGTGAGGAAGACGGTGCCCCCCACATTGAGCCTCACCCACTTGGCCTGGGTGCCAGCGGGTGGCGGGATGTCCCAGGTGCAGCGTAGCCCCACGGCGCCCTGCATCTCCTCCCTGCCCTCCATCCTCATCCTCACCCCCACCTCCCCCACGGCGTGCAGGGACTGCCGCAGGTGCTGCCTGTCGGAGAATGCCGGGACCTGTAGTTTATCTGCCTCTGCCTCCGCAGCAGCCGTGTTTCCTGGGGACAAGGATCTTCCCTGTGACTACCAAGGGAGTCCTGAGAGGAGGAAGGTTGCTCGGTGCTGGAGGATATCACTGGGGTTATTGGGGTGGGCAAAGCCACAGCTCCACAGCGCTGACACTCCCTGACTTTTCCCCTGTTCCCGTTTTCACAGACCACGGGCCGGTCAACACTCCGGAGGTGCAGGGTGTTATGCAAAAATCGTCGGCATTTATTTCCTCAGGCATCCTCTCTGGCTCATTAAAAGATTCTGGGAACTGTAGTTTCGCAGGGAGATGCACAAAAGGGTGATGGGAACTGTAGTTTTCCCAGCTCGCTGTTCCTGCAATGAGGATGCTGTAACGAAGGGCACTGTGCCACATGACCCCAGCACTGCGGCTGGTACTCTGCCTGCTTCCAGTCCTGGCTCTTGTCTGCAAGCTTCCTCGAAGACAGGAAGCATAACCTGCTCCGTGGCAACCGGCAGATTAAGCCCCTCAGCACTGTACTTCACAGCATTCCCTTCAGGACATCCATTACCCCAGGCTCACCGCTCAGTGCCGCATCAGTTGCCATACTTTCTTGCAGCAAAATATGCAGACAGCTGCCTTCTTGCTAACATATTTAGGGACAGTTCTGGGAACTGTATTTTGGATCTGCATGAAGTGCTGGCAGGGGGCAGGAATATTTTTTTCTTCCAGCTCAGAGGAGTTGCTGACTCAGCAAACTCCCCCCCTGTGGGGCTCTACCAGCGCAAACGCCCCGCGTCCTTCCCCTGGGCTCCTGCCATCCCTGTTTGTGTCTGGGCAACAGAGAGCTCAGACTGTAACTCAGCTCTGTGTGCAGTTTTACCTCTGCCCCAGGCATGTATCACCCGCCGAGGCTGATGTGCCAATCCAGTGTTATGGAATCTAGCCCTGCCTCCGCAGCTCGCTCCTGCCAGGCCGAGCCTGGTGCTCAGCAGTTCATGCCCCAGGGGACTCTGTTCAAACACATTCCTTGGCACGGACACACCCTGAACAAGTTCTCTCCAACAGCTCTGCTTTTCCCACTCTCACTTAAGCATAGCTGTGCTTGCCAGCAGCGGGAGCACACTAAGAATGGAAAGGCTGGTGTTTCACCCCATTGCGGCTCAAAACCTTCCTCCACTTAAGCAACTTCCTGGCTCTTCCTTGACAAGGCAACGCAGCATTGCAGAGACACACAACACTTGCTTTTTCTTGCACTTAGCTCTTAGTGCCTTTGGAGGTGGGGGATTATTGAGTGAAGAGGCTGGGTAAAGAAAAACATTATGTTTTGCTCTTACATTCCTTTTCTTCTTGTCCTTCCTTCTTTTTTTACTTGCAAATCTCTCCCTTTTATAACTACAGAAGAAGGCAGCATTGTCCTTCCCCAAAATCACCCAGGATTTCCTTCATAAAGATGGCATGTGTACTTTGCTCCTTCTGTGGAGGAGTGCCAAGGGGAGGAGAGGAAGAGAGGATAACACAGAAGAGGTTTCAAGATTGCTGACCTTCAGCTAATTTAAGTACAGGTACAATTCAGCTGTTCCAGGGTGTAAATTCAAATAATTTTGAACCAGCACTAGATTGACCATCAACAGAGCATGAAAAAATATTTTTGTCTACCTATATGGAGCAAGCTCTGGCCAAAATTACTGCCCAGCCCTGGGACCAGTCTCCGCTGAGCAGTAACATGCATCAAAGGTGCTCAGACTGACGCTGACCCGGGCTGAAGCATCACAGCGCAACACAACTCTGGGCTGTCAGACTGCTGTCCTCCCAATTGTGGCTCTAAATCAAACCACAGCAAATTGGAGACCTCTGCCCTGCACTCTGGTGTGTGAGGACTACAGCTGCTGACTGCAGCTCCAGCACAGAACCGGGGTGAGGACTGTGGCTCTCCGACATGAATGCAGCAGTTGGGTGGTAGCCTATAGCCCCTTATCTCCCCCTCCTAGAAATCTGCCCTGCCTTCAATTTTTTCCCTCTTTTACCAAGGATTCACTCTCTCCTTTTCCTCCTCTCACAGCCCCTCAGCCCTTTTTCTCCCTTTTAGGGTCCATCTCTTGTTCACAACACCTCCTTTTTCAACCTCCCCCATGACAATGCTGCTCATGAGTCCAGGATGGTCTGTATTCAAGGCATACTTTCTTCCATCAATACCAGTCACCCCTTGTGGCTGGAAGCTCAAGTCTTGCTCACCCCAGGGCCATGGGGTGAAAAGTTAATTGCTAAATCTAAAGAGATATATTGTGAGTAAGGAAGGTGTCAAGGAACACCACCTCCAACATCAGAGCCTTTTTTACTGCAACATGCAGCAAAAAAATAATTGAAAATGCACCAGGCCAGGGATTTCCCCACAGTATGTGAAAATCCTCTTTAGGAAGAAGCCAGTGTTGGGTGAGTTGCCAACTGAAATGTTCTGATGAGTTGGTGGCACGGGCTAAATACAGGCTTGATTGCACACTATCACCAGCTCTGAGATGCAATTAATGTGCCCTTGTTAAGGGCCCCTAAAATCAAGCAATAGGACACGCAGAAGTAAATTTAAACAATCGGTTTAAGAACAGTTCTTTCCCAATCTTAAGGTTTTATGATTCTATGACTTGTTCCTGCTGCCTTTATGACAACTGTATATAAAACACGTGCACAGAAACAGAGGGAACAGCAAGCAAGAGCTTACACAGGGCTGTGTGATGGTGCAAGACTGTATAACCTTGCAGAGCCCCCAGTGAAATCATGGGGACCGTTGCACAGACAGACTGGGACCAGGAGAAACTTGACAGCCACTGGATACTGGGCTGAACAAGAGGTGAGGAGAACAAAGCAGGAAGTAAACTGGGAGTGTCTTGGTTCAGCAGTCAGGCCTGCAATGCAATCCTGCAGAAGGCTACGCACACTGCAGCTTGGTACATGGCAAGGCATATGATGCATCTATGGTGCTGTAGAGCTGCTCTTATGGAACTGTTGTGTTGTGGAACAGCAGTAGGAGCAGGGATCACCATGTATTGGCACAGACAGTGTCACCACTCTGACAGGCTGGGAACACATGTTGGGGATTACATGGCAGGAGGCACCGGAGAAGAAACCAGGAAGAACTAGCTGGCATGTCCATGTAGGATCAGTTCCACTCTCTTTTCTGCATGAAGTGGAGAGGGGAAGACAAGTGACGCTCTGACATTTTGCCAGTAAGGCAACAGTGAATTGAGCAAATAAAATTCCCTACACTGAACTTGGGGGTGGACACAGTTGAATAACAGAGTCCAGCTTGACTGCCAGCTGAGCCAAGCATACTGGAGCATGAGGAGAAAGGCCCCACAGCATACAGGCAAGCTAATCTTCCTCCAGCTCCTTGTGCTGCATGAGGTTTGTGAGCAATGTATCTGCATTCAAAGCAGTGTGCAAAGCCTGTGTGTGGACGAGCACCACGCAGCACCTTTGCTGAAGACTGCTGGGAGAAGGAGACAGAATGGTTGTGTAGCACCTGGCTGTAAGCTGGGACCAGGAGAGATGGGAGGAATATGAAATGTCCTTGGAGGTAACACCAATTACCATGGCTCACGCAGTGCTCGGGCCAGTGGTGCTGGTAGAAGAAGGGCTGCTTTCGAATTTGGAAAAATTTGCAGAGGAACAAAAAGTTTGCTGGGAAATGAAGCATGAAATAGTGCAATCTGATTGCTAGAGAGCAGGATGGAAGGAAGAGGAAGACAGATGACAAAGAAAACAAGTGAAGAAGATTACTTTTGACTAGACCAGATTGCTTGCACAGAATCCAAATCTCCTTCAGGACAAAAGTATTACACATAGTAAAATATACCAATAAACCAATAAAGAGTTTACATGCTGGCCTGGGATTCTCAAATTTATATAAAGAGCTGTAAAAACTCTAGTCTCAAGGTAGCCACAGGTCAATGGGACCTTCCTCCTACATCACAGCTGTTGTTTACGTTACCTTGTTGGCTACCATGAGCCCTATTCCATCAAAGATATGCTATTACCAATTCCCTGTGGCAAATTTTCCATAGGAAAGACATGAACATTAGTGATTTGCATTATATCCACTTCTCTCCAGCTTTTGGTTCCTATGGGAAACCCACCCACTGACTCAGGGATATAAAGATCTGCAGAACATTTATAGTCCTGGTGTAAGTCCCCTCAGCTGTTCCATCTGTCCAGTAGCATCTGTTATAGCTCAAAATAGGTTTTTCAAGTCTCCAGGCTTTGAAAACATTGTCTCAGTCTTCACAATGTTGTCAGTGCTTTGCCTGCATCACCAGAATGATCTCAACTAAAAGGAGGGGGAACATCAGAAAACACTCTTGGATAGATTTTTGATACATGATCTAAGAGGGAATACCCCAGAAAAACAAAGTATCTTGCTGTGGGAAAGAAGATCTCAGTTTTTCCTCTGTGGATAAATCAAGGCAAAGTTAAGCAACTGGGAAAAGATTTGCCAAAAGCCAGGAAGAATCACTGAGATTTTGTAGCAGAAAATTCAGCCCAAAAAGGGCGGTTGAGTACTGCCAAGCTTGGCATAAATACCAGAGAGGGGGAAGGGCCCTGCTAGATGTCATCAAGACACAGGGGTGAAATGAAGAGCAAAGGGAGAGAGAGGGACGTTTTCAATGTAATTTGCAATCTCCAGGTGGATGGCTGGGCTGTGCCACACACTCCCCTGCAACACACATGACAGAGGAAAGCATCTCAGGCTCAACAGGAAGCAGAGAGATTCCCCACTGACCCCCAGGACTGCTGAGTCAGTGACAAAAAAGAAACACAGTGCTTAAGATGCATCAAAAAATATTCTGGAAGGACATACAAGAGTCAGCTCCCTGCAACTATTGCAAGTAAGTCTAATACAATATGTCAATTTTCCCAATAACTAAATTTTCCTGGAGAAACAGAGCAGGCAGAGCACTCCTCTGGCCACACAACCACAAAATCAGCCTCTCTGTGTTGTTGTTGTGACAAGGGTCACTTGCTTCAGACCCATGGGCACGCTGTATACTCAGCACTTGCTGCAATGCCAGCCCCAAGTCCCCCAAGAGCTGGGTTGTCAGTCTGGATGAAAGCACGGAAATTGCAGGCTGTCAGCTGCTGGGTGGTCAGACCCTATGTGTGAGTGGGGAGGAGAGAGCAGGAAATAAACTGGACAGTGAAACTCCAGCTGCCCAGGAGGTGAGCAGAAACAGAACTTGCATGCATGCAAGCCAAGGCCAAGAAGAAGCAGCCAGCCAAAAGGTAAGAGGAAATGCAAAGAATAAACACTCAGCATTAGGGAAGAATCTGGTCCTTACAGTCAAAACTGTGACAATAAGCATTCACTGCATTCCCTAGAAAGTGCAACCCCATCATCCATAGATGTCTACAGGTACCTGTTGCTGCAAGCCCAAGAGAAGAAACTGTCTCATTAACTTTTAAGTTATCAGTAGGCCAGAGGAGATGCAGGCTTTTTTTTTCAAATTTATTTTTGTGGGAGGTTTCTGTGGGTTTTTTGTTTCGTTTTGGGCATTTTTGTAGAGGAGAAAATCCCAGAGAGAACAAATTCTTGAACATTATCAGGGATACCTGGTGTGCTTTCAACTTTTAGACATAAAATAAAAAGGTCTTGGGGAAAATGGGTGCCAGTGTGGACTATTCCTCTGTACGTCTCAGTTCTGCTAAGTTTGTAGGGGAAGGTTACATGGCAAGAATGAAAATACCCATGCGGTCCATTTTCCACTATGTAAGCTGACATCCAGCGTTTCAAGAACAGAGCTGTAACCCACAACTGTGGACTTTAAGGCAAAAAAGCAAATGGACAAGGACCAAAAGCAGGAAGATGGTGCAGAGACCCAAGAGAGAGGCATGTCCTTTTCTTTCCTGGGTCAAAGAGCTTGTTGAGGATAAGAGGTGTGGTTCTACTCACAGAGAGAAGGAAACATCTCATTTGAATCTCACTGTGGACAAAGTGATTCCATAAAAACAGAACTCCTGAAAAGTATTCACCTAAGCAACACTCAGGTAAGTTCCATTCCACAGAAAGACCTTGAAACATGTTTATTTACATTGTTTAAATCCCAGAATCTTTTCTTTTTCTCAAGGGGGAATTTTGGACCATGGGGCTACAAGTACAGACTTGTACTGGTTAAGTACACACTGTAGTTAAGAGTCCAAGTACAAGAAGAAATACAAATCAATTCTCTAGCCTAAGTGACAACCTGAATGCTATAGTTGCTCCTTTAACAGCCATCTCTTTCCACAAAGTTTTGCACTCAAAGTGGCCATAACATGCATGGGTGGGACAGAGGCAGAGAGCAGGATTATGAGGCACAGTTACATAAGAACGACCATCCCGCGAATGAGCATGACTGAATGGTTTGAGTCAGGAGCTTGGCTCAACTCAATTAATTCCCGATGCTGGCAGCAGCACTCTCTGCCAACTGATATGGTGAAATGGTCACAGAATCACAGAATGGCTGAGGTTGGAAGTGACATTGGGAGGACATCTGTTCCACACTATCTGCTCAAGCAAGGTCACCTAGAGCTGGCTGCCCAGAACTGCTGTCATCTTCATCCTCCTAAGCAGCAGCAGCAGGGTAAGGAGAAAGTGCCGAAGCACCATGTGCGCATGATTGTTATCCAATGCCTTCATCTCGAGACACTTAATCAGGAATAATAAACCCATCTTTTCCAAATCCTGTTTCAAGGCAAGCTACGTGCACAGCTGGGAAGCAATGCAACTTATTACACCATTTTCCCCTTTCCCTCAGAAATAATATTTTCAGGTTGTGCCCGCATGTACCATTCCACCCAGGCCCCGTCGTACACTGCGACATCTGGCTTGCCACAGAGGTAGGCCCCCAGAGCCACATGGCAGGCAGTGACTCCAGAGCCACATGTGGCTACCACTGGCTTTAAGAGGTCCACCTTCTTCTCCTGGAACAGAGTGCGGATCTGCTCAGGGGTCTTCTCTAAGCCAGACTCTGTGAGGAAATCAGTGAAGGGGATGCTCGTCGATCCAGGGACATGACCAGGCTCAATTCCTAAAGAAAAAACAATACAGATAGGAATTAACCTCTATTGTCTGGGACAAGTCTATTGCAAAGCCTCTTCCATTTCACTGAGAGGAATATTTATTGCTTAGTGTATTTTGTTGAAACAAGTACAATTATTTTTGCTACACTTTGCTTTACTGGATTACTGATTACTCAGGAAGGATGGCTCTATGTGTAACCTTCATGATACCACATGGGTACAACCCTGTCAAGTTCCATTCTTTCCCCTAGATTTTTCTCCCCATCAAAGCAACTCACAATGATGAAGCACCTCCACAGGCCATTCTGAGGGGAAGAGGAGCACCAGTACTTGAAAAGACAATGAGAATCTTTGGGGTGTATTGAAAATTATGCTTCTCACCCAGCCCCTCATGAGGACAAAAAGATACATGGCTTCCCCAATGATGAATTTTCAGAGTAGCACTTGCTAGTCAAAAGGAAAGGAGAACAGGTGGACACACTGCCTGAAGTCCCTATAAAGAAGTATCCTACAAAAGACACCTACTATTTCCTAGCATTACCTCTACAGGAGTCAAAGTGATGGGCACCTTAAATTAAACCCCTCTTTATAATGCCACTGTCTCAGAAAGAGCATTACCATCTCGGGGCTCTGGCTCCACTCCCCAGAACCGTCCTGCAGCACGGGCATCCACTAGCTGGAAGTGATGGGAATCCAAGTTATCTAAGACGTCCTCATATGTTTTCACCAGGGACTTATCCAAGGAGGCATGGAACTCAGATGGAGCTACCTGGGCTTTCCCAGAGCTAAGTGCATTCCCCTCTCGCTGCCAGTTCTTCAGGCCACCATCCAGAAGGGAGACAGCTTCATGTCCAAAGACACGGAACATCCACCATACCCGAGGTGCTGAGAAGAGACCTTGGTCGCTGCCATCATACACCACAACATGGGAATCGTTCCCCACACCCAGCTTCCCCACGTACTCGGCAAAGTCATTAGCCTTGGGCAGCATGTGATCATAAGGCGAGGTTCGGTCACTGCACTGGTCAATGTCGAAGAAAACCGCACCAGGGATGTGACGCTCCTCAAACTCCCGCTTTGGATCACGCTTCATCTTCGGCAAATACCAGGATGCATCCACGATTCTCAAGGCCAGGCCAGCTTGCTGGGACTTGATGGCTTCTGAAAGCCATTTTGCAGACACCAGAGCTCGGTAGAGAAGTTGTTGCGACATCGCTCCCGAGTCCTGGCTGATATTAGCCAATTTCTGGATTCTGCCTGAGTCCACCTGATTGCAGAAGGGTAGAGAGTCACAAATTAGAGATCAGCCTTTCAAAAAGCAACTGGACAAAGATGCATTTTGGGTCCCGTGTCTCCATTGAGGTGCTGGCTAAGCCCACAACGAGGGGCTTGAAATGCTCCAGCCCTGAAAGTAGTTTCCTAGAGCTCATCCCGAACGATGCCCCGAGTGGGACAGCCATGGCAGTCGTGGCCTGTGCCCGGCTCCACGCAGCTCCTCTGGCCCCATCCAGGGACCCCAGCCAGCACTGACAGCTGCCAGGGCGGAGCGGGGCAGCCCCAAGGACCAAGTGCTCTGCGGTGAGGCACGGCCCCACGCCTGTGCCCGCCGCGGAACACACCTGCAGCCGGGCCTTACCGGGGCCCCGCCGCCGCCCGCTGCGAGCCCCCCCGGCTCGGCG